>JADLZK010011187.1:0-214877 GCA_015847255.1 Hyparrhenia diplandra | reverse complement strand
GAAATTGATATATAGGGATACAAAACGGGCGTGTAATTTCATTCTCATTCTCACAATTTTTCCATAACGCATTCTCACAATTGAATCGCCACATTTGAGAAATATTCGGCATTTCAATTTGGAAAATCAGGAGTTTTCAACTGTAAATTGCACAAGTTGAATGCAAGAGAAATATACAGATTGTTCCACTTCTGCCATTGGGTTGTCATGGCCTTGTTGGATGCTGGAACTTCCAAGGCTCTCAAACTTATATAATATCAATAATGCCTTTCTTTAATCATAAATTGGTCATGCACTAACGACATGGACGTTGGGATTATATATATTGTGGTACGGAACATTGCAATTTCCTGTATGTAGTAGTTCAGAGAAGAGAGCTAGGGTCATCTTCTTGGAAGTTGCATGACCTTGTCAATCTTTCATTCTAGAAGCAGTTTAAAATCTTCTGTAGAGGGAGAGACTAGAGAGAGAAATAGAGCCAGATCGAGAGTGCCTGAACATCTTGCAAATTTTACTGCCTACCACCGGAGAAAACTGAAACAAACTCTCGCTTCTTATGAAGTTGTTATTGTCCCGTGTGAAACTAGTTGGGCATGACAAATAAGTCGCTTTCCCTCTTGCTGCTTTCTCAGCTCAGAAAGTCTAAATAGGAGGTAGTGGCCTTTTATTTCTGCCAGCCCTTTTAGGTTCTAGACGCTTTATAGCAGCACCTTGGGACCCATGATACCGAACTGACTGCTTTGGCAGCAGTCCACATTCATTTGTCAGTCCCTTTCTTACAAAGGGGCAAAATGTCTTATGTGTTCCTGCACTTGGCAGTGCAGCTAACAGTGAAGGCATCTAAAACATAAGATTATGACAAAACAGATAATATCTTATACTTTTGCGACTCATGAGTATAGATGCAGATGCTCATGCACTTAAGTAAAAACAGAGCAATTTGGGACAGGAGGAATGAGAATTTGGCTTTTGTATCTATAAAAAGTTTGTACCAACAAGCATGGTCAATGCAAGTACCAAGACTCTATTATGCTGGATATAGTTGTGGTCACCTTCTTGTTGGTATTTTTAGTACCGTTGATCCTGGATCCAAGGCTTGTTGTATTTTTTTCTGTTGATTCTTTTGCACGGTTTTCTATCTTCATTATCATGCATAATATAAATACTGCCTATGCAAATTGGCTTTGTACAACAGCCTTGTTAAGTTTTCTTTCAAAAAGTCTTGTCAAGTGGCTGATGGTCAAACAGTTGGAATATGCAGGATTCCAAAAAGAAATACTGCCTCTTGTACTGCAGTCTGAGTTTTTACATCTAAAAAGCACTTGACTCTGCTTTTTTATAGCTCATCGATGAATACTTGCCCTGATCAACATCAATATGCTGTGCTATGTTTATAAGGTTCTAAGAACGGCAAGTTGCTGTCTGAGCTGCGCGACGCCGAAGATCGGGCACGCGTACGAGCCGTTCCCGTGGGAGAAGAAGATGAGGGAGCTGCTGCCGGTGCCGGACGCGAGCTGCTTCCTCTCCCTGCTGCTGCTGCCCAAGGCGACGGACGGGTCCAACACGCGGTACAACTCCCCTGGAGGACACCCTGGCGCGCGCGGACGCGTGGCTGCTGTCGTCGCAGCCTCCGGCGTGCCCGTCGTGTTCATGAACGTGCAGACGGAGGCGCTGCTGACCAAGATCTCCGGCGAGACGGCGCTGTCGACCGTGAACATGGCGTCGCTGTCGGACCTGGCCGGCATGGCGAACGCGAGCCTGTACGGGTTCGGAGGACTACCACGGCGTGGACATCGGCGTGGTGCGGGCCGTGCGGCTGTGGTACACGCCGGCGGCGGGCGAGGCGGCGCTGGAGCTGCGGCTGCGCCAGGGCGACACGCGGCTCGGGGTTCGCCATCAGCCGCACCGAGGAAGCGGGTTCATCTACGTCTCCTCGGTGGCGGAGGAAGGCACGCCTGGCGTGGCGTCGGCGCGGTCCGGGGGCTCTGAGCTGCACCGCGCGGCGCGCAGGGGCGTCAAGCTGCTGGTGCTGTCACGCGTCGGCGGCGAGAAGGTGCTGCCCTGGATGGTGTCCACGGCCGGGAACGTCAAGTGCTTCGACACCGTGTCGCTGAGCCAGAAGCTGTCGCTGCACCGCCACGCGCTCCGCCCCATCACGCTGCACTTCCTCATGTGGGACCACGACCTGGCCGCGGCGCTGCCGAAGGACGCCGACGTCGACAAGCAGACGCCGCCGCCGCCGCCGCCTGTGCTCCTGCTGCATTCGCCGCTCGACGTGGCGGCAGATGACGACCTCGACGGGCCGGGGCTCGGCAGCAAGGACTCGAGGGACTCGTCGTTTAGATTCCAGAACATCGACCTCCCGGACAGCTGGTTGTGAATTACTATTGTGGAACCAAAAATTCTCTTTTCTCCGAGAAGATGAGAACCGTTAATTATTTACGCATAAAACATGATGTCTGTAATCAGGTGAGCATCATACTAAGGTTTGTTGTTGTTAGCATCTAATCATGGTTCGTGATGTGATCAAGTGTGTTCGTTATCATAATCCCGAAAGCACCACAAGAAAACATATTGACGAGCAGGACTTGGTAACCCGGCCGTTGGTTAACAAATTCATAATATACATCAAAAGGTTCACATATGAACCATTCTGTCAGCAGCTCTTCTACACAAGCACCGACAAGAACCGCCATTATCATGATTTAAACCTGATGACTGACTAACAAGCCTACCCATGTGACGGTTCCTAACTAAACATGATTCAAACTACCCAATGACTAAAAGCTTATCCATACGTTTCCGATCACAAGGACCATCACAAAATTTGTTGAGCTGAACAAATTACTTACGAATATCTGTTTCAAATAAACATCAACCGAGCCACTAGTAAAAATTTGAAAAGACAGCAAGACCTTCTTAAGCATCCAGGCATCTTGGAGTAAATTTAACGTCATATACTAATAACTACAAAGGCATCATTTTTATAAAGATGACGCAATAGAAAACAAAACGTTGAACAAGCTCCAAAGAAATATATTTTTGCTGTCCCCAGTAATTCTAAACACAAATAGAGATGTCCTGCTAAGGAAATGTCAAATGCTTCAGTCCTAGCCAGTGCCAATTTATCATATTGCAACACCACACATAACAGATCCAGCCATATCTAAAATTAACACCCTACAGACAGAAGAAAGATAACGACTCCTAAATGAACTATCCATTAGAAATGGAAAGAAGAAGAAGAAGGAACATGATTAAAGCTGTAGATGATAGACAACCAATTACCGAATATCTTTTGCATCCCCTGTGACCAACTCCACCTTGATACATTATTACCCACCCTATGTTTTTTTTTTTTGAGGGGAACCCACCTAGCTATGTTACAGACTACACCTTCAAATGGGCAAGTAAGGTCCATGAGAGTCAACCGACACCACTTATACTGTACAAAATTGTCATCCGAGCAAGCCTCGGCCAAGAAATAAGAAAATGTGATATCATCTGCACATTAACAAAGCCAAAGGCCATGCTGAATGTGACAGAGACGGGTTCATCAGTAATGGTCTTGTACAAGAGAGCTCATTCAAGAACAAGCTCATGATGCAGTAGAGCCTGCAGACAGTGGGCTGTCTCTAAGCTGTTGTAGACAAAGTTGAAGCTGCTTTTGAATCATTTCGCAACCATTCGCGAGCCTTCCTCTGGCCCACCTCTCCAGCTACACACCAGACCCATTCACAGTTTCCCAGCTCTTGAAACCTTTTAAGGCTTACATCTTTCCCACTCCTCAAACTGCAACCAGCAGGCTCTCCCCTGCATACGGCTCCCATTCATAGCAAGGAAAGCTATATGATTGTTGTCCCCAAAAGAATACCGAGGTTTCACAGATACACAATATGGAAGCCAGGCAGCTCCACCAGCTACATTCATGGCGGAATGAGAGCATGGTCAAGTACAAATGTCAGGGCAAATTCTACTGAACTGTGGGCTCTTATCATGATGAATATTACTCTTAGTAAGCTGCCACTGTTCTCTGTGTTATCAGCTGCAGCTGATCCTGAGTGATTCTCCAAACAAAGCTCGGACCACCCTCTGAGCGTAGCAATGTCCCCGTGGAACGGGGAAAAGACCTTTCTTCCATGTAATCCAGCTTTTAAAAACTCACGCAGTACTGAAATTGGCAATTAAAGCAAAGTGATAAAAGAAGCAACTCTAGAAGCATCATATGGTTCGAGGCCACGCCGCCTACTAAAGTAGTCACATATTTCATTGATTTCAGCAGCTGCTAAACCTTCCCCCTGAGCGTTATTTTGAGCTTGTTGCTGCTGTTGCTGATGGTGAAATCTTTTCACACTTAAGACTTGTGAAGCAGTTGAACCACGGTGGACACTTACTGCAAATACATATCCTCACCACAATATGAAATCGGGAACCAATTTGCACAGCAGTTAAATAGAAATACTCAACTCAAAGGAAAAGAAAAGAAAGATGAGTCATTTTTTGAACTGCTGCCACCTGACACTAGCAATTTCCCAATCTTATAACTCTAGCCTGGGCTCAACCAATTACAGGATGATAGCACCAAATTAAATAAAAAAGAACACCACTTAAATTCAGTAAAAATGAAGAATCATTCAACGCCGCACATTTTGTAGCATGTAAAATAGATGAATGCATATATTATCCGAAAAGGTGATATATAAACAGAATAAAAGTACTGTTTCCAAAAGGTCGGGAACTCAATATCGCCAGAACTAAAACTTTCCATGAACAACAGAAAACCAAGAATACTTTGCATGAATCTTAATTGCAGTGGAAAAGTAGAATAACATTTTGAATAATATGCTAGAAAACAAAGGATACTTTGCCAGTTTATATTTTCTTACCCGACATAGAACCCGGGCTGCAGGCTGCTCTTGATCCAAATTCAAAAGAGCACCTTCATTTGTCCTTTAAGATTGATCCTAATATTTCTTTCAAAAAGTTCAGGCAATTGTGCAAACAACCATAAAACTCAAGGTACTTTGGGATCCCTCTCAGCACCTTTTAAGGGCTGCCAAAGGAACCCAACCACCACCATATCCACCATCATCCCCAACCCTATAAAAGCTGTGTTTAGTTCCCTTTTTCATGTGAACAGGGAGACCAGCTCCCAGCAGTAAGTCGCACAAGCTCCACTAATACCAAAACAAGTGCCGAAAAGAAGCCAACATGGCATTTCCTGCTCGACTCAAACTGGCTGCTACATGGTTAGCAACACCAGAAGTCGACCTGGACATAGAAACACCAGGGGCTAGCACTTAAACGATTTGCACTAGGAGCAGTTTGTGGAGCTCCAGCATTGTTATTTAAGTGCCCACTAGCCTGTGTAGCACTCATGAAGTTGGAATCAAGAGCATTTAGACCCTGAGCAACATGTTCCATTATGAAAGGCCGGAACTGTGGGCATGGCAATGATCCACCAACTGAAGGTCCACCTTTAGGAGGAGTAGCTGGCTGGAGCCAAACCTGATCCCCAGCAAAGCACCGCATGTCAACAGAGAATTTCTTGCGATATATAATGCGTATCCAGTATGGCCCACGAAGTACAACCCCGAAAACATCAAAAGGCAGCAATGAACTGGGAACAAGCCCAGGTCCACCCGTCCAGCTGCTGAAAGCATGGCAAAAGCAGCATGAAGATTATGACTGCCTAAATGGGCAGCTGCAGCATTTGGGGGGACAGGTGCATGATGTATAGTTGATGAAGATGAACCGTTTGCTAAAGGCCCTTTTAAGCGTCGGGTTGTTCGGGGTGTTTTGGCATAGAGCTATATCAGATGAAACGGTAACAGGCATCCTTGCAGGACAATTGCACCTCAAGGGCAAGTAATGGTCCTGCTGTAAGCGAATGCAATCCAAGAAGGATGCTACCTCCCACCATTCACGAAATCCTCCAGAAACTGCATTTTTTGAAAGATTGTTTATCAGATAACCAGGCAAATAAAAAAAGGCAAACTTTTATTTCAAGATGATCAAACAATCTCACAGAAAAACTTATTACTAAGCAGAGAGCATAAGCTTTTGCACTCAGGTTTCACCTATTCATCACAGCATAGTGAATGGAAGCCACTTGGAATGACCCATCTGGCACTGCCAGTAAAAGCAGATCATACGGTGTACAGTGAAACAACAAAATACCAGCACTCATTTATTCTTCCAGACTACTCCAGAAAATAATGATGCCTTTATTAAAGAATGTATAAAAAAATGCTTCTTGTCAAAGCAAAAGCTAGCAAAATGCATAAAACTGTGCAGTGAGTACATGTCAGCCTCTCTCATAAAACATACATGTCAATCTACACAATGTCA
Organism: Hyparrhenia diplandra; assembly: GCA_015847255.1. NCBI lineage: Eukaryota > Viridiplantae > Streptophyta > Magnoliopsida > Poales > Poaceae > Hyparrhenia > Hyparrhenia diplandra. The sequence goes on along the minus strand of JADLZK010011187.1, from coordinate 208,526 downwards.
TTTTGTCCACAGAAGAATGTTCAGACATGATTTCCAATTAAAAACTGACAGTCAGATTTAATGTACAGCGCGTTGAGGTTCGTTGGAACTACAAAAGTGGCTAAGCACTGTTTAGAAAAAACATCACAACACAATAAAAGACATAAACATATAGAATTTTATTATTTCAGGTAAAAGCCTTAATATGCATTTGATTAACCAGGTGAACTTTCAATGTCGAAATGCATTCAAGTATTGGCTGTAGATTTGATGTTTTAATTAAGATCCAAAAAGTCATCAATGTGATTGATCCAGGAAAAAAATTGGAAAATGAAGATAAACCTTTGTGTGTGGCCAAAGCTGATCTGGAGAAACATGCATTGTGCAACCACCCTTAGCAATCTCCCATTCAACAACTATGTGTGTACGGCATTGGCATGGTGCCGTAACTAAACCATAAGCTCATTAGACCAACGGCTTCAATCCTGAATGTCTTTTCTCATCTGCTCAGATAGCTTGTCAGCAGCATCATTGTTACCTTTTATTAACAGAATGTGACTTCACCTCCATGGATAACTGATTGTCATCTAGCTTGTCATCAAATTTCACACCAATCAGTCTCCTCATTCCACGAGCAAAGGAGCGAGCATTTGAAAGTCGCTAAGTAAATCTGACACAAGCTTCTGGACACTATCTGCCTCAACAGTGTTGTAAAGTTAAAACAACACCATTGGAATCAAATGAGATATGTGAATCCATTTCTGAGCTATTACCCGCAATCACGAATGCCAACACCCCATTGTGTTGTGGGCGCTTCCTCCATTAAGTTCCCAAAGCTCCTGAAATGTGGATCATTTATCCTAACATCCCAAGACATGCTTCCAAAGCCTTACCAAGGCGCAAGCATATATGCTTCCAAGAATCATCTTGTGCAAAAAATCTTAACCAAAGATTTGACGATGGTGCCCGAAGACCAACTGCTCTTCCACATTACGGAATTGAAAGGGAATCCATCTGAGCAGTTAGTTGAGCATGTTTGATGCATAATGAACAGTGTCTTATGACATGTAGTAGCACATAAGCATATGTAGTTGCGGAATACAATTATTTCTTTCCGCAAGAACATCTCCATAGGTGAGGCTGACTCTTGATTGCAAATTAGAAGAGTGTGCCTGCAAAGGCAGGAGATTCTGCACGGAATCTGATTTTTTTCTCCGCTTCTTGACTCACTAGCTTGCAGTCCTCGTAATGAAGCGATACTTGATAAAGAAATCTGAAAGAGAGCGTTTCCTAGATGCACCATCAGAACCAATGGTGATGAGCTTCTCTAATCCTGAAAATTACCCAAGTAAGATAGCACATACTTGAACAATATATATTTCCCCATGAAGGCGTAATTTAGTTCACAATAATGGTTGCAAAAAGTTTTACATCTGAAGCTGTAATCTAGTTCACCATAATGACCACTAAAAGATTTACATCTGAATCTAATATACAGAAAAAAAAAAAAATTAGTAAAATACCTCGGTTATAGTTGAAGATCAACCAAATGACCAGGCATAGTGTTCCCAAGATTCCTGAATGTGAGCTTTCAGCAGGGATTTGATTGCTGTTATTATTGCTTGAAGGTACAAGCTGAAGTGATTTATGTACACCTGCGATATCAGTCATATGGAGGAAGCTTAGCAAGCACAGGTCATGATTAGAATTAGAACCTGACAATTTGGTCATAGACATTCAGGGCTTCAAGAAAATGTGTGTTTGTACCTTGTAAATGTCTAAAATTACTTGGGAAATAGCTATTCAAACTGACATTAGGATGAACTTTTACGTATTATTAGCTTGGGTATGAGATAAGCTTCCATCATGCATTGGTGAGACAACCCTAGCATTTATTCCTTGAATATCAACTGAAAGAGGATGACTCTGTGCAGCAGTAGAACCAATGTTCATATTCGAAAACCTCATCAACAATAGATGAAAATGATGGTGAACAAGCAGGAAGTAGTGGAAAGAGGCTCAATTCCATTCTGGACAGGAAAGATCACTCTCAATCATGTCAGCAGGGTCCATTAAACTTTGCAGGGCCTGCAGCTTCATATCAAAGGATTTGCATTCATCTCATTTTTAAGTATTTGCATCTGTCCTATATTGATTTTGTTAAACCCTAATAGCTTCTTTTGCATCTCCATTTGCATTAGTCCTATCATTTGCATCACACTGTGTCTCAAGCAAAATGAAAACAGGCCTGAAGTCCTTATCCAAGTTGCATCAACAAATAATAGGCATTTGCACAATGTGGAAATCCCATGACCATAAAATCTGAGCCATGTAATATGGTCTTGGGAATCTTCAGAGTGCCCTGAGACTGCTGATAGACCTAGAATAAAAACAATGTAGTTTTAGCACTTTACATAAGAACAAGCAGACTTTTGGCATGGTCCAACGAGTCATCTGACAAAAAAACTGTAGAGTGCCTTACAAATACAAGCAACCAAGCAAGCATCATATATACTGTGTTTCTCTTCTTAGAAGCTAAAAAGAAATCTCATATCCAGAAAAGCATCATTTAATTTAAACAAGCATTACAACTGCTAAGTCATACTTAAAAGGATGTCATCTTGTGATCTCCAATATCATCTCATTGATTCCACCATAATATAATTATAAATAATACTACAAAAATATACTTGAAAGGATCATATTATGAAATTGAAAAAAAGTGAATTTTCATCATCACATGTCACCAATTTAATATTTGTAAGGATATTACTGGTGCAGTGTGATTGCATGCATCCGTTGGTACTTCAAATGATAATGCCAGAAGCAAAAGATGGCATCACATCCACTAAGTGAAAAGGTCATACATCATGGTGAAAACATAAACAACCTTAAGGCCAAAAACTTCCAGATGCAGCAAATAGATGGAGGATGCTCCTGGTCCTTAAGCTTGAAAAACCTCAGTAGCTGATGCACTCCCTTTGTTTAGAGCTTCCTCACAGTCCATAATCGCAGAAAGCGGGGTAATATATTTTCCGGTGATTGGAGGAGAAAATCGACCACTCCTATTTTGAAGGAAAAAGGGAAAAGAGTCACAAAATTTGGAAGCTGAAAATGCAACCAGGATATATGCATAAATATATCCTCCTACATGATAATCTCCCTCCGTTCCAAATTATAGTTCACTTTGGCTTCATTACCAACTTTTTAGCATTGACCAAATTTATAGAAAAAAGCACCAACATCTACAACACTAGAAATTAGTTTAATTAAATTTCCATGTAATAAGCTTTTGATAAAGCATTTATTTGAGAAGTACTCCCTCCGTCCCTATTTATTAGTCGTTCTAGCCATGGTTATGAAAGTCCAGATTAATAGCAGCTTTTAGGTATGTAGATGTTGAGCCATGTTTTACAGTTGTCATTAATCATTGATTAAATCGTGATTAATCATCTAGTCGGTCCCAAAGCTTACTAGGTTTGGTAGTGTCGACTTGTTAGATTAATCGCCCCTAGTCGGTCCCAAAGGCGCCAGGTTCAACGGACGACTGTAAAACATGGATGATGAGTGCGTCCAGATTCAGAGATTCATTCATTCATTCATGTATTTAAATGGGGACAGAGGGAGTATATGTTAATATAATTTTCTAAAAACTTGGCTAAAGTTAGAGAAGTTTCACTTAGGAAAAGGTTAAAACTGAACTATTTGGAGGCGGATGGAGTCAAGTATTTATTAATGGGTATACATATTATGGGCAAAATATTGGCATAGTATTGTAAAAAGCCTATCTTAGCCCTGAAAATTAGGATACATCACCTCTACCCAGTGGCGGATATGGGCCTAGAGGCCACTTGGACCAACATCTTATACCCCATCTTATACCCCCCAAAATTCTGACCCAATAGCCTTAAATATCAGCCCAAAATATACACCTCCTGAAAGTGGCCCTAGGCGTAAAACAATGGCCAGCTCCGCCACTCCCTCTACCCAAAAATAAAAAAAATGGTCCAAACGCACCTCTTACGTAGGGAGTTGTTGTTAGAGGTGTATGTTATGGGCAATTAGAGGCAAATCTTGCCTTGGTTGGCTGATTGGATTAGTTTGGAAAGTTGAGGAATAATAGGAAGGAAGAGAGAATTGTAGGGGGTGATTAGCCAGGGAGGCTATTTATATTTTATATGTAACCCATATGAGGATTAGAGAAAAAGCGAGAATTAGAAAGAAAAAGCCTTCTCTCTGGCTCAGCCATGGGCAGCGCCCGTGCGGCTCCCTCTCCCTCACAACCCGAGTTGCCACCATAACATCTAGTATCAGAGATGCCAAGTTCTGATGAGCTGCCGCCAGATCCCATAAAGCCAAAGGCGTTGGCCAACCTCGCCAAGCAGGTGGGATCTCTCTTAGCGTCTGGAGCCCATTGAATGCCGACACCAGGCGACCACCGCTATCACCATAAGTGGCACCCAGCAGATCAAGCCAAGGGCTTAGAAGTTGCAGCAGATCAAGCAGCCAACGAACACCTGCGAGAATCGAGCCAGCAGGGAAGATGCTTAGCCATCAGGTGTTAGCGGTCGAGGCTGCAAGCTGCTGTTGTAGCGGCCTCCTAGCTCGTGTCGGCGGTGCGGGAGATGCACAATCTGAAGGTGATTAAAACGCACGCCTCTTGCGTAGCTCCTCCAAGTTGTGCCCGCTGTCACGGAGGAGGACCTCGGTTGGGTTGGTTTGATAGGTTGGGGAAAACAGGAAGGAAGAGGAATTATAGGGGGGTGATAAGGTGATTAACCAGGGAGGCTATTTATATGTAACCCGTGCGGGATTAGAGGAAAGCAAGAATTAGAAGGAAAAGCCTTGTCACGTGCTCGGCTGGCCCCTCTCTCCATCGCCCAATCTCAGCCACCCCGCAACCATAGCAGCCCGTAACGGTTGTAGACCACAGAAAAAAAAACGGTTGGCTGGTTTTGCGAGTGGTTTTATTGTATGGCAGGAACAGCTGGATCCTTTTCACTCACAGCCACAGGCTATGAAGATGATCAATAAAGCTCCCATCCCTTCTCATTCAATGCCTTGACTAGTGATGAATATATCTATACTAATTACTATACTTCAAACACACCAAGACCAATCGAGTTAAAATTAAATAAAACTTAGCTTTGCTAACATGGTCATTGATTTTTGGAACTTTTAACCATGTGGAACTTTCTAAAACATCAATCTGATACCGATAGTTTAATGACAATCTAAAACAGCTTTTATCACACAAACTTGGAGCGCGACCGCGATTGTGGTTGATAGCCTTTCCTTACACAAAATAGGGATAATATTAATAATTAATAAAGAATGGATAGATGTAAGATACTAGATCAACAAAAAATACTGACACACCTGATATTTATTCCAAGGCTAACATACGCCTGACCATATGCCCTTACTTGAAGCACTGTTCCCAAAACAATCTGAGGAGTCCTTCTCTGCATTCTGCACAATTCATAAACATATGATCAATTCCACAGCAAATACTCTGCAACAACTGAAAAAAGTGCAACAAAAAAAACTTTTAAGCATCAGATGCAATTGGCGGCTGAACAAAAAATCTACCTTTCCATGTGCGTGCCTCATTTATAAGGCAGATGTTCTAGACATGCATTGTTTTCTTGAATATACAGGAGAGCTGTGTATCATTGCATTACGAAGATCTAGACATGCACCATTACCATGTTACGGAAGAAAAAAAATACCTAACATAATTGATGCAGATACACAACTAATCTTGTTCAAAGCGCGATATGAATACACAAATAAATCTGAGAGCACAATGAATTTATCAGAATTTTTGTAACAATTATCAAGTAAAGCTCAACTAAAACAACAAAAGAAAATAAATTTTGAGGACAAGTGAAGCTTTTTCAAAAAATGGTCAAAACCCACCAGTTAACAGTGATATTTTTCAAAACATACGGACAGATGAACACATGAAATGCATGGGTTAAGATTCTGAATGTAAAGGTTATAGTGGGTACTATGCTTGGTTTAATACCTTTTGTACCATGGTTGGTTTGGGCGCTATTTTTAGTCAAGCACTGATATGCTATTTAATCTTCTTTGACCCTAAATGATTATCAATTTGCAACAAAAGATGTATGGATGACTAAATAGACTCACGTGCGGACACACATGTAATAACTATTCACATTTTTTAGGCGAGAAATATCATACACAACAACAGTATCTCAACTTCAGTAGTCTTTCACATCGCTCAGACAATTTATAAAGTCCACAACTAAATATGGGAATGTAAAGCGTGTAAATTCAGTTTAGGGGATTTTTTTTTTTTTTTTGTGCCAAGAGATGCATAAGAAATAAAAAATCTAAAAGACAGTTTAGTCGATAGTTGAGAGGTAAGGCCATGCAAATACAAAATTTAATTAACTACATATATTCTAATATATACCTTCATTGGGTCCTTAAACTGCTGCAAAATCTCGTGTCAAGACAACATCTTTTTTTGGGGACTGAGAAATTTGGACATTTTGCACAGTTGTCTCTGAATATTAAGAAGGCGTGTGTGCCTATTGCAAGCAACTGCTCTCAAAATAAGTTGCTCAACATCAATGCAACTTAGATCAAGAGAAAGGTTTGCCTCTTTATCTGTAAGCGGATCAAGTATAAAATGAACTATGCTGACACTTTATTTGCATGTCCAGCCCTGCCTCAATTTTTGATAAATGGAGATGAATCAGGTTCTGTTGTGCTACTGCTTTTCTCATCTAGCCAGTAATTAACTTTTCAGGCCAGGTATCTTAAAACCACTTGAATCGAATTCCCCATCTTGAACAAGCTGCATTAGAGAAGTATTTCCAGTTTGTCCAGTGCCACTGTCAGAGATGAGTTCAGATCTTATGGCATCTTTCCACCTTCCCCTGTCGAAGAACATTAGCCTGCCTAATAATAGTGTCCATAGCAAGAGATATGCAGAACTCATGAAGTATAGCATATAACACTGCAAAGGGATTCTCAGAAACTGCCATTCTTCTTTCTATATCATCACCAAGAGCAAATCTCCTACTTTGATCAAGTTTAATAGGACCCTTCTTCTCACCAACCAGTAACTCCATATGCAATATCCTCCATAAGTCTACATTACCACGGTAACCTAATGTAAGAAGAACTTTTAAATTCCCCATCCACCGCGGAAAACAGCTATCCCATCAGTTACTGAAACATTAGATACTTCTTTAGGCCTTGGTGTCACAAGTACTTTGTATCGCCGCGGTAGCATCTAATTTCCGCCCAGAGCAACGCTTATCTTAAATCTGGAGAAAGTTTATTTTGACTTCCCATCTCTTCTATGCATCTTGGCAGCCTCTGATAACCCCCTGTAACCATGACTTCAATAGCAGAAGGAACATCGAACATAGGAGCCCGAGCCTGCTGCAAGCATCGTGCATATAAAACAGTGAGTCGGCTGTTTGGGTGAAGCATGTCTCATGACTGTGGAGAGTTGATCCGAAGCTGTTGACAATAATGGACCAAAGGAACCTGTGTAGATTCAAATTAGATATGTTAATGACAAAAACACTGAAATTAATATCCACAAAAAGCTACACTAACAAGGAAAAATTTCTGGAAAACTTAGCTTATTATGATACCAAAAGGTACAAAAGGTTAATATATTAACAGAGGCTGTAAAACATTAATTGGGCAAAAGCGTGTGTAAAGCTGTCAAGAAATTCCCTTCCCCAGACCCCACCTTGTGTTGATCTTTAAGCACTAGATACACAGCTGACATGACAACAAAATTAAGGTATAGTGGGGCATATTTAAAGATATCCATTGGCTCAGTGGAATGATGCAAAATGCCATGAAATCAACTTCAGTACTTCTGAAGCCATTGAGGAAGTGCTCTATGGACTAGGCCAATGCCATATCTAAGCTTGCTAGGGGCCAAAAGAAAGAAATCTTGATCTTAAGGTAAATAATAGTCATCTCTCTGATTGCATTGCCCTTGTCTTAAACTAATTTTTTGCTAAGCAGTCTCATTTTTTCTCTCCTACATTTAATTACATTTGTAACCAAACAAAGTTATATGTCAATTAAATTTGAAACAAAGAGGTTTTATGTATGTAAACCAAACAAAAGAGGTTTTATATATGTCAATTAAAAAATCAGAATATTAAATCTTGATTTTGTTACAGAACAAAAAATAAACTTGCACTTTGCACTAGAATTAGTTTGCATCAAATATATGGTACAAAAAATAATTCATGACAGCATAACAGCCACATTACCACAGTTCAAACCATACATTGTAATTTGGAATGGAAACAATACAAATCAAAGAAAAGACTTCGCGTGACTTTCAATGGTTTAAGGGTTTAGTTATTAAATTCTATTTCTTGATTTACATTCCCGTGATCTATGTGTGCATGGTGGTTCGCACTTAGGGTTGAAAGTGGTGTGGATAAATTTCTATTCTGATCCAATCCGAAACGGAATTTTGAGGATCTGGAGAAGAACTTTTAATATCCATATGGATAGGGATAATCAGAATCTGATTGTGTTCGGATGTGGGTAGGACATGGAATAGGCAAAATTCAACAGATGTTTAAAATGGGATATCCGATAGTTTTTTGTCCCTGACTAAAAGCCAAGAGGAATGTAGGATCTAAAAGTTTTTCTCCCTTACTAAAGCCAAGAGGAATCTAGGATCTAAAACACTTGTTAGTTGACAAATCTTATTTTGTGATGTGGTTTGATATTTCAATTTTTAGTTGAGAATTTGCTGGCTGTATTACTTGTTGGTTGATGACTTTATCATTTTGCGAATGAATATACCATGTTAAGTGTTAATGTATTGGTGTGATAGACACAAGATGGAATGCAATGCAAGATTAATAACTATTGCTTGTTCTTGTTTATTTACTAAATCAATTCTTGAAAAACATATATTTCTCTACATTTGCACATATTACTGGACTATTTAAATCCGTCCCTGGTACCGATTCTATTCCATATCCATTACCACTTCCAGCATCCAAAAAAATCTGCATCCCACATTAATGTACTATCCACTCACCTCCAAATCAACAAATAAAAATGTATTAGGATATGGGGGAGGCAATATCGACTCTGATCCGATCCATTTTATTCCTATTCACACTATTTCAAGTACACTGTAAAATGGTGTTATTTCCTCCTCCATCTATGCCAGAGCACACCAGGAAAGCACCAGAAAAAAAAATATAAGTTTCTAGCCCGAAGCAAGGTGTGTTTTTCATACTAACGCTACACTCCACCAAATCAAAATAATCAACTAAATGAGTATGCCAAGATTGAACTGGATTACTTTTTGTCCACCAAACAATTATTTACAACTAAATATCCTACTAGGAAATCGAGTACAGACCATAGAAAATCAGGGGCAAAAATGCTGGCACAATCCATCAACAATCACAGATCTTCACTAGCCCTACACTCCAATAAGCCAACAACTATGAATATCCTTGTTTATATGCCACTAGAGCTAGATAGGTGAGACAATGCCACTAAACCAACAAGCCCTAAACCAGAATATTAGTATCAAGTTGGAGGCACTCACACCAGTCAAAATGAATTCTTCACATACCACAGTGGAATTATGACAATGAGGCAAACAAGCAAGGGGAATAGGACTGCATAGAATGAAATTAGGCAGCACCTGCTGGCACCACTTGGCAGGACGTGCAGGCGAAGCATGCGCTGGCGCGTGCGTGTGATGAACTTGAGCAAGTCAATCTTCTTCTCGGTGTCGGACCGCTGCCACCCACCATTGGCTCCAGCGCCAAGGCCCTTCCCCTCGGTCTCCGCCTGCGACTTCTCGACGAGCTCCCGCAGCGCAGATACGACTCCTCCGCCGCACGCCGCACCACCGCCCAGCTCCACCGTCTGCTGCCCCAGCTCCCCGCCATCCCCACACGCCCGCGGGTCCAGCAGACTAGGGTTTCAGCGCCCCACCACCTTCACTTTCTTCGGTTCCTTTCCTTGCTTAACTCCCGCAGGGTGCCGGAGACGAAACTCTGGCACTGTACCGCCAAAGTGCGCGCGCGAGGGCAGGAGGAATCGCGCGCGGTTCGGCGCGCCGCTCCGAGCCGCCCGTGAATAATGGTGGTAGGGGCGGGGAGTGGAACTGAAATGGAAACCAATCGATCAAAGGTAGGACTCCGGGAGGCGGCCGAGGGTGGTCGCGAGGAAGGGTGGAAAGGAGATATGGTGGGAGCGAGACGGAGGTCGCCGGCGGCGAAGCGGCGGCGAGGTGCGGCCTCCCCTCCTCCTCCTCTCTCTCTCTCTCTTCTGCGATCGGTCAGGACCCGGCGGAGGGGCGCGGAGTGCGCCCTAGTCGACGGGCCCACGCGGAGCCGGAGGCGGCTTCCAGGTTATGTGCCGTCCGATCGGGATGCAAGCGGAGGGATCAACAGCTGGATGCGGACGCTGCCTTTTAGCTTCTCTCGGACCGACCCCACCACGTAGAGCAGTGCGAAATGTGTCGCGCTCACCATCTTTTGTCATCTAAAAGTTTGGATTACAGTTTCTTCGTGAGGAATTTGAAGGAATAGCTTTCGCCATTTAGTTTTGATAACTCTATATCAGTGGGTCCCCCGTTTGGAATGCGAATATATTGCGGTTTTGTTTTCAGGAAGGAAAGGTTTAAACAAATTCAATGGTGCCAAAACGTTATTTGGCAAAAAAATTTGTGACCCTAACATTTTGTGGTTTTAAAAGCCTATCGCGAAGTCCTCTCCCAACCTACAAAAACATGTCATCAACAGTGAAAGCAGCAGCCAGCGCAAAGTTAGGTGCTTGTTCACGTGAGGTTAGGTGCTTTTAATATTTTCTTTAAACAAATAGTTTCCAAATCCCTACGTTTAAAATTCCTTTGTTCTAAACATAGCTCAGCGAGTTGCTTTTCTGTATTCTTTTCAATCCTACGTTTTTCTCGCGGCTTACATATCGCATTCACTGCGTTTTCTTTTCTTTTCACTGCGTTTTGTAATCCTTTTGTTAAACGGTTTCAAAAAGAATATTAAAATCGCTTGTCGTAGAAATTCTCTACTTTGTATACTGATTTTTCTTCTGCCATCCCATACTTCAATGTTCATACTCTATATCGGTGGGTCCCCATTTAATTTTATCCCAATATATATTCATGTGAGATCTTGTTTTGAAGGATTTATTTAAACAAATTCAATGGTGCAATCGGAGATTTTATTTGGCTTTTTTAATTTATGAGTTATATAGCATTTTGTAGGTAATTAAGCGATTGATTGTCCACCGTTTCTCTCTCAGGCTACGCCCTCCCACAGCGCTTCAGGGAGCGGCAGAGGAGGCCTGCGTGAGCCCACGCCTTTCTGGAGTATGCTTCGGCTTCGTTCGCTTGGAGCGGCGTACGCCCGATTAGCAAGCGGGACTGCGGCGTTCCGATTGCGTGCGGTGCGGCATTTTTTTAATGCTTGGAGAAACTTTTGCGTGCGTCTTGCGAGACGGCGGGCTGCTTGACCTCGATGCCCAGTGCTCACCTAGGGGTTTTGGTTAAAACAGAGCCCAGCCCCAGGCCATGAAGCCTACGGTTGAGAACCAGCGGGTTCGCAGGTTGTATTCGCGGAAAGCGAGAGAACCGCAACTACCGCCCGATGACGAAGCAGATGGCGTCCGCAGCTCCCTCGCTCTTGGGCCACAAGCACCAAGAAGAATCCCCTCCATCGACATTGAAGGCACGACGATGAGGCCGCTGGGCTGCCTCATAGTCGTGCTCACGCTGGGCTGCCTCGGCAGCGGTAGCGGCGGTGGCGCTACGGTGGTGATGAGTGACGAAGTGTAGGGCTGTCTCAAGTACGTCCAGCTGCTTTCTTTGCTCCAAAGTCCAAAGGCAAATTTTCCTTACTCTCCGATAGTTCCCAATCTTTTGTTTCCAAAATATCATGGAGTTTGGCAACTCCTTTGGAAAGAAAAAAAAAAACTACCCTTCTCCAATAATTTCTAATATTTCACTTGCAAAACCACGGATATTTTCGGTGGCTCGTTGGCGTGCCGTCGCAGAGTCGGGGTCTCACGGTCTCCTTCCCGCGGCCTACTTCGTGCGGCGGTCATCGTTGCCACTTCATTCCATCTTCAAGTTGTTGGACGGAATCATTCTCGTTGCAGCAGCATCATTCTACTCCGTCCCATCGATAGCAGAATCAAGTGTCAGGCTGTGTTTAGATGGCCAAATTTTGGGCAAAATTTTCAAGATTCCTCGTCACATCAAATCTTTTGCCTCATGCATAGAGCATACAACAACTGCCTCGAGGATCCCAACCCCCTCTCATAAGGAGGCGCGCTGCGGCGGATACTCGCGGGTGGAACGCCGAGGCGTCGAGGCGACGCGCTAGCCGACACGCCTGATCGTCGGAAAGCTTCTAGGTTGTTCAATTAGCGAGTAATAGCGTCTTGATATCCTTCCGCTAGGGTAAATTTGAACCGATTGTATAACTCTTTTCCCCTAGTGCGTCATTTGTGGCGCGTCGTGTAAACTTTGTTATCTCTGCTTAATATAAAAAGATGGCGCAAACCTTTTGCGTATTCGAGAAAAAAAATGCATAGAGCATCAAATGTAGGTAAACGAAATAACTAATTGGACGGTTTGGATATACTTTTACGAAATTAATCTTTTGAGCTGGTTAGGTCATATATTTTTCCACAAAACAAACAAAAGTCTTAAGCAGCAGCGCACATGAAATTCTTTGTCCCATCTGCAGCAAATCGGCAGCAGCTGCCGCCGCAGCTGCTGCAACACGCGATTCAGCGAACAATAGCAGTAATCATCGGTAGCAGGCACTTTAATCATCGGTAGCAGGCAACAAGTGCGCGCGTGTGCTTGAATCCATGTGGCAAAGACTTCTAGATGTCGATGCGTGCACAAGCGAGCCTAAATAAAGGGCTCTAGTACGTAGGTTGATTGCCATACCTGGCGGCGGTACCTCGGTCGTCGCGGGACTCTTCTATTCCGTGCGTGGCGATGAAGAGACGCGGGAACCAGAACTAGCGATGCCAATGCGGATGCGGGAACTAGGCATAGCGATCTCTATGCCGATGATGATGAACCGGAACAATGATGCCGTTATTGGAACCAGAAGTGGCTACGATTTCGCGGGAACAAGAAAGCCTTTGCGGGAACTAAACTGGCGGTGCGAGCTTGGGATTGTGCGAGGATAGGAGCGCTGTCGCCGCCCGTATTTTTGCACGAGCGGACTGTTTTCAAGTGCCAAAAGATTAGAAATTATTATTAGAAACTGTTGGACAACACTTTTTGAACCTTTTGTCTAATAAATAAAACAGGATTGAGAACTATTATTAGGCACTGTTGGGTTTTAGCTTAAAAAAATCCACAAGGCAAGCAACAAATAAAAACCAATCGAAGACAGTGTGTTGCTGAAGGCTGAAGATCACAAGTCTATTTATAATAATGGAAGCCGCACGCAGAGATCGATATCTCACTGATGCACCATATCGCGGTATCGAGCTACAACTAGAAGAAGAAAAGGACGGCAAGAATGGAGGCACGCACGTGAAAGAAGAAAGAAGATGCTAGCTGTTCTGGTGGGCTGCAATTACGCCGGCACGGAGTACGAGCTGCAGGGCTGCATCAACGACGTCCACGCCATGTGCGGCGTCCTGCTCGACCGCTTCGCAGCTTCACGCGGGGTCTATACGAGCATTTTACGGGCGGGTCGGGTTCGGGCCGGCCCGGCTTGGGCGAGGCTACCGCGCATTTTACACTACAAAATAGCTAAAAATGTATTTTGGACCGAGTTCGGGCCAAGAAAAAATTTTATCGGGCTTCAAAATCTTTACCCGTGCCCCCGGCCGGTAAGGTTCGTGGGCGGGCCAAAACCCGTCGGGCTCGAGGGCGGCTGCCCCGGGCAGGTCGGTCGGGATATGCTCGCATAAGCGGGTCACCGTGTCACCAACGACGACCACGGCTCGCGTTCTCGACCGATACCAATGTCGCGCCTTGGCGACACATGGCGGCGCCGTCTCGCGGGCGCCGACATGCTCTTTCTTCCACTTTAGTGGCCATGCATGCGTCGTCACGTCGGGCAGCAACAGGCTGCCATGCCGCCGCCATGCCGGCCGCGGACGGCGGCGCCATCGCGCTATGCGACTTCAACCTCATCACAGGTTCGTGTCCGCGACGCCGCCCAAGCACTACGCCCATGCACACTTACTACAAAAACGATTTGCAAGAGTATCCCTCATTCCACGCAAGGGGCGGTGATTGGCCCCCTGGATTAATTTTATTTGCAGGGGCTCAATATCCGCCACGCTGTTATCGCATATAGGCTACCGGGATCACCGCCTCCCTTACAATTAAGCCGAACCAATGCCTTTTTACATATGTATTTGTTGGGACGGCAAGATATTAAACCCCATACAAATAGGCGCCGAATAATAAAATGAGGCACTAAAAAATATTTTTTAAATGATCTCAGATAAAAAAATAACCTAAATAAAAAATGTGAATCTTGAAAAGTTATGAATCTTTATTGTTAATAACTTTTTCATTTGACTTTATCTGATGCCTCAAAATGTGATGTTTGAATGTATGCGAATTTTGAAATTTGATTTTTTTTTTTTGAATGACATCGGATGGGAAAACTTCCTAAATAATAGTTGTAGGTCTCGAAAAGTTATGAAACTTTGTAGATGACCACATTTTTATTGAAATCATCTTGTCATGGAAAGGGCCTGGATGATGCTTGGGTCGTGAAAGGACAACATGCGAGCTAGATGAGATGACGCCACGGTCCCCCCAAAGAATGGAGAAGTGAGCAAGCGCTCGGCAAGTTGCAATAAGTAGTTTGGCTCTTCCCATTTCTCTCTTGTATATAGAAATTTAATGACGTGGCTTGGCTATAAGACAAGATTTGTCTCTTCTTGTTCCTCTCCCCCACGTAGAAGTTTAGCGATATGGATTAGTTATAGAGTAAATTACGTCCATCATACAAAAAATCTTGTCGATGGGTGCATATTAGTCCAATAACTTGTAATATACTCAATACAAAGAACTTTGACAAGTGGGTGCGGATTGGTACAACAAGTTATAAAATGGTCAACCCCTAATACAAGAACTTGATAGTTGGGGGTGCAAACTAGTCCAAAAACTTATAAAATGCTTAACTTAGTGTCCAAATCAATTCGGTCAAATGTTATCACAAACAATATAGCTTCTAATATGGACAATCGTATATTCACATCGAAACAAGTTATTGTGCATTATTTGACAATTGATATTCTCATAGGGATGGTAACATATTCGGTAAGGATTAGAACCTTCGATGTTTAGAAAATTATTGTTATGTCTTAACTAACTATTTTTATACAAAGGTTAAAGTATAATTAGGAAAAAAATTAATTTCATATTCAATACTGATTTCAGATTTGATTATATGAATTTCTGTTCAACTAAAAAATCAATTGTGATAATATGTACTAACAATTAATATTTTGAAGTTTTATGTAAATATTTTTAAAGGCTCGTGTACTTGGTTTAGTCTCTCGGTAATCTAATGGTGTAAATCTAAAATTTGATTCGATTTAACTAATGAATAAATAAGTAAAATACATAGTTGATTCATGATTAGGAACTTAATTGACAAAAAAAATTTATTGGTTGGAAGAAAATTTGAATGCTATCTGATTTGTTTAATATGTTTTCATTTTATTTTTTTTGGACTATAGGTGCACCATTTTGTCAAGGTAGTATGCTAAATTGAGTATTTGACATAAATTTTTGAACTAATATGCACCCACCTATAAAATTGTTATGTGCTAAATTGATTATTTTACATGATTTTGGACCAATTTATACCCATTTGACAAGTTATTATAATAAATTAAGCACTTTTACAACTTATTGACCAATCCACGTTCACATGACCAGTTCTGTAATGAATTGAGCATATTACGAATTGTTTTATGTTGGATGCAATTTACTCTTTTTTTTTTTTTTATTAGGTGCAATTTACTCTTAGAGCATGCGGTTCGATGTCGGTCTATATGCAATAATGGGAGCATCGAACCCGCGTCGATATTAATGGGAACTTGCGTCGATGGAGAACCCGCTCCCTTGTATCGAGGCAGACGCAGAAATAAAGAATGATTTCTCACCTTCTTCTCTTTTACGTAGTTGCTCTCCGCGAAGATGGAAATCGGCGTTCTTGTCTGACCTCGAACTTGGCCAAATCCCTCGCTCACCCTCTGCTCCCGCCCCTGCTGTTGCTTTCGCCCCACCTCTACGAACTCCATGGCCAGGCGGGGTCCAGCTCTTCGATCTCACCGAGGCGGAGCCACCTGCCGCCTCGATTCCTCTCTCTCACGGCATCGCGAGGGACTCCAATAGGTCGCCCCATCGCCTCACTTGGTCCGACCGATCCACGCCCGGCCGCCGTGTACCCAAGCTCGGCTCGGGCGCGGCTCACCTCCAGTCGTTGCCCCAGCGTGCTCGGGCGTCGAGCTGCCGGGCCACGCCGGGCTAGCTGCGCCGGGGGTTCGGCGCACGCACTGCTGCTTCCGGCCTTTGATCGCTTTGGTCGAAGTGCGGTGCGAAACCCAAATCGGGGAGGCGGCATGCATCGTGCAAGAGGAAGGGGAAGACTGGTTGTTTTTTTCTATTAACCTCGGCCCACGTGCATGCAGGCAACCCTAAGCTATACATTGTGAGTTGCAAAAAGTGACATCTAATCGTTGGTGGGCCCCAACTAAGGACCAAGGTGGATTTGACTGTTGCTCTTAGTTATAAGATATATAAGATAAGTTGACCTATTTGCTCTAACTCTAGCCGTGGCACCGGCTGTCTTTGCGCCGCCCACAGCCCACACAGCACACAGAGGTCAGCCACACCACCAGACGTTCAGACGGGTGTTGCCTTCCAGTTCTCGGCACACAGCGCACGCATGCTACCGCAACAGCCAAAAACGGCAGAGGTAAAAGCGCCTGGCCTCGCCTCTCGCCTCGCCTCTCAACGCTCTTCCTCCGTACTACCTCAAAAAAAAAAAAAACTCTTCCGCTCGTTCCTCTCTCTCTCTCCTGCAAACCCCTCTCCCTCTCCTCTCTCACGAAAGTTCTGAGCTAGGATCCCGCAATCCCGATCCCTCTCGCCGGTGCCTGCCGTCGCCGATTCAGCGATCAGCGTGGTCGACACGGCCGTGACGCGTGCGGCGGGTGGCGGTGGCGACTGTCGGGCGTCGGCCCTTGGGTGGTGTGGTGTGGCGGGATTGAGGAGCCACGGAGACTGCTTAACGCATCGCGGGATCGATTTCGGCCTTGCCTGCTCCGTGGAGAGCGACGTTGAGTCGACCAGGTTTGCGTCCCGGATCCCCGATCCTCTTTGCCTCGTCTAATCGAAATACTGTTAAATTCTTCCTGTTGCCGGCATATGTTCGTATTTCTTGCCTGCCGGGCTAGCTCCTAATTTTTTTGGCCTCGCTCTCGCAATGTTCCTTTCATTTTTTTAATGGCGCTGAATTCTGCTCTGGCAGGGCTTCTGTTCGTCAACTCTGCTCTAGCTAGTGGTGTAGATCAGGGCTTATGTTAGTTCCCGACAACTAGAGATACTACAGTTGAACTGTATAATCTGTTGGCCTTTTGGTCTCTGACATGTTTTTGGGGCATGGATTTAGTAGTTTTTTGGCTCTTTTTTTGGCGGAGAGACTGTAGTATTGGATTCTTTATCGAATGCTTTTCTCTTTTTTTTTTAGAAGAAAAACCAGCAAGAGCTTATATTACATCAATGATTGTCATCGTTACAATGTGAATGGATTGTTGGAGAGATTACATTCTAGATTTTTCATACATCCATGCGGGTCTAAAAGAGAAGAGAAAGCGTCTTAGCTAGATCATGAGCTTTAATTAGCTTCTCTTTTGGCGTGAGACAACTCAAAAGAATGTGCAACTCCCACTAAGCTTTTGAATTTTAAGAAGAAACGAGGCAAGATAGAAGACGCATTTCTCTGGTTATACTTCGCCAAGGATAGAAGCTCCAAATTGTATCAGTTTCTACAATAACTTTTTGGACGATTGAGCAAGTTCATCAAAAATAGCTCCATCACGTATTGCATAGGCTTCAGCGGTCGAGAACATTTGGGCTGAATCATACCATTTGCATTTTGCCGCTACAATATTACCTTTGTCATCACGGACAATTACGCCCGATGGCGCCTTGTTGATTTTCCTCTTTAAAAGCAACATCGACATTAATCTTTATATATATCACGGAGGAGGAGGATTCCACTTCATTATTTGTACATTGTCCTTGGTCCCTGTCATACTTCTATCTGCAGAATTAGATCAGAGGATAATTCCCCGCCCATCGACAAGCTTGTACATGGTTCATATTTGTCTCTCCATGGCGTCTTTTTATTTTATCTTGTCCAAATTGTCCACATTCCACATAAAATGGGTCCACAATTTACATCGGGACAAAAAAGATTTATCCAATAAATCAAAGGACCATGTTGTTGGATGCATTCTAGGCACTCTAGTCTGGCCCAAATCGTGGAATCACTGGTGTTGTCAAACACTGGCTGTGTAGGTGAAAGCTGGCGTTGCATCAGTATAACCTAAGCAAGAATGATTCTAGCCTTGCCGAGCAAAGGCTACTATTTGGAACTTACTTTTTTTTTTTTGAACTCTATTTGGAACTTACTTGGTAGAACAAGAAGAAGAATTTTCGGTTGGCAAGCTAGACGATAATAATTAATAATTAGTAAAAGATGAGCAGCGTTGGATCCTAGACGGCTGTAGCTTGGGAAAAGTCGTGGGAGGAGTCGCCGCATTAGATGAGCAGCGTTGATGGACTCCCCTCTCTCTGCTCGCCTCAAACGGTGTTCGACAAATTGATTCTAGGAGGTGAAGTTACCTGTATAAAAGGAAGATTGAGGTAACCGTGTCCAAACTAAACCAACCAAACAAACTCCTAGCTAAGCTAAGCTAAGAGCCTGTTTGGAGTCGGGTGATTAAACTTTAGTCATTTGACTATAAAATATAATAAAAAAAGTTGAGGGTACCATGACTTCTCAATTTTAGTCATATCTTAGATTTTAATCACTTTGTTTGGAAGTAAAGTGTCCAAAAGTAACTTAAAAAGGGGGTGACTAAAGTTTTAGTCACTCAATCTAAAACGGGTCTAAGAGCAACTCCAAATTGGTTTGGCATTTGAACTTGGCATTCCATATTTTTTTGCCAAAATCGTGTAAATTGTCCTCTCAATGGTTTGGCATTTGGATTGGTAAAATTGGTAAGACTTGGCATTTGAGGGGATCGAACTAGGCATATTTGCCAAGTGAATCTCAACTTGGCAAAACTTCTCTCCCTATGCTATGCGTGCTTCTCTCGCCGCATGCCACGTGCAACCACTAATTTGGGTTTTGCCAAGTGAAAAATGCCAAAACCATTGGAGATGAGCTTTTATTTAACTTGGGAAACATCTTGGGACTTGACAAATTGTAACTTTTACCAAGTGTAATTTGCCAAACCACCGGAGTTGCTCTAAGTTTAGATAATGTAGAACCAAGTCTATCTTTAGCTTGCTGGGAGCCAGGTGTTTGATTGGATTTGTGGCTTTTGAAAACTTCTAGCTAAGTCTATCTTAACTATTGTGGTATGGTTGGAAGTACTTTTGGTTGAGTTGCCGTGGCCTTCAAAAAAGTCCCCTCATTTACAAGCGACCCCACATGTCATACACAATTTGGACCTTCTTACAAAAGCAAGCCCCGCTTGTCATGCTCACAACCTTTTTTCTTCTTCACATCGCAAGCTTGCCGGGAGATGGGCCGGCTCGTCGGAGTTGGAGAAGTAGACCATGGCCGTACTGATCCATGAATGGCTTGCTTTTGTAGGGGGAGGAACACGCCTCGGGCGGCGTGCCCGGGCGAGCACGCCTCCTCATGGGCCTACGCCGCCGCCGTAGGGCCGCCAAGCAGGCGATGCCGCGATTTTGGGGCTTTTCGGCGGGGCCCGCCGCATCGAGCTCATTTGAAGAGCCGGTTGAGCTCTCTCCACGGATCTACGGCCCAGAGCTAGAGTCGCCGCCTGAACCTCTTGACCAAGCTCGCCCTCGCGGATGAAGGGAAGAGGGGTGGAGCTGAGGGCCACCGTATGGAAGGAAGAGGTCACGATGCCCGGGCTCGCTCACGTTTGGGAAGAGTTGGTGACCGCCGGCATGAGGGGGCGAGGGGAGGACCACCGGTGTAGTGGCAGAGGGCAGAGGTCGCCACTTGTACCGCGACAGAAGAAGACAAGGGATGGAGAAAGAAAAAAAAAAATCGAATCGAATCGGTACACAATAAAGAATGACAAGTGAGTACTTTTTTTATCCCAAAATCAGCTTAAAACAGGGAATGTTGACTATCGCTAGCTTTTCAATTTGTATCTTAGAGTATAAAAGCATCTTTTTGCAAAAAGTAGCTGTGGCTTTTTGAAACCTTTGGTTGACTTTTTGGGCTTTTGAAAGCCTAACCAAACAAGGAAACGAGCAAACGAGCAAAACACACCTCACCTTTAGATAGATTATTAGATAGATTGGAATCAGATTGGATTAGATTACATTTTTTTAGCAAAGATTGTAGGATGGATAGGCTTGTAGCCCGGCCCAACTCAAAACCGGCCCGGCAGCCAAAGCCGAAGCGTCGCTCACATCAATCTCCGACCCCTTCACGTGCTCCCTTCTTCAGCCGTTCAGCGCCGCGACCGTGCACACGTCCGCGCCGTCGACGCCGCCCCCAGCCTCGGAGGCCCTGCACGCTGCCGCCGCGTAGGATAGCCTCGCTACGGCACGCCATCGCCGCCGACCTCATCGTTCTCCAATCTGCTCCCCTGATCTCCGTGCAGTGGAGACTAGGATCGATTCCCCTTCTCGGTGAGAGGAAGAACCCTAGGTCGCCGTCACGATTTTGGGTGGGGAGTTAGGGTTTTGCCCGAACCGAACCCGACATTTCATCTCTTTCTCTCTCGTCAGGTCGTCGCCGATTTCTCGCTGCGTGCCGCTTGGTGCGGCGAGTGATTCTCCAAGAAATCTGGGGTCGCTTGAGTCCGTACAGAACCCGCAGCTGCAGCAATGATGATGTCGGACGACGACGACGCCGAGCCCCAGCTCAACGCGGTGGAGAGCTACTACTTCGTTGACTCCACGGACGAGAACAAGCCTGTCTGCTTCTCCACCCTGCCTTTCCTGTTCCGGGACACTGATGATCTTCCTTGCGGCAAGAAGAGGCTGGTGCTGCGCGGGACTGGTGACCCGGGCGTCAAGGTGTACAATGAGGTTGTGGCCTGGAGACTGGGGCTCGAGGGGAAGCAACCCCAGTTTGAGGGCGCTCACAGCAGAAGGCAGACGTTGGGGTACGTCTCATTAGGCCTTTGAAGAGCTACGAGGAGAAGATAATAAGGAGTGTGCTCATCACGGCGCAGATGCTGCATTTTCTCAGGAGGAAGCCTCATGAGCCAGAGAAAACACTGTGGAACCACCTTTGCAAAGTTTTTAAGTACATTCCTTGGCACACTCTGTTGTGTTTGTTCTTTTGACAGATGTTGAACACTGATGCTTACAGATCTGGCTTGTGCTTCTGCAGCAAGTTTGATGTCAGACCCTCAGAGGACGATTTCAGGAATCACCGCTCACTGATGAAGCAGTTCGCAGCAAAAAGATCCTGTCTTAGCAAAATCAGAGGTATCTGTTCCATTCTTGTTATCAAAATTCTCAATTGTGTTTGTTAGCATAGC
The DNA here is from genome assembly GCA_015847255.1 of Hyparrhenia diplandra. Lineage (NCBI taxonomy): Eukaryota > Viridiplantae > Streptophyta > Magnoliopsida > Poales > Poaceae > Hyparrhenia > Hyparrhenia diplandra. The sequence continues at coordinate 186,764 of JADLZK010011187.1, read as the reverse complement.
ACAATTGTGTCTACCATGAGCATAAAATAATCTACAAGTTATGAGGGGTTAACAACATATAATTACCTAAGGTGGTATTGTAAAGTAGAAAAAAAATGACACCCAAGTCGAAGTTGAAGAGAACTCAAACCTAGGTGGCAGGGGTGTACCCCCCAACAACACACACACACAAACCAACTGTGCTAGGCTTGGTTCTTGTTTAACTACGTAATCACACTTTGTTTTATGCCTAGCTGTGTAATGTAAAGTTGTAAACATTGTCCTTAACTCCTTAATTTGCAGCAAAAAAAAAAAAAAAAAACATCCTTGCTCTAAGATTATAATTCTCTGGCATGTCTGTGCTCTACTATCTTTTAGCTATCACTATATAACCCTTTAGAGATGCAATATTTGATAATATGGGTTTGTATTGCCATTGATTCGTTGTTTGCTTCTTGCTGCTTATAATCTTAGATGATACTGAAATGTGAAAAGGACTGATCTGCACGTGTTGCCAACTACAAGGCCTTTCTTCCTTATCCTATTTCTCTATAATTAACTAAAGTGATTGGAACAACTTGTTATTGTGCTTGATTGCTGTTATCTGCAAGTCAATCTGACCTGGTATGATGATTATTTGACTGATTTTGCTATGATGATTATCTGATAGATTTTAGACTATTTGTTGAAGGAAGATCTGGAAAAATTGCACTGAGGTATGCGTATATGGTTCTGCATGATATTGAATGTTTTGGAAGAGAAATTAACCATACATCTAGGAATTAACAACACATTAATCATTACTCTTAATGTAATTTTGACTAGGTTGGTGCAGACCATGATGTCAAGCAGCCATTCATCATTGATGATGAGGACATAGATGAGATGATTGTGGAAGATGCCGATAATGAATCTGATGAAGAAGAGGATGAAGATTTGTTTGATTCAATATGTGCCATTTGTGACAATGGAGGAGACATATTATGGTAGGTGGATTCCCTTTGTGTGATTGAGTAGGCTACCTGAAAATCTTTTCTTTTTTTTCTTGAGAATCTAGGCAGCTTAGTACGTAATTGAAACCACCTTGCATAACCTGGTTTATTGTGCCCTGTAATTATCATTTTAATTATTTTTTTCTTTTATGTTGAACTTATTATGTTTATCAATTTCCTAGCCATCTAATGTCAATAGTCTAATTTTGTCTATATATTGTTCCAACTGTTCCTGGGGCAATACTCTTGTATCAACATGTTAGCCATCTACTGTCCATATTCTAATCTTTTTTCTTTCTGTGGTGTACTTGTTGCATTTTTCTACTATAGCTGTGATGGCCCATGTATGCGCTCTTTCCATGCAAAAGAGGGAAGCGGTGAAGACTCCTACTGTGATACGCTTGGATACACTGAAGCAGAAGTTGAGGTATGTGTTGTACCTCTAAGTGATGCAAACATTAACTTGAATTTCTAGTTATGATTTTCTATATTGAAATTCTTTTCTATTATTTAGGCAATGAAAAAATTTCTGTGCAAGAACTGTGAATATAAGCAGCACCAGTGTTTCATCTGCGGAATGTTGGAACCTTCAGAAGGAGCAGCAGCTAAGGTATATTGGTACTCCAAAAAGAACAAATGGATTTACGGTTAATCACCCACAACTTTTTCATCTGTACACCTTCAAGGATCTGTAGCAAGTCTATATATAAAAGGAGGTGAAGGAGTATTTTACTGCTTTCCTCCAGTTGTATGTAGGGATGAGTGATCATGCAACAAAGGTTGGGCTCATGAGCAAGGATACAAGTGGGTTTTGTTCATGAGTCCAGAAATAGGCCATTCTTTTCTGGGGTCTGCGGTCTGTAGAACCGCGTAAAAATGACCTATTTGTGGAAATCAAAGCTATGTTCTATGAAATGGTTTGCAAAATTGAGCCATTGGGAAAAAGGTATTCTCTTGGACAAAAAATGTTGTAGCTATTTTTTAAAAAAAGAATTTTTGTTGCTATTGGGCTGTACTAGCTGATTTATAATTATCGGACATTGGTGTTGATACTGACCTCTGATGAGGCACGTGGTGAGTTAGGGGACATGCTTGTTAAGGTTAGCGGGCATGTTGTGGGCAAAAACTGCCCAGTGGGCATGGGAATATTCAGGCACTCTCTCCCTTACTCCCTCCCTCATGTTGTCACCAGTACCGCAATTTCTTGTGTGCTGACTGGTGTTGTGCCGGGAAGCATTTGCACACCTGCCCTCGCGGTCCTTGTAAACTCTCTTAGTTGAATGGCGTTTCATTCAAAAAAGGTTCAGTTGCTATCTGTATCCATTGTGTCTGGTCGCCGTCAGCTCGTTATTAGCATCTGGCTGTATAACTCTTTGAAGTAATCTCTTTTTTTTTACTTGTGGCAGTTTCCCTATTGAGTAATGTTATTGTTCTAGCAGTTTCAAAGTGAAATCTGACAAACTGCTACTCCAGATCACTTAATTGCTTTGCAATTTCAAATCAAGATATACTTTTTTATTTGCTAACTCTCATGCACTGCTCGTTAGGTATTTTTATGTAACAATGCTACATGTGGGCACTTTTACCACCGAAATGTGTTGCCCAGCAACTTCACCCTAACAACATTGATGAAGCCTCAGAATTGGAGAAGAAGATAACAGAAGGGTATTCATTTACGTGCCCACTTCACTGGTGCTTTAGTTGCAAAGGTTTGGAGGATAGAACACAAGAGCCTTTGCAATTTGCTGTTTGCAGGCGCTGTCCAAAGTCATATCACAGAAAGTGTTTACCAAGGTTCTGTTACATAACAAGCTCTCTGTCTTGCTTTTTTAAATATAGTATGTATATAGTCTCTTATTCTTGAAATATTTGGAATTGTTTTGCAGCGAAATTTCCTTTGATGAAATTGAAGAGGAGGGCGCCATCGGCTGACGGGCTTGGGAATTATCAAAAAGAATTTTGATATACTGCCTGTATGTAACCTTGTCACTTTTAAAATTCCTTGTATATATGCTTCTCAGATCACAGACTTCTCATAAACTGTCACAGGGACCATGAGATTGATAGTGACCTTGAGACACCTGTCAGAGATCACATTAAGTTTCCAAAGATTGAAAACCACTTCAATTGAAGAAGAAAAAAAAAAGAGGACTTACAGTGAAGCAGTTCTTGAGCGACCTGTAAAAGATACTGTGAAGATGAAAAGCAAGCTGCGCATGCAAGAAAGCGAGCAAAACAAAAAAAACACCAGAAAAATTTCTGCGAAGAGTTCCACTGAAAACCCTGTCGACAGACCTGTAAAGAAAAACCCAAGTTGAAATCGAGAAAACACAGTTGCAATATGTGGCTAAAGATAATTTTGGAAGCAGTCCAAAATCTGTACAGCAAGAACAAGAGCTACCTTTTGCCCTTATCTGCCACTAGGAAGATTCCGCTGAGTTTATTTCCAACAGTCGACAGTGAAACTGAAAAAGAGGTGAGTCACTTGGGTATAAACTATAAAGTACTTGGGAGTTGGAATGAAATCAGCAGTTGACATGGTATGTTACTTTGTGTGCAAAATTTTAAAGCATGCATGAGTTTCATACATGACTCCATCAGACCTGATGAGGGCTTTGGAATCTTGTTTGTTTATCAGGTCTGATGAGGGAATTCAAATTTCGTTTGTTTATCATGTCACAGAATCCTCTTCTGTCTTAAGTTAATCTCATATTATAATCTTAATGCCATGTATGCACATCTACTACTCCTATAAGAACAAAAACCCACTAAGCTATTTTTCTCAACATGCAAACTATCCACTTAGACAACACACTGTTATAAACAATTAATATCCATTTAGCTATTTCTCTCAACATGCAGCTATTCACTTAGCCAATGCACAACAAAGCCTCATTGGCTAATATCTCAACATGCAAGTTGTCCAACTAAGCAATGCACTATGTAATATCATGTTCCTGTATACATACTCATCTCCTAATTTTTAGTGATTATTGATTAACATCTTACCATTTATATTCCTTCCTCATACCCGTAACGCGGGGAATCCTCCTAGTTCTATATGTTGATGACAACAATGTTTGAAGTCTGCATACTGTTATATGATTATATGAGATCTTCCATTTGTAGGGTGATTACCATATTGGGAAATAAAGTCTCTTCTTTGACAATAGAAGATGTTACAAGGAACTTAATTTTGCCATCAACTCATGTATACTCTGGCAGAATGACTGACAAGATACCACAGGGAAAACTTGAGCGTTCTATTCAGGTGCTTCCTTGTTCCATCATATACAAATTAAATTCATGCTTATCATTATTTTGTTTAACACTTTGAGGATGCCATTTTAGGCTGTAGAAGCAGCTTTGAAAAAGCTGGAAAATGGAGGTAGTGTCAATGATGCTAAAGCAGTATGTGAACCTAACGTTTTAAGACAGCTTGCAAGGTGGCATGTAAGTAAATACTGAGTACTCCTCTGTCCTGGAAGGCTGGATTATAGTGCATTATGACTTCTAAAAAGTTGTACTGAAATATAATGCATTCTACATGGTGTCAAGGCTGATTTGGTAAAGTCTGTTAAAAAAGAAAACATAATTTGAGCAGAAACACCTTAATTGGGATTAACTTTAATCTGTGTGCATGTGTCATTTGAGGATTCCTAGTTGCCTTAATTTTTTGGATGCATATTACAGGACTGATGGAGTAGATAATTATCCATTATTTTGCAATACTTTTTTTGTTGGCATTTAGTGCAGTTATTGGGTGAAATAATCACACAAACACCAAGTTTGAACAGAAGTGTAAAGTTGTATTCATTTCATGGTTGTATTGTAAATGTCAGAGGGGGTATTTATAGAGGTCCTAGCCTTTGTAAACGATATACAACAACAACATAGCCTTTTGTTCCAAGCTAGTTGGGGTAGGCTAGAGATGAAAAAGTATTAAAGAAACACAAAATAGGGCACAGGACAGAAGTAGTTAGGGGTAAACAGAAAAAAAAAACAAAGGTCACGGGTTCAGGCACGCTGATTGCTATTTGCTAGTTTCCAAGTGCTCCTATCCTAGCTAATTCCTTGAGATATTCCTTTTAAACTACAACAGTGAAGTGGCCATTTTCCTCATGAATCCATTCTTCTAGACTTCTTATCAACCCCTGAATCAACTCCTCCTGTTGATACTTTTTGGTTCTCATACTTTAACTCTGCCTTAGTCTTTCTAGACTTCACATGCCAAGTGTAGTTCCCCCTCAACTTCACGTTTCCTTCTTGGAGCGAAGTCTTCATTTTAACTTTGCACTTTTATCATTTCAAGCGAAATCAAAATGTTGTCTTCGCTTTTAGTCCTGGAAACAAACTTTGGTAGGAAAGTTATTTGTGTCCTGAACAGAGTTGAAATTTCACCTTCGCTCTTGATTCCTGGAAACAAACTTTGACATATAATTTGATGATCAACTTTGAAGTTTCGGGGCTGTGTTTCTAGCGAAGTCAAAGTCCCAACAAAAGTGTTCCCCTTCCTGCTTTGAAATCTCTTTTGTTACACTTCCTGCAATAGATGTGGTTCTGAAGCACGATATATATTTTTGTTTATTTATGTCTCAGTCAATACTTGGCTTGTTATTTGATCACTATACTGTCATCATCAATAAATCTCTCCTGGGTTTCATCTCCATATTATCTGGGTTTTATCAATAAATCCTAACTGTCCCCAATGTTAGTACATTGTACGTAGTGCAAGTTCCAAGTTTGTCTCATTCTATTTTTGATGAAAATGACATTATGAATATATTGTTTCTAGATGGATAGATAGTTGAACGGAGATTTCAGTACTGGTTGTTGTTATAATGGACTTGTGATATGTTGCGATGACAAATTCTCCTAGTTATCGTAGTGTTTTCCAAGTTGTTTGCATTAATAAGCACTTGCACTTTATCTAGTAATCAACCAACTAATATCTTTCTTCCATCTGCCAGAGTAAACTCAGAGTATATATTTCTCCTTTTATTCATGGCACAAGATACAGTTCTTTTTGAGTCGACATTTTACAAAGGAGGAGAAACTTGTTGAGGTATGTTGAAATCCACCTATTATGTTGAGAATTGAGATAGCACGTGTAATAGGGAGTTGTATAGGCATCACTTTGTTAAACTGTAATTTTTTCTGCATCTGATGTGACTTGATTTGCTTAACCCGCTGAAATAAATCTCTATTATAATTATGGGTTGTGTTGGGTCCTCAAACACATCTTAATGTATGGATTTGCTTTGTGTGTCTCTTGAACTTGATTCATGCGCACTTTGTTGATAAGTGCTACTATGCTATCCTCATGAAAATTATAACCGCAAAGACTTCATAATAAGAAAATATGAATGCGACACGTGTTAGTTTTTGCATTATTACACATTTTCCACTGCTCACTGTACAAGGAGCGGGCACGTGTGAAAATGATTTGAGATGAAAAGCTAGGAAAAGAAAAGGCTACATTGTTTTTGTATGTGAGATCCCATTCTTAACCTCTACAAGAGCTATAATCTGTTATTTCTCTTGATTGAAAAATGCTCTAAAAAAATGGCACCTAGAAAAGAAAGAATTATTGTTTGAGGTGCAGTGTTTGGGCTTTTGATCTTGTTTTTTTGGCTAGCTTTCTAGCTTTTGGCTTCTGGCTCTTGGTTTTTTTGCTATTGATTTTTGTAATAAATTTTGAGCTTCTCAGCATACCAAAGCCAGAAAAGCTCCTCAGAACATGCTTTTCAGCTCTTAGTTCTTTTTCTTGGAAGCCAGCTTTTCAAAAGCCAACTCAAAAGCTTAAGCTGTTTATTTCAGCTTCTGGATTTTTGTTGGCAGAAGCCAGATAAAAGCTGAAACAAACTGGGCCTAAGGTAGTGCCACTATGGCTACATTGGCTAGAGCTTGGTGGCTCCATTCTCACCTTCATCACTGGTACCTACAATACTTGCCTCCAGGTGTGCAGGAGCAGTTGCCTTTGGCTCTTCACTGCATGGAGCTGTGGAAGCCAAATGTTTCTGCTGGTGCCTGCCTTGGCAGGCACACAATGAGAATGGGGTACCAGGCTGAAGAACTTTGCTATTTACTAGTGAACTTGAGAGATATGAGTGGGTGGGAAATGGGCTGCAAGAAGAAATGGAAGGAGTGGGACTGTGGGGTTGTGTCAGTTCCAGGAGTTGATGCTGTTACGAGCCCTGATTTCTGGTCGTCCGATTAATCGCGATTAGTCGCCCTGGTCGGTCACAGGGGGTCGATTAGGTGGTCTGACCCGACCAGATCGATAGAAACCTGGTCGTCCGATTAGTCGCCGACTTATCGCGATTAATCGCCTGACGAGTCAATTTGGACGACCGAGAGAGATCAGCTTTGGGCCACAAGTCAGCAGCTAAACACTAATGCAGTCTTGATGCTTCCTTTATTTTTGCACAATATAGTATATATTAAGAGCTATATATATATAGTATATTTTTAGTATATACCCTAAAACACCCTGGGCGACCAGATGGACGACCAGCCTCGACCAGGACCGATTAATCTTTCTGGTCGGCGATTAATCACGATTAATCGCCTAGTATATATTAAGAGCTATATATATATAGTATATTTAGTATATACCCTAAAACACCCTGGACGACCAGATGGACGACCAGCTCGACCAGGACCGATTAATCTTCCCGGGCGACGATTAATCACGATTAATCGCCTGGTCGGTCCCTGGTTGACCAGGTTCGACCAGTCGACCAGAAATCATGGGTTATGAGGAATTGGGGTAGATGGAGGTGGAAGGAGTTGGGATGAGGGGAAATTTATGGATTTTTTTAGTACATATTATATTGTGTTCCAGTCACCCCTTCATATAATTCCATATCACTATTCTTTGTTAATGTTCTTTTTCTTTGTACAGATTGTGGATAGGCTTCACTGGTATGTGGAACCTGGTGACATGGTATGTTTTTTTCTTGGTATAAGCAACTATCAATTGATCTTTCCCTCTTTTTTGAAGTACTTCTTTTTACTTAGCAGTTTCAAAAGGCTGAAATAAGTAATCAAGACAAAAAAAAAAATCTCTAAATGTCCTGTGCACATATACCTATTTTTTGGGTATTCATACCCACTCTGCAAATCCGCGTCCCACATCAAATGGGTAGGGTATGGGTAGAAAATAATTTACCCATTAGTGATGGGTAGGTCTGGATATAAGCCCCACTAGTACCCAATGGCCAAGATTATCAAGGAGTATTCGAAATTTCCAACTCCAAACCGATTAGCTTGATCATTATCCAGTGGGTTTGGCCAAATCGGTATCTATGAGATTGGGGAGGGTGAGAAATCGAAAATGATGATCTGGGTTTGGGTGTGGGCAAGCATTGAGTGTCCCCAAGCCCTCCCTAGTGAGTAGTGAGAAGTATAGTGCATGTGTTACTTGACCCATTGTTTTGTATGCCTTTTGCCTATGAATGTTCGTAATCAATAAATGACGCCCTAATGCATGTTAATATGGATCATACATTTGACATATCATTGTAGAGATCAACTGTGTTACACTGTGGTTCTTATGCTTCTCAGTTTCTACTTTCTAGACATGATATAAAACAGATTTTTAGTAACAGAACCAGGGTGGAACTGAAGGTTGTTAATGAAGGCATTGGCTAAGATTTGTATTGTGTTCAATATTTTGTAGCATGGCATCTTTGTTTGTCAATATTGAAGTTATACAAGGAAAATTGGTTTATAATGTTGTTTGTTACATAAATTTGTGAACATCCTAAACTCCATTGATCTTGCAGATAGTAGATTTCTGCTGTGGGGCAAATGATTTTAGCCGGCTTATGAAAAAAAAAAACTTCGACAATGTTCAGAAAAAGTGCCAATTCAAGAATTATGATCTTATCCAACCACAGGTTAGATTGATGACATTTGAGTCCTTTGTTTGATTTTCCTTTGTAAATCAAATAGAACTCTTAGAAGTTGGTGCATGAATTATATCTACGGGTGATCTTTAGGGTCTGTTTGCTTTTCATTCAGGCAAAGCCTGCTTTACGGGTGATCTTTAGGGTCTGTTTGCTTTTCATTCAGGCAAAGCCTGCCTGGTGCAAGCAGGCATTTGCCTGGGTGTGTGATTCATGCCTGGTTTGCATGATGCCAGCAGGCACTGAAGCAAACAGCTCCTTACCGTTTCATGGCCAGAGAGTTCCTTACTGACTTTTAGTTCGTTGTTATTGATATCCAAATTAACTTATTGTTATCATGCTATTCATTCAAAGCTTCACTTAAAGATTTCAGGGTTTAGCTGTAGATCATGATTAGTTTCTCTTCAGAGTTTCTGGCTTCATGTAACATGTAAATGTATGTGCTTCCTTCATTGCAGCATCGCTTTTGCTTTGAAAAAGAGGGATTGGATGACTGTGCAGCCAAAGGAGCTGCCTCATGGATCCAAACTAGTATGATCTATTTTGTTATTTATTGAGACAATTGAATCTATCTTATAATTATAACATTTAATTCAATTGTTTATTGAGCAGATTATGGGGCTTAATCCTCCTTTTGGAGTCAAAGCAAGTCTTGCGAACAAATTTATTGACAAAGCATTGACATTCAAGCCTAAACTCATTATACTAATTGTCCCTAAAGAAACTAAAAAGGTATGCAACATATTCATGTTATCCGAGTACTCCTTCCGTATCACTATTAGAGGGCGTTTTGGAAAAGTTTTGGGGCAAACATTGGGAACATAAATCATGAATAACTTTTAAGTCATTGAATTTGGAAATGTGGAAATCATCATATCAATAGATTTGTCTTCAAAATTACTTTCATAAAAATAGACATGTAACTTTCCAATAAATATTTTTATAAAAAAGAGAAGTCAAAGTTGTGCTTTGGAGACTGTGTCGCTGTCGTAAACGTCTTCTAATAGTGATACGGAGGGAGGATTTTGATCATAACATCTTCTCACATTTCTTTATGAGAAATTGATTGTGTTTCCTCTACCTTCATCCACTGGATACACAGGTTAGATCAGAAGAGGACACCTTATGATTTGATTTGGGAGGACAGTGATATTCTTGCTGGGAAGGTAATAACTTAGATTACATTATATTGAATTTCTTTTGTTTGTTTTTTTTTCCCTTGTTGTTTTACCTAATATCTTTCTTGAAAATGGCAGTCCTTCTATTTGCCTGGTTCTGTGGATTTGAATGATAAAACAGTTGAAGGATGGAATGCATCTGCACCACCTCTCTATTTGTGGAGTCGTCGTGATTGGACAAAGAAGCACATGCAAGTGACTGAAGAGCGTGGTCACACTTGGATGGGGAGATGGCTTGTCATGTTGAAGAGATTAATCTTTCTGATGATCTGCCCGTGAGGAAGCAATCTGAGGCTACGAACAAACTGAACTCCAGATCAGGGAAAGATACTACATGGAATGACAGAAAAGCCAATCTACTTGATGATGGTCCTGCTAAGAAGCAAGCAAGATCTGAAGAGAAGGAAACTCTAGGGAAGATAGAACGTGATGTGAAAGAGAGTAATCTTTCAGATCTGCCTGTGAGGAAGCAATCTGAGGCTACGAACAAACGAAACTCCAGATCAGGGAAAGAGACTACATGCAATGACAGAAAGGGCAATCTACTTCCTGCTAAGAAGCAAGCAAAATCTGAAGAGAAGGGAACTCTAGGGAAGATAGAGTGCCATGTCAAAGAGGCTAATATACCGGATAACCTCCCAGTGAAGAAACAAGCTGAAGCTTCCAGCAAAGTCATCTCTCATCATGGAAAAGAGAGAGAGAATGACAGGCACAACTGCAGGAGATATGATAACAGGAGTGGGAAGGTGACACCTGATAATGTAGAGAGCCTCCCACCTGAAAAGCAAGTCGAAGTTGCATATGAAGAAACAAAAGTTATTATTCCTAGCAAAAAGATTACTCGTAACGAACAAAGAGGTGCTTGCCATGCAAATAGTTCTTATGTGGAGGAAACCAAGTGCACCCAGTACAACTATGAGAAAATTGCAGCAGGGATGCTGAACGTGAGGTCCAGAGAGGGAGGGGATTCTGACATGAGTATCTCACCCCAGTCAGTATCAATGCTCCAAGCAAATCCGTGAGCTATTCCCCCGAGACCAGTTGAACAGTTAGATATGACAGCCCATCCGGATAGATACATTGGGTGTCTGGCAAAAGAACCTTATGACTCTGTGCTCAATAGGGTTCCTCATCAGGACAGTTATTTGGCATCTAAGAGGGAAAATGATCCTATCTTTGGTGACTTTGATGGTACCTCAAGGATGATGGGCTCCAGCATCGAAGAAGTGACCAGGCCGTATATTACAGCTCCAACCAGTGATCCGTACAGCTTGCGGTCTAGAGGAGATGGCACCTTCTACAGGCATACAAATCCAGAGGATTTAAACATTAACGCTGGTGCCCGTATGCAAACATACTATGGAAGATATGGACAAATTGGTGGTGACAGTTACCCACAAGCTCGCACGGTCCCACTAGCTACAGACTCGCAAACACATCAAACAATGCATGGTGGAACAAGTGCTGATATTTACCAGTCGACAAGATACTCCCTTGGATCTTCAGGTGCTCGCGTTAGCCAACCAGCTTCAACCGTTCCGCCTTTTGGGCTCTCAGGTGCAGGTCCACAACGAGGCTCAGTAATGGACAGGTATTCTTATGCGCTCTCGGCTCCGACTGTTCCACAGAGCTCAGTTATTGACAGATATGCTGCATCCCTCGATGGAACGAGCACAAGACCCAACAGCTCCTTGCCTGAACAGTACCCGTTCAGACAATCTGGCTCTTCCGTGGCCGGTGGCCCCAGATCTGATCGCTGGAACTTGTTATGAAAGTTTTTTTAAGGCAGAAACTGCGGGTGTAATGCAGCTTTTGACGGGTGTAAATGGTAACTATGTTAGTACTCCACAGGCGCATCCATGCAGGGTTGTGTGTTTAGCAAAATTTTATCTTATAAGGTAGTTCCATGCTGCATGTAAGATTTGTCATGACAAATGCTAGCACCTAAATATGCATGCGTTGGAGATCCGATGACGTGATAACACTGATTGTACATAAGGCTTAGAGTCCTAATATTACATCTTTTGTTGCAAAAGAGTCCTAATACTACATCTTTTGTTGCAAAAGAGTCCTAATACTACATCTTTTGTTGCAATCTCTTTTGCATAGCATTCTCGTGAAAATTGAATGGCTGTTACATTCGCTGACTGATAGTTACGAGTTTTTTTTTTTTTTTTTTTTTTGGATGAAAGGAATGTATGCGGTTTCATACGGTTTCATCCCTTAGAACCAAGGAATCAGACCTGGATGTAACATAAGCTGCCTCTTTGTTACGTGTTTTTATTTTTCATAAAAGGAATGGAATCCGGCTTCAACCCTTAGAACGGTAGTAGGTTGAACTAACATGAAGCACAACTTCCAACCTTAGAACAAAGGATATTATAGAAGATTGAACTAACACAGCGCGATAGCGAAAAAGGCCATTGGTTGGAGAATGCAGGGGCGACACATTATCCCTGGATTTAATCTAGGATTTTTCGCCTTTCTGTGCATTAGGTGGTTGGAGGCGTTGCCGTCGGCGGTGAGCCTTTGTGGTGATTTCGTGAACTTCAAGATTTGCCGGCTCGGTCCTTCGAGGGGGTAGGGTTTAGCGTCGCGTGTGTTCATAGGGGTGAGTGTCGCGTACATGTTGAGCTGCGTTGTACTGTATAGTCTAAAAAAACATAAAGCACAACTTAAAACTCTAACATGCTTGGCCAATGGCCATCCAAAGAAAGAAAGAAAAGCAAAGTCGTTAGTTCTAGCTCTCGTTACATTTGGTGAATACGTTTTTTTTTTTTTTTTTTTTTTTTTGCCGTACAACTCGGCCCAATGTTGTAACCAGAGTCTTCTCCGAAACATGACATGTAAAAAAGAATAGCACTGTCTCGTTCTTTGTAAATTATTTGACCACCAAATGGCTGCACCTGCGATTAACTACAAAGAATTATTTATCACGCGTGTCATGTCCTTATTTGTACCGCATAACGAGTCAGAACAACAGTAACGATATGATATCTTATTATTGTATCTTATTAATGTATGTATTGGGTTTCGTTGCAATGCATGAACACGATTTGCTAGCAAAAAATAAAATCAAACGGACGGATCATTGCCTGTTCAGTTGTGCTTGCAGCAGCAGCCTCTGCAAAAAGCCAATTTATTCTACAACGGACATTCTGGTGCAGACTCTGGCGTCCTTGTACACCTTGCCGGGGCGGCATACGTAGCCCTGCTCCGGCGCGCAGTGCTCGTCTCGCGAGCACACGCACATCCCTTCGAGCGCGCACCCGGACGCGTCCGTCGTGGCGACCTCCCGCCGATGCCGGGCATCATGTCGCTCCAGTCGCTGGAGAAAAGGCCGTCCGGGTCGTAGGCGTCCTTGACGCGCAGGAACTGCGGCAAGACGGGGTACTTGCGTGCGGCGCCGACGAAGGCGAGGTTGCGGTTCTTGCCCCAGTGCGGCAACTGGCAAGCCGCCGTACTTGAAGATGCCCATCTGCTCTATCTCCTCCAGCACGTCCTCGAACAGGCGCGCCGTCCCGGGGTCTCGGCTGCGGTAGTAGGTGATGTCGAAGTCCACCATGTCCCCCGATGACGACGGCTTGCCCAGGTGCGCCGTGGACGCCTTCACGTAGCGCATGAGGATGCCGTCGTAGAGCTCCACCCCGCACAGCGCCCTGGGTTCCAGGTCCCGCATCCGGCGCACCTCCGCCACGAACGTCGAGGCGTGGCGCACGGGAAGGCTGAAGGTGGTCTGGTGGACCAAGGTGCCGGCCGGGACGCGTGGGTCCCAGGAGCACGCCGTCAGCAGCGCGTCCTCGGGCCCCGTCAAGCACCCGCCCGACGCCTGCATCAGGTGCTGAGACCCCACCACGGGGTAACCCGTGCACTTGAACAGCCCGCCGCTCCGCCGCTGCAGCCCGTACCCGGCCGCCAACAGCGCCGCGTGGATCACCCGCGACATCGGGCACTTGCCGCTGCCGTTGCCAGCGCGCTCCAAGAGGTCCTCGGCGAGACGGGTGGCCTAGATCGCGAGCGTCGGGGTGGCGCAGAAGCCGATGAAGTCCAGGGCGCCCTCGCCGGACGCAGTCAGCGGCAGTCGGTCGTCGATGCGGTACACCGCCCGCCCGTGGCCGGGAACCACGCGATGTCGGCGAACTCGCGCTGGTGCCCGAATTTGGCCACCTGCTCCGCCAGGTCGTATAGTTTTTTTTAGGCAGACCAGGTCGTATAGTTGGCCATTTGGCCCGCGGCACGACGCCCGGTCCGAGCCCGGTAAAATGGCCCCAGTACTGGCCCGGTCCGGTATGTACGGGCCCGCGGGCGGCGGCGGCCCGGTGGCGGACGGGCCATGGGCGGCTGTCTGTCTCGGCCCGTGGCACGGTTACCCGGCACGGCCCGGTGAGAGGGTGGCCGGTGGCGGCCCGGTGGTGAAATTAATAGCAGCAGCCCAACAAGTATAGAATAACCCAAAGAAGAATGATGGCCCACGGCCCAGGAGTATGCATCTCAAAAGAGAATTAATGGCCACAACCCACAGCCTAGCAGTATGCATCCCAAGTTCCCAACCCTATCCTCTATCATTCTCAAAAAAAAAAAACCCTATCCTCTATCCTTCCGTCGATTCGCCCGAATGTCCCCCGCAGCCCTTTTCGCCTCCCTCCCCGGCGTCCTCGCCAGCTCGTGCGCCCCGCGCCGGCCCGCTCCCTCCCCCGTGCCGCTCCCCGGGGCGCCGGTGTCCGGCGATGAGGTAGGCCGAGATCTCGCCCGGAGGCGAGCCCTACCGCCACCGCCGCTTTCGTCTCCCCGGGCGGCGCGTGGTCGGGCGGCGGAGGGGGCGTCTCCGTCTACCGCGGAGGAGTTGAGCGAGGGCACTGCGGAGCCGAGGCCCGCGGGCGCTGAGGCTCGCGCAGCCGCGCGGAGGGCGGCGTGCTGCGGCGAGGCGGGAGGCGGGCCGGCCGCGCGCGACGCTGGAGCGGCAACGCCGCCCTCACCTCGCCTCCTCCCACGCGACCGCGACGGGCGGCCGCCCGGGGCCTGTGGCCCGGCCCGTTGATCGGTGGCGGGAGTGGCCGGCGTAAAATGGCCCAGGACCGGGCCATGGGCCGAGGGCGCACCGAGCCCGGTGGAGCCGCGGCCCGTGGCCCGACACAGCCAGTAGCGGGCGGCCCGTTGGACATCTATACCAGGTCGTCGTCATCCCGCTCCGTGAACGTCACCGAACGCTTGAACAGAGGCTGTAGCGCCAGCGTCACCTTGTATTGCATTGGGAATGAATGAATGGTGAAATATTTGCCAAATTGGTTAATTGGACGGTTCGGTGTTTGTTCTTTGATAAAGAAACAGAACCTTGGAAAGTTATGAAAACTTCAAAGTCCGCCAAACAAACGTCTCTCAATCAATAGTATCAAAAGGGAGATTTTGTGGTCCTTCAGATCATTTTCAGCTTGAACACCAGATCGATCCGACGCCCAACAACCAATACTTCTATATAACCTATTAATAAAGCGAGGAAATTTCAGACCAAAATTTTTTTCACCTTTTTTCTGTCCGCATCAGCGGCTTTACGCGTAAATTGGAAGCGGATAGAAAAAGACTACGAGAGATCATCAGAGAAAAGAATCAAGACTATCACGATTTTGATAAAAATAAATAGATAGAATACAATACCAAATCAAATTAAAAAAAATAAAGGAACGAAAAGGCCTTGACCGGGAGGCACTTTCATGTATACGTAAATTGTCTTTGTAGTGTATACAATTTTGTTTCTTCTCATATTTACGGTATCCATTTAATAGTTTTCCAAAGCATGGTAGAATATCATGTTGGCACTAATAAAGCGAGAAAATTTCTGGTTCACCTTTTTTTTCCCGTACGCACGCTTACGCTAATGTTAACGTATGGACTCTTGTCCCTTCAGGCCTAGGTCAAACTCTTATATGACTATGATGAGGCTGCGGCGCTCATAACTTGGTTTAGTCGCGTTCCTCATCGGCGTTCACCGGTAGATCTACATCCGCTCCAAATTAAAGGCGGCGACTTTGGGAAGGGAAGGACACGACTTGGGAGGAGTCCGGTCGGGACATTACGGCTGAGGCCGGCAAGATAGACCCGGTGATGCGACCCGCGGCGGCGAGATCGACCGCATCGTCTGCATCCTTAAAATTATGGTTGTTCCAAATTAAACAAAATAAAGATAGCTAGCTTTAGATGATCGCACAATATTTATTGCAATGTACGGCCGGATACATTTGCCATTATAGATTGTTCATCCCGATGTAACGCTTACGGGCATGTTTTGCTAGTCTATACCTATCTATACCTACTAATAAAGAGAAAAATTTCTTGTCAACTTTTTGGGTCTGCCTTTTCCGTCAGCCTCTCCCCTTCCCCCAGTACTTTTTTTTTTGTCCTTCCGTCATTAAGAGTCCGTCTAAAAATACCACTATTCTTTTTCGTTCGACAAAATTTCCGTCGCGCCGTCCACCTGGCAAAGTCGTCCGCCCACTCGCCATGGAGCCTCATCCGCCCCCAAGATGCATGTAAGCGACGCGACTGCTACGTCGGCCGCTCGCGGCATCAGCTAGATTTGGAGTGAGGAAAGCAGATGAGTAGAAGTCACCGATGGCACAGGAGAGCCGCACCAAAACTTGATTTGGTTGGAGAGAGAACAGAGAAGGGATTGAGATGGGGACAGAAGTGCAGGGCACCGGGTGAAGGACATTGAGTATAAAAAATCTGAACTTTTACATTCAAATACTTTGTCACTAATGTAGCATCGTGCTAATTTATATTCATTGAGCACCGCTAAATATTGAATACTAATATTGTTTTTTTAGGGTTAGACCATATTTATTGTTTGCTAAAAAAGAATGTATATGATTATATATGAACTAAATTCGATCCGTTTATGTTGCGAGCCACTTGAATATTTCCTATAATTACATTACAGAAAGAAACCATCTATACTATCTTCGCATGCTATTTGTCAACCTGGATTCGTGATTTGTGCTTATACAAGTTTGACAACTCAAAACGAGCGATGATACGAAGTCCAGTTTATATTGGGTTACATTGATTTCTGATTCCAAGACATTGCATTAGCTCATTAAAATTTATATAAAAAGTAAACATAAATAAGTACAAATTATTATAAATGATCAAGTTTATTTCTCCCGTTGCAGCGCTACGGACATATTTCCTAGTTATTAATAAAACGAGAAAATTTCCGTCAAAAAAATTTTTTTTTCCACCCTTTTTCCTTTCAACCCTTTTCCTTCCGACTCTTTCCTATCTTTTCTGATCTTTGTCCGCCTGCCCTCTTCCCTCTTTCCAATACATAATTCCATATACAATATACGATACATGATTCCCAACGTACATGGCATGTTTCTTGTACAAGTAGGACTCCAGACCCGTCAATGTCGAAATAGAAACCGAGAAAATAAGTTGATACAAGAAATTCCCCTGGACTCAACGAGGCAACCTCTTCTTATAGTCTGTGGAGAACACCAGAGCATATGTAGGCCGCGACACGGGAGGCATCAGCTCCAAGGAACGTGATGTCACTACTACAAAATTTCTTTTGTAAGGCACTTCCAAAAGATTAATTGTGGCGATTATTTAGAAATCTGCCACGGTAAATGCTTGAATTAACCATGATGATTATTTTAAATTAATCGCGGCGGTTATAATAACCGTGATGGTAAATCAATTAACGTGGCGGTTTTATAAAAAAACCGCCATGAGGCCCAGCGTCCAGCCCACATTGCAATGGCGGCTCATACCAGCCAGATAAAGACACCATAGTATAAAAAGTCGAGAAAGTTTGGAACCCTAATTCATTTCACTCCCTCCCCCACAGCCGCACTCTGCCTCCCCTCCCACACTTCACCGGCCCGTCCTCTCTCTTCTCTCTCTCTCTCAATCACTCTCTCTCCCCTCCTCTCCATGATCCGTCTCGTCCTCTCTCTTCCTACCGGTGCTGCCCCAACCTTTCCCCAAGTCCGGCGCCTCCCCTCCCCTTGCCTCCCCAATCCCGGGCGGTGCCCTCCCAACCGCGCTCGCCCGCCCGGCGACTTCCAGGGAGGCACGCGCTGCACCGAGGGGTTGTCAGCGAGTAACAAAAGTCAACTCATAGTTCTTCCCAATTGTCCACACTCTCTACCGTCTTGGGTGTACCACTTGCTCAAAACTCTATCTATAAGAGAGAAAGGGAACAATTTCCACCTCAAAGTTTCTGTGTCATGCACAGGACTACCAAAAACACGAACATAGTTCTTGAACTCCTCTAAATGATCATGAGGATCATCACTAATAAACTAGAGAAAGGTCGATGCGAACCATGGCTATAAGGTTGGGGCGAAGTTACGCAACTTGATGAAGAAGTTGATGGTTGCTCTAAGATCGAACTCACCCCTAGGGGTAGAGATGCTTTGGTAGGACAGATTTTCCATGGGTGTCTGGTTTATGATGGAAAGGATAAAAAAAAAAAGAATGGTAAAAATAAAAGATAACCACGATGACTCGATTCTAGTTAGGGCAGCCTATTTTGCCGACAGCGGCGCTAGAAAAGCTTGTTGGCAAGGCTTAGCATTACAACTAAAGCCTAATACACCTAAGGATGGCAAGCGGTGGCGCAAGTGCACGACCGTCGGTGTAGCTTTTCACTAGGAGTATTCGGTATCGATTTCCTCGAGGAACGTCAAGTGAACTAACGCGGAATCAAGGTTAGTCTTATGTTGATACAAGGTGTGTATTATGGTAGTTGAGATGAGAGGCTTTCTATAGCTAAGATATCTAGATAGGCTAGATAGCTAAACACGGCTTTGTCGACCCTCGGACCGGAGGCAATAGGTGAGAAGTGCTGAATAAAACTACCACTAAACAAGCTACTATTTTACGGGGGGCCTTACTTTTTAAGAACTTGCCTATAAACACGTAGTGGCCTATACAAAACACGAGGCGGGTTGTCACTACCTCGCTAGCTACCACAAACAATCCGTGCAACAAGCGATATACACTAATAAGAATAACCTAGACACCGCGTCTATGCTATGATTATTACTCTAACTCTAGCCAAAAGCTAGAGCACTCTGCTATAAAGTAAATGAATACTTAAAGTAAAGCAATGTACCAATGAGGAACGAGTGAATAACTACTATACTAAACCAGATATGCAAACTATAAAAGAACTCGAAATGTATTACTTACTAGAAGAAGTACACCCGTAGAGGTACACCTTGGAGGAGACTCCCGACAGCACCGGTGCTTCCTCCAGAAGACTTCCCTCTCTCTCTCTCTCACAACTGATACACTAAACGAGCAAGGCTTTGCCTACTACATTTGAGTGGAGCAAGACCATGCCTTGAAAGTGTGGGAGTAGGGGGTATTTATAGCCCCAAGCTGGAGTAGGGGCTACTCCAACGCTACGTCAGCGATCCGCGTGACTTCACCTTGCAACCGTTGGATCAAACCGCCTTAGAACCGACCTACCATCGAGGGCTGAGGTAATTCGACATGTATACAATGTGTAGAAGGTGGGACGAAATCGGTGAAGTGACCAAGGGGGTCGACCAACCCCACTCTATGATATGTGGGCCTTCCTCTAGGTCCATGACGTTGGCCCCATCAATCATTGACCTCGTGTTGTGGTGGCAAATTGCTGTGACGTCCAGTTTACACCAACTTGATCCATGTGACATCTTGATGGACCAAACATATGCTTTCTTTGGTTGATCCATAGATTGGTGACATGGTAGGTGACATGGCACGGCAGGGAAGCGTCATAGGCCATGCTCATCATGATGGTGAAGGTACACTTTCCAATGGCCATACTTGGGGCATCGACTTTGAAAGGATCGAGATGCCCAAGAGGGAGGGGGGGTGAATTGGGCTAATCTAAAAATTAAACTCAAATAAACAACCTACTAGCCCATATTCACCCTCTTGTGCCTAAGTGTGTTTCTAACAACTACCGCACAAAGTTTTGCACCCTAGGTTCCAATCCTACTCTAGCATGGCAATTCTAAGAATGTTAAGACATAAAGTAGAATTGCGGAAAGTAAATGCGGAAAGTAAAGAGAGGAAGGAACACAACGATGTTTTCCCGAGGTGTCGAGGTGTCGCCACACCCCCCTAATCCTCGTTGGAGCACTCTCTCAAGAGTATCACTCCCCCTTAGTCCTCGCAAGAACTAAGTGCTCTCTACGGGTTGATTCTTGACACTTTCAAAGTCGCGGTGAACCACCCAAAACGGCTCATAAGCTTGCTTGAGCCACCCACAAGCACCACCGGGTGATCTTCAAGCCATGATCCGCCACCAAGCCGTCTAGGTGATGGCGATCACCAAGAAAAACAACAAGCACAAACTCTCACTTGACCTCTACAAGCCTAATGAGAAGAGTGGATGCACACTTGTAACTCTCAAAGCACTAAAGAGGTCCCTAATCTTGCATATGACCACCTCAATAGGCTCTTGCACTCTCTTCAACTCTCAAGGTGTTTCTTCAAGCCCGAACAAATGAGCAAGAGAGAGAGTATGGGCGAGCCAACCAAGTATTTATAGCCCAAGGCTCGAAATCAACCGTTGGCTCAAATCACAGGGAAAAAATGCAGCGCCTTGGGCCAGCCCGGTGACTTCGCTGGCGCCGAGCACTTCTCAAAATTCAAATTCCAGCTCAATTTCTCCACGGCCGCGGGGCCCAGCGCCCGGGCGGTCACCCGGCAAACATGCTTCGGACCGCGTCGGCGTGGCGCCTCACGCGCGCCCGAGCGTCGCGTCCGTATGATGCAAAACCACTGGCGACACACACCACAACGGCGCGGGACGGCGCCCGAGCGCTTGGCCCGGCGTCCGTGATTTGTGTTAACTTCGGCCGCTTCACCTCCAAAATGGCGATTTAGGTGAGCGGCTTCAACTCCGATCTTTTCGAGGACTTTTTCATGCTACCTAGTCTTTGGAATCAATAAGTGTGCACCACATCTCATCACTAGACTCACCTAGGTCAAGCTACCCATCCATTACACCCCTTAATAAAATGCGGCCAAAGCGAAAAACAAAGTCCCTACGACTAATCGATGTCTCTCAACTCCATCGACAATGGAACTAACCGTCCCTTAACCTTGTCGTCCGTCTTTTGAAAAAGCGAAAGCGATTTCCATCGCCCGGAGGGCATATGAGACACATTCCACGAAACCATCATTACCGCGACCTAACTTACCCTGTTTCTACAAAACACCACGTTAGTCATGGTAATATTCATATTGTCATCAATCGCCGAAACCACACTAGGGGCCTAGATGCTTCAATCTCCCCCTTTTTGGTGATTGATGACAACCTCTAAATATGGAGATGAAAGTTGAGGTTTTAAAGCGCACTTGTTCACATGAGCCTCTGTCATTAAGATCAAAGCGTTAGGGTGGCTCATGCGACACAAGATCAACATATGTACTCATAGAATCTGGATGAAGGGTGAGTACGACAAGGATAGCTCATATGGTTCAAAAGAATATCACAAGTAATAATCAGAGTAAACAATAAGTGCGGAAGCATAAACCATATGAGCAAAAGCATGACATGATATAATATGATACCGAAGTAGAGAGCACACATGTCAAGAGTGAAACACGATGCATCACTGATATATACAATGCTAAGCATGAAAGTAAACATGATGCATGAGAGTATCACAGCAAAAGATCACCAAAAGATCCAAATCCCTCTCACAGACTCCCCCTAAATCTGCATACTCTACCGTCTCCCCCTTTGGCATCAAGGACCAAAAACTCTAAGGGTCGGCGGGAGGTGTAGAAGAAGACGAGTCGGTCACTGGAACATGAGTGCGCACCACGTCTTGATCCGGATCATCCGGCTCGTGTCGAGTCCGCTCACCACCAGTAGCTAAAGGACCCTCGGACTGTGGAAGCTGTCTGAGAAGCGGTGCTGGGCCTGCTCTGTGGTAGCGTGAGGAACTGTCTCTAAAGAGGTAGCACCAAGCCGGCCCGACCACGGCTCAAAGCAAAGCTGCCTGAGGAGTGGAGGTAGTCATAGGTGCCATCTGAGACACTGTCGCAGCTGAGGTAGACACCGAAGGTGCTTTGCCTGTCGTCGGTGAGGAGAACCAAGCCGGGCGAAGCGAGCAAAACCGACGAGGAGGTAGCGGCTGTAGTGTCTGCAAGGAAGGGTGAGCCGGTGATCTCCTGGTAAGTAGCACTAAGTCCCCGCTCCCTGAACTCTGGGAAAATACCGGCATCCGGAGTGATCGCAACAAGTCGTAGCCCGGTGTCCCCGAACCCGAGGGGCGCTGAGGTGTGGGCGGCAAACAAGCTCGAGTGAATGGCCCCGGTGCCCCAGTCGATGGTCCCAACTCGAAATCGAGGTGCCCGAAAGGGCACGGCCCCTGGACCTGAGACGACGAACCCGCAAACCAAACAATTGAACAGGTGGAGGCACTCCTGAGACCGTACAAGGTGTGCAATAAGTCCCATGAACAGGCTCGGCTGTGCGGATCGGCCGACGCCGTACTCTGCCGTCGCCGACGTTGGAACTCGAACCGCCGCCGGCTCAAGGCGCTGCCTGGAACTCGTCCCCGGACGAGCGGAAAATCGCGGCAAAATCATGGCCTGAGTGGCACGCTCGAGCGGTCAAACCTGTCAAGGAGTTGGACTGCCAAGCTACCAACTAGCCTCTGCGGCCGTCCGACGCGGGGAGGAGGAACGGTCCTCGCCACTTCCGCTAGTAATTGTCAAACACAAAGGCACTGCTTGTAGCCCCCTGCCTCGGCCTCTGCCTCTGCCTCAAGCTGCTGCTCCTCTGCCTCTGCCACCTAGCGTATCTGTGCATCCTGCTCCTGAGCTGTCTCCGGCCGGGCCGTCCTCGAGCTCGGATAGGAGTGATGACCCGAGCATTCCTCGGCAGGCGAGGCATCGTAGACCCCAAACTCAAGCGAGTGCCTCTGGTCGCCTCAACGCGAGCCTCGGGGGAACCGGAGCACATAGCATGAAGATGACGAATGTGAGCCAATGTGCATAGGACATACGGCGTGTAGTGGCAAAGCTCCCGTAGATCACCTCCTCAATGTCACACGGGATCATATCCCAAATATCAAAAGGGCTCCTTTGCGCAAAAAGATGTGCCACGATCCACTGCTGAATCCTGGTGAAGCCCTCTCTGAAGCCCATCCTAGGCGTAATAGTGCAAAATAACAATAGCATCAAGAGCAGGGCCATGTTTGTCATAGGCGGCGGATCTCTACTAGAACCCTCTCCAAAGTCCGGACCAAAACAACAGCGGACGAAGTCAACCTCTGGAAGGATCCCCTTGCGTGCCTAACGGGGAGCGCGAACGTCCGGGTAGCACTCACTGTGAACGCGCCTGGCCTGGAAGGGTATCTGAGCGGCTCTCCGCGAACCCGCACCGGTCAAGCGCCACCTCGACCCTTGAAGCTGAAGTAGAGCTCGGAGTGGTCGTGGTCAATCCAGGCTGTGGCGTAGAACTCACGGATCCAAGACTCCACATAGGCGCCGGCTGCGGATCAAGTCAGCGAACCCGGGAAGTGCATCGATGTAACCTCCGAACTCCTCTCCCAAGGTCCCGACAAACCAGTCGAAAGAAATCACCTTGTGCTTTGTGAAGATGCCGTAGATCTCATATGCACGGTGAGAAGTCCTCGTCTGCAAAGCTGTGCGAAAGAAGTCAACTCAGGCTGCTTGCTCATCAGAAACCACTGCTTTCGATCGGCCTGGTCCTCATCCTGTAGATCTGTCTCGCGGCCCGTGGTGAGGTCCACGATGCTCAACCGAGGTGGTGGTCGAACAACTTGGGGCGCCCTACGCGAGCGGCCCGAGCTGAGGACGGAGCGGCCTCAGTCTTTGTGCAACCCGCAAAGACCGGCGGGCCGCAGACTATGGAGGTAGAGCTCTCCCTGGCGTGCTAACCGGCCTCGAGGTCGACCCGTTGCTCGCCTCCGACTCGACCGGTCGCAGCCTGTAGTGTCCCGGATGGCCAAGCTGCCGGACTGCCACCACGAGCTGCGGCATCGGCGGCGGAAAGCAACCAACATGGTTCCTGCTGCCAGCCTGTCAATAAACCCGCTTCTTCTTCTAACTTCGCTTTCTCAATCATCGTCTTCTTCCCTTTCGCTGCCTCACAGCCGAGGTGGATGACGCCGATCATCACCACCATCACCACCACGCCCAACCGTCTTGACTCTAGCCTTGGCCGATCTTCGCCGCCATCGAAGCCGCAAGAAGATGGTGACACCTTGTGAGGCTTGGCCTCAATCCGTACTTCTCGGGCTTGGCCCCGAGTTCAACCGCCACCGACAAGATAACATCGTCAACTCCGCCCATAGTGACGTGACTCATTTACAAGGATATAGAATGAGGAAGAATTATAACATGAATAATATCCTAGAGGTGAGAGAGCCTATGGAAGCAAGCACGGGGGTGAGAGATAGATGGTTTAGGTAAAGATTATACCTAGCCTAGCAAACACCTACGAAGGGAACGAAAGCGACAATGTGAGAGCCCTCAACGAACAAGATAGGTCACTTTGCATAGATAAAGGGTCGAGAATAGGGTCAAAACAGAGAGGTTCTTTGGGGCGGGCATTATGTCGAACACTTGGTGAGCATAGAGGTTGGCTGGAGGAGAAGCTCACCAAGTTAGCAATGCTGGCGGCCGGGAAGAAGGAGAGGGTCGAGGATGACGACTGGAGGCGGTCCCGGCGGCGAGGAAGACGTCCCACTTGTTGGCATTTCTTAACGCAATCAAAGGAAACAGTATAAAACCCATCCCCAATAAGAGCGTCGAAAATGCGCGTGACATTCCCAAGTAAACCACCATGTCGGTGATCCGAAATGGAATCATCCAACGGGATAGATCTTGCCATCTTAGATATTCATCCGCAAAGCGCACGGATCTATCATTGTAGCATTTCACCCGAAGTATTCAGGTATCGTTATTTATATTTTCCCAAAGGAAGGCATGTGATTAATAAATTAGCATGGCATCTGAATAGAGGAACATGTGTTTGCTTAGACCAAAATGTTCATAACAGGGGTAAGCAATAACGGTTCATGGATAGTGTGACACACACTTAAGAATCCACCGAAAAAAGGATAAAGAAAATAGATAAAGAATAAATGAATAAATGAATAACCTAATGGAGTAGTTCTAATGTATCTAGTCATGGCCATACAAATAAATAGTTAGGATCATATGCAAAGCGATTTAATCATGGTTAGGTCTAGGATAGCGGGGAGACTCCACGGATACCATACGGCCCGATAGGAAGCATTTACGAACTCCTACGAGAACATACGAGCGTGGGGGGATTTCAAGGGGCGGTCAAGGCTTGTCATGACCAAGCGCCTACCCCCTCAACCGTGGCATGCCCTCATATCCGCGGGGTAATCGTAATACCCGGCACCATGCCCGCATATTAGAGCACTACTCTTGTCCCCCAGGATCCCCACTGCGTCGAATGGACCGGACTAGAACAAGAGCAAACCCGAAGGAACAACGAACCGATATCCCACCTCTAATCAAGTTAGGCATATGATGATCGATGATGAACTGTAATGAACATGTCAAGATTATGATATGTAAACTATATGCTAGTTCATATACCAACACAAGAATATGAACAAAACTATACTCTAGTTCATAAGTTAGGCCAAGAACATAAATATAAGACTTGCAAATAGAAGAATGCTCCATAGAGTGGATGTATTACCAAAGCACTTTCTTCTAGGAGACAAGCCCTCCTTGTAGCTCTTCTACTCCAAGTGTTAACTAAGAAAGAATAAAGAAGAAAGAAGAAGAAGAAAGAAGAAGTAGAAGAGAGAGAGGTAGAGGTGGTAGAGAGAGAGAGATTGCTGGTTTGCTTTGGACTCCAAGTGGTGTGTGTGTTGAGAGAGGGAGAGAGGGGGCCTACTTATACACTTGGAGGAGGGGCCTAAGTGCTAATTTACATCAAAACCGACACAGTAAACCTTCCTTGTATGCGCAAACCGACCAACGCAGGGCGGAAACCCGTTTGGAAAGTGCACGAACCGCCTCCCCGAGGCTGGGCCGAAACCGCCTCGGGGAGGGTGCGGCCGCACCAGTGGTGCTTGTAGCGCACCCCCAGGCTCGGCCTGGCCCGGGTCTCGGTGGGGTGTCGTCTTTAAATACTGAAAAGTTGTGGGCGGCTGTGCTTCGGCCCAGATTTGATGTTTTGGGTCGATTTGCTCTTGGGCTTGGGTTTTGCAATAATGCGCTTTCTTGGAAGGCGTACTTTGGTCGATTTTCCACTTGCTTTTATTATAAATCTGCAAAATAAAATACAAGACACTACAAGTGGAATTTATTAGTGATAAAAGTATATGAGTATAAAAAGGTTTAATTTTACTCCCTTTATGGTAGTAAGTTGGCCAGAAAAATATATGTCGTTGGTTACCGTCAACAAACTCCCCAAGCTTACCCTTTTGGCGCCCTCGAGCAAAAAAAGAGATAAGTACTTGGTTGTTGATCGGGAGTTGCTACTATGCCGATTACGTTTTACAAGTGCCGGGGTTATAATAAGAGTGTCTACTAGAGTTTGAATAAAATGGCACATCTTTTTCCCCACCCTTTTATTACCTTTCATCGTAGCGGGGGCTTTCCAGCTTTTCTCAAAGCCTTGAGCGGTTGCCGAGATAGAACGGTTATAACGAGGTGCTTATCATTCATCCTTTTGATCAACTGTTTATCCGGGATTTTATTTAGATAATATTTATTTCTTTTCGAGAAAGCATGGGCTTTATTGCTATATATATATATATATATATATATATATATATATATATATATATATATATATATATATATATATATATATATATATATATATTTTTTTGGAGAGGTGGGCTCTGCTTTCCCCTAGACTTTTATCTTTTATTTCCTCTCTTTTCTTTTTTCTTTCTTTTTTTTTTTAGAGATGTGGGCTCTACTCGCCCTCGGACACTTGTCCATTTTTCATCTTATTTTTTTTTTAGCATAGCCCAAAAAAACATTTCTCTTCTTTTTTTTTTTTTTAGCATAGATTTCCGGATGTCAAGTTTCTCTTTTAGACGAAGTCATAGCAAATCCATTTGTACCATATCATATTTGGCAACAACTTAGACTAGATAGAGCATATGCAACCCACATGAATCAGGTTTTTTTTTTTTTCAGGATGAGTTTTAGAATTAGCCACTAAACCCAAACTTTAGAGAACTTCGAATTATAAACTAGGCACAGGCAAAGCATAAGACAGAGCAACTATTCATCATTTCAACAAGGGACTAAGACTAAACATTTTTATAGCTCATATATATAAGCATTAAGGCACAAAGAAGAGCTACTTATTCTATTTTTGGATTTTTTTTTTCAATGCAATATTGCTGAAATGTAAACATGCTAAAATAAAATAAAATTTGATGGAATTAAATATGCAATGCAATGATACCTGCGGGGGTCCTCCCCCAAGCTATCTGGAGGCCTATTGATCGGGATCGAAGCCTTGGTACCTCCAGAATGCTTCCTCGCGTGCGGTGCGAGTAGCCATGTTGGACTCCAATTGGGTCCATCTCTGGCGACTCTGCTTTGCTCCCGGTTTTTGTCGCCATTGTCTGCGGTATTTTGCACATGGGTATTGAGCGTGTGCTCAATGTTCCTAGTGCGGACGTCGAGGTCTTTGCAGCCTGGACACCGATAGCCTCCACCCCTTGTGGTGGTTGCCCATCTTGAACTGAACTCGGGGGCATATCGTCCGGGCCGCCGTCAAAGTCAAATCTGTTGGCCCTCCATGCTCTTTGCATCTCCTTCAGAGCCACTCGATGGTGCCGGTGTCTGCGAGGCGGCGGCTCCCACCTAGGATCATACCCGGTATTACCCCTAGGGTCCCCATAGGGTGAGGCCATCTTGCCCGGAACATTGGTGTAGGCCGTGGCGTGAAGTTGGGCTCGTGGGAGGAGGATCCGACCTCACGGTCTCCTAATACTGCGTTAAGAACCGATGGGGGTATCTTTCTGCGCAAGCTATCGCCATCTCGAGCTCAAATGTTAGTGCCTGGCTTTTATACAACTGTAAGTCCGGGTTAGGTAACCGAACTATTGTTGCATAGCCGGGAAAAAAGATGACCAAGCTCGCCGGATGGTAAAACCTTAATTAAGTGCCCCCGCAATAGGCTGCGCATAACAGTCCAAAGGTCCACGGGTGTAGAAATGTACTCTATCTGCTGATTTTCCAAAGCCCCAATCACGAGAGCGGGCGTGTGATAAAGAGATGTGCAGTGGACAGGAACAACAACTTTTGTGATAATATGTAAAAAGTTCACGCACATCTCCACCATCGGAGCTACCTTAATCTTGTGAACAACAGCATAGAGTAATTTTAATTCAATCTCATTCACCCATCTAACACCGTGTCTAGGAAAGAAAGTCAACGAGATCCAGCGATGGATAAATCTAAGTGATGGGTGTCTTTCTACGTGAGTGGCGAGGTTTGAAAGTACCGGCCTCATGTGCACCGGATATCTCCTCCCAAAAGTGGTTTTACGACAAAGCCGTGGAGAGCAAACATCTATATTTATTGCACATCTACAATTGAAACCCCATAACGAGCTAGGTCCACCCATGTAACGTGATAAAGTGTACCAAAGAGGCGGAAAGAAATTCCTAGCTGATCCTCTACTAGTGTGCATAAAAACTGAATTGTTAGGAGGCGAGAACCTTCCTCCTCGAGAGGGGGGAATGTCCCGCCACCCGACTGCTCTCAAAGGATAAGAAGTTCATCGTCCATACCTGTCTCGATCGAGGAGGTCGGGGTCGATTCGGCGTGTGTTGGAACACACGATCCTTGAAGTAGGAGATATGCTTGCATCTCCGTCCTTCCCGGGTCGTCGGGTACGCGCGTCGGCCGTCGATTGTCGGGGAGCTTGAGCTTCTTCCTCCCCGACGGGTGCGGCATCTTCTTGCATAGGAGAGTCTTCAAGGTTGTCGAAGTTGAGAGCGGAGCTTGTGCTTGTATGTCGTGAGCTCTGTCTTGACGACCGCCTCAACCCGTCGAAGATCCTCCGGCTTTCTTCATGGCTACCGCAAAAACGATCGAGCGAGACCTCGGGTGTGCAAGGGTTAGTTGAAAGTATGAACTTTCACACCCGAAATCTTGCTCGGCATAATGTTTTTGGTGGAGAAAATGGAGTGTGGAACAAGCGGGAGAGAGTGTGAGAGTGAGAGAGAGTGAAAATGAGGGGTGGGAGTTCTCACACGGTGCTCGGGCTATTTATAGCCGAGCCCACGGCCGAGGGCTGCCTCACACAACGGTTAGGAGCCGTTCGCGGGCGGGCCCGAGCGGCGCCAGCCGGCACGGGTGCGGCCGCACCTTGGGGTGCGCGCGCACCACTGCCGAGGCCGCTTTGCTCGGCTTTGGCGAGGCGTGTCCAACGGTGTCCTCATCTTTGGTTCGGCCGTTTTTCTCCCCTTTTGAATTTCTCCAAAAATTTTCAAATATAAATTTATTTTTAAATAGAAAAATTATTTTAAAAATATTTTTGTATATACTTTTATGTAGAAAATATTTTTCTTTATTTTTTTCATGTAAGGACTTATTTTATTTATAAAGATTTTTTATTTTAGTTTTCCAAAATATTTTGTTAATAAAAATATTTTATGAAACACATAAATATATAAAAATATATATATAGAATTTTTTTTAATATACCCCATTTTTTTTTTTTTTCTTTTTGGATATACCCCATTTTTTTTTTCTTTTTGGATATACCCCATTTTTTTTTTGAGCAGGTTATTTATAGTCAGCCTGTCTGACTTTCCCCTGCTTACTGGCGGGAGGTACCTGCTCCGGGGGTCTCGGAGCCAGATCCTTCAACATTCCACACCGGTCTTGATGACGATGATTGCCGGGTGTGTTGTTGCTTGTACCCAATGAATGGGCACTTTACCGCCTTATCCTTGATATGGAAGACGATGAAGCCCTTCCCCAGACTGATGTCAGCCTTGGCAGTATAAAGAAATGGTCTCCCCAGGAGGAGAGACACATCCTCCTTTGGGCCCATGTCCAAGACCACAAAGTCGGCAGGGATGTATTCATCTTGGATCTTAATCAGCATGTCCTCCAGTATTCCCTCGGGCCGCCTTGTTGATTGATCTGCCATTTGGAGGGCAATTTGGCGGGGAGTAAGCGTCCCTCCATGGATTTTGTTGAAGGTGGTCTTGGACATGCTAGAATGTATTCCCCGCAGCCTCTCCCACGCCTCCGGGATAGGTTCCATTGATGTCTGGCGGAAATTGGCGATTCTTCCCCTCGGGGCATTGGTTTTGCCCTTGGGGAAGAACTTGGCGAGGAATGCCGCGAGCACTTGGCCCACGTCTTGGCGACTTCCTTGTCCTTGTAGAACCATTTGTTTCGCCTTCCCCACGAGGGAGAAGGGAAGCAGACGAGCCCGATGACGTCTGGCTGCGACATCTTTGATGGCGATAGTATCGCATAGCTCGAGGAAGTGTTGGAGATGAGCATTTGCGTCCTCGCTCGGCAGTCCATTGAATGGACCGGCTGCACCATGGTGATCAGCCCAAGACGGCTTCGATGTTTTTGTCCGCCCACGTTCACCGTCGGCCCGGTGGACGTTGGTGGCAATGGGAGTTGAGAAAAGCGCGCGGCGACCGGGCCATGGCTTGAGTTGCGGTTGGTGCAGGGATGTCGGTCTCGATTGTCGGGGTTCCGGCTGAAGAAGAAGCGGCACGAGACCGGTTCTTCCTTAGGAGTGCCTCTGGATCGGAGATGAAGTTTTCCGGCAAGAGGAAACCTGACATACACTATCCTGTTTTCATCCACAACAGGAGAAAACATAAAAGATTAGCTTTGTATGAGCAAATGGTATCCACGCACGCAGTTCATATTCATAGCCAGCTATTTATTATATTTTTTTCACAATGCCTTCCCGGCAACAGCGGCGCCGGAAATGCTTGTTGGCATTTCTTAACGCAATCAAAGGAAACAAAGTATAAAACCCATCCCCAATAAGAGCGTCGAAAATGCGCCGCGACATTCCCAAGTAAACCACCATGTCGGTGACCGAAATGGAACTGTCAACGGATAGATCTTGCCATCTTAGATATTCATCCCCAAGCGCCGGGATCTATCATTGTAGCATTTCACCCGGAAGTATTCAGGGTATCGTTATTTATATTTTCCCAAAGGAAGGCATGTGATTAGCATGGCATCTGAATAGAGGAACATGTGTTTGCTTAGACCAAAATGTTCATAACAGGGGTAAGCAATAACGGTTCATGGATAGTGTGACACACACTTAAGAATCCACCAGCAAAAGGATAAAGAAAATAGATAAAGAATAAATGAATAAATGAATAACCTAATGGAGTAGTTCTAATGTATCTAGTCATGGCCATACAAATGAATAGTTAGGATCATATGCAAACTGATTTAATCATGGTTAGGTCTAGGATAGCGGGGAGACTCCCTGGATACCATACGGCCCGATAGGAAGCATTTACGAACTCCTACGTAAACATACGAACGTGGGGGATTTCAAGGGGCGGTCAAGGCTTGTCACGACCAAGCCGCCTACCCCCCCTCAACCGTGGCATGCCCTCATATCCGCAGGTGTCGTAATACCCGGGCACCATGCCCGCATATTAGAGCACTACTCTTGTCCCCCCCAGATCCCCACTCGTCGAATGGACCGGACTAGAACAAGAGCAAACCCGAAGGAACAACGAACCGATATCCCACCTCTAATCAAGTTAGGCATATGATGATCGATGATGAACTGTAATGAACATGTCAAGATTATGATATGTAAACTATATGCTAGTTCATATACCAACACAAGAACATGAACAAAACTATACTCTAGTTCATAAGTTAGGCCAAGAACATAAATATAAGACTTGCAAATAGAAGAATGCTCCATAGAGTGGATGTATTACCAAAGCACTTTCTTCTAGGAGACAAGCCCTCCTTGTAGCTCTTCTACTCCAAGTGTTAACTAAGAAAAAAATAAAGAAGAAAGAAGAAGAAGAAAGAAGAAGTAGAAGAGAGAGAGGTAGAGGTGGTAGAGAGAGAGAGATTGCTGGTTTGCTTTGGACTCCAAGTGGTGTGTGTTGAGAGAGGGAGAGAGGGGGGCCTACTTATACACTTGGAGGAGGGGCCTAAGTGCTAATTTACATCAAAACCGACCTGTAAACCTTCCTTGTATGCATAAACCGACCAACGCAGGCGGGAAACCCCGTTTGGAAAGTGCACGAACCGCCTCCCGAGGCTGGGCCGAAACCGCCGGGGAGGGTGCGGCCGCACCAGGTGGTGCGCGCGCAGCCCCCCCAGGCTCGGCCTGGCCCGGTCTCGGTGGGGTGTCGTCTTTTCGCCCTGAAAAGTTGTGGGCGGGCTGTGCTCGCCCGGATTTGATGTTTTGGGTCGATTTGCTCTTGGGCTTGGTTTTTGCAATAAAGCGCTTTCTCGAAGGCGTACTTTTGGTCGATTTTCCACTTGCTTTTATTATAAATCTGCAAAATAAAATACAAGACACTACAAGTGGAATTTATTAGTGATAAAAGTATATGAGTATAAAAGGTTTAATTTTACTCCCTTTATGGTAGTAAGTTGACGGGAAAAATATGTCGTTGGTTACCGCCAACACCCACGCGATGGTTAACGGATGGCGGCGGCGCTAGGTTTGGAGCGGGCTGGGCGCGGCAGGCCTAGGGCGAGGGGCGCGAGATGGCGAGGGTGGCGCGGGCGAGGTGTGGCAGCGCGGCGGTCAAGCGGCGCGGCGGCGGGTGGCGGGCGGCGCGGTGGGCGGTGGCGGGGCGACGGCGAGCGGCGAGCGAGAGAGGGCGCGGCACGGTCGGGCGGGCGGGTGGGAAGAGAATGGCCCGGTTGATTTGGAAGAAAGGAGGCGACCCCACATGTCGGATTAAGATGACCCACACTTGTCGTGGAAGCGCCGGACGCGCCAGTCGACGCGGCGCCAGACGCGCTGGGGGAGCCCGCCGGACGCAGTTCGAGAGAGGGCTCGCGCCCGGGTGCGCGCCGACGCGTGACGCCGACACGCCGGGCGCGACAGGCGCGCCAGGCCGCCGTGGAATTGCCCTGATTTCGAGCCGGACGCGCCAGGCGGTGTTTTTCACGGACGCGACTAAAACAAGTCCAGCGTCCGGCGCCGTTGATTTTCCAGTTGACTTTGAATTTTGACTTCAAATCTTCGCGGCGCCTTCTCGCAACCTCATTCCAACTCAAATAAGACCCAAATAACACCTAGTTGGAATAGGTCATGGGAGTTCTCTCTCAAACCCTCGAATTTGCAAATAATTCCCCATAGGCGTAGCTTAATTTTCTAAAATACGCGATAAAACCGATCGAGGAGTATCGTATGGCCAAGCAATGGAGTTTATGAACCATTTGGGCGTCAAATGCTCTCTTCATCCTTGGGTGAACACAGCGGACACTCAAGCTAGAACCGAAAAGAAACGACAAACTAACAACCATGCATATGCCATGCAAAAACGATAATTTAAATACAGAATTTGAATCTAGTTGGCTTGTCAAGTTTGAACCAAGGTTAAGCTTTTTCACACGCTTTTCGGCGGTTATCTTAACCATGTTAGACAAGCCCTATATGCATTGCATGAATTTAAACATGGCATATAATACAATGAATGCAAGGGACAACACAAGCTCATTTTCTAGTGAAGTTGGAAAATCAAGAATATTGAGCTCGCCTCTTAATTGACAAAACCTTGCCTCATCCAAAGGCTTAGTGAAGATGTCCGCCAAATTGTCTTCGGTCCTCACTCATTGAAGAGATATATCCTTCTTGGACACATGATCACGAATGAAGTGATGACGAATATCAATATGCTTGCGCGGGAATGTTGAACCGGATTGCTTGCAATTTTGATGGCACTTTCATTATCACATAGCAATGGAACCTTCTCGAGCTTGACACCATAATCAAGGAGAGTTTGCTTCATGTAGAGAATTTGAGCACAACAAGCTCCCGCGGCAATATACTCCGCCTCGGCGGTTGACAAGGTCACACTATTTTGCTTCTTAGAACACCAAGAGACAATGGACCTTCCAAGCAAATGGCACCCTCCGGTTGTGCTTCTTCTATCAATTTTGCAACCGGCATAATCCGAGTCAGAATAGCCAACAAGTTGGAATCTTGCTCCTATGGGATACCATATGCCAATGCTTGGTGTTTGCTTGAGGTACCTAAGAATTCTCTTCACCGCGGTGAGATGGGATTCCATAGGGTTAGCTTGAAAACGAGCACATAAGCAAACACTAAACATGATGTCGGGCCTAGATGCGGTAAGATAGAGCAAGCTACCAATCATAGATCGATAGTGAGTCTTGTCTACCAGTGTACCTCCCACATCGGGGTCAAGTTGTCCATTGATTGGCATGGGTGTCTTGATGGGCTTACAATCTTCCATATCAAACCTCTTGAGAAGGTCTTTGGTATACTTTTCTTGAGAGATGAAGGTCCCTTCTCTCAATTGCTTGACTTGAAACCCGAGGAAGAAGGTAAGCTCACCAATCATGGACATCTCAAAGTCCTTCGACATCAAGGCACCAAACTCCTTGCAATGTTCCTCATTCGTTGAGCCAAAGATTATGTCATCGATACAAACTTGACAAATGAAGATGTTCCCTTCATGCTTCTTGGTGAATAGTGTGGTGTCCACCTTCCCAATGGTGAAGCCCTTCGCAATGAGGAAGTCCCGAAGGCGCTCATACCATGCTCTTGGGGCTTGTTTGAGCCCATATAGCGCCTTGGTCAACCTATAAACATGGTTAGGATATCTAGGGTCTTCAAAACCGGGAGGTTGATCAACAAATACTAGTTCATTTATGAAGCCATTTAAAAAGCACTTTTTCACATCCATTTGATATAATTTCATGTTATGATGTGATGCATATGAAAGGAGGATACGTATGGCTTCAAGTCTTGCCACCGGTGCAAAGGTCTCTCCAAAATCCAAACCTTCAACTTGAGAGAACCCCTTTGCCACTAGTCTTGCCTTGTTCCTCACAACAACACCTTGATCATCTTGCTTGTTGCGGAACACTGTTGATATTTCTTACACGATCCCAATTAGGAAGGCGAAAGAAATATATATGGGATATCTATCTAATCATGTTAGCTTGGATATGGGATTAACCTCATGATCCAATAAAGCGAAGTTAGGCGGTGTTAGTAGTGGGATGTAAACTTAGCATCATTATCCATAGTGGAGTTAATCTCACCAGGATATGTACTCAAGGTATACCACTCATTTCTAGGCATTACCTATACACTAGTCTGTCACCCTAGCAATAACGCTCTAAGAAATGCAGGCATGGTATTTGTTGATAGGCCTTGATAAAAGAATGAACATGATATACGCAGGCCCGCACGGATAGAAATACCAATTATAGCACTTCACCGGGAGTAATCCGGTATCGTATTTATATTTTACCACAGGGAAGGGAGTCTATGGAAAGTAGAGAGAAAGGATATCTAATGATTTAGGAAGTGATTTATTTATGAGATCCACTTATGGTAGTGTAATGCAGAGTAGCCATATGCATCTAACATTACTCAACAGGATAAGTCACAAGATAAAGATAATTATATAAATGATAAATACCCAAGTCTAAGATCATCATATACCACTAGTATCATACAAGCAATTAGCATGTTATAGAAAGAATAGAAAGAATATTCCTAAGATACTCCTAATCATATGGTAATGAATACTACAATTAGTGCAATACATCTAGCTATCATGGCAAGGTTGGATTACTTCTACACATGGCAAGCATTACCAATAACAACCAAGGGACGAAACTTGATTATTACCGTAATTATAAGCTCGACTAGTCCTACATTCGGAGGGTGGATTCCAAAGGACTCAACAGGACTGTCACTCCCGCGATCTACCACACGGCCCGGAATATAGGGTGCAATTGCAGATAAAAGTTGTATAAACACCACGTTTACACATTGCTTATCACCCACATAGTGATCATCTATATGGATGCTATACAATTCCATGCATAAAATATAAAAGCAATCTTACTAAACTAAACATATAATCATAGCATGCATAAACACATATCAATAAAAATATAATAATTATATAGATCAAAGCCATAACAATAGTGTATCAATAATAATACTTACGGATCGAATTCAAGAGTGAAGAACAATGCTCTTGCTATTGCTTGACTATCGGGAACTCAAGATGAACTTGATCTTGAACTAGAACTAACTAGTTAGCTAGCTACTTCTAGTATGATGAACTAGGACTTAGGTCTAGACTTGGTTGGACTTGATGGGTATGAGTTGATAATGAATATTTTATTTAGCCCTGGGGTCAGCTGGTCTTCTTATATAGTACTTGGCGATGAACGTGAACCCTTGGATCAAACCGACCTTCAACAACGGTGTAGATACAACCTCAATGTCGGTAGTAAACCGACCTAGAAAGGAGAGGTCGGGAGAGGGACCCACCTGGCGGCCGGCCTAGTTGGCAACTGGCTGGCCGCCCGGTGGCATGCCACCTTGGCTTCCCATTTGTTCTCGTGTCCTCTGGTATCTTCTAGAATGTTTTAGTCCACTTTTCGGGTGGAGTTACTTCACGGTCAAGTCTTGTCATCATATGTCTTGTATATTCCTAACTTTCTCCATTCTTCTCTGCATTTATCTATCAAGTCCCCGGAAAGTCATAGAATACCAAAACTCATGGAATTATGTTAGTTAGACCCCTAGACTTATGTTTGGTCTTTGACTTGAGCCCTTATTTCATGTTAATTGACTTATAATATTATGCTATAACAGGTGTCAACAAGCTCCCCAAGCTTACCTCTTGCTAGTCTCTTAGCAAGACACATGATATTATATTAAACTACTTACTTGGATCGGGAGTTGCTTTTAACGCTATCACACCTTAAGAGTACACATGCTTTCAAACAAAATTTCTCTCCGAATAAACTTTTTAAAACTTCAACTTACCCATATTACCTCTTACCTTTTGGGGCTTATAATCTTTTCTTCAATCCTGGGTAATTGAAAGATAGAACACGATCAAGTCGAGCACTATATCTCAAACTCTTTTGATCAACTGTCCTTCTAGAGTTTTTGCTGATTTTCAAATAAAACTCAAAGTTCCTCGAGTATGAATTTTCTCTCTAATCTCTCATATGTGGTATTTGTGGATCCTCTCTAAGGCAATAAGGTAATGTTGCCTTTCTCTCATAGTATGTAGTATTTTTTTGGCTAAGGCAGTAGCACACTATGCCTTCTTCTCTCTCACCCTATATCTAAGGCTTATTATCTGGAGCTCATAGGTAGGAGAAAACTTTATTTACTTACTAAACATATATTGTAAATTCAAGCAATGGATCCAAAGTTACAAGTCACACTGATCAAGTGGTGCATGTGTATGGTGGATAGATTATAGATGGTAAGGAATATAGTAAGGTGTATAGAATGAATGATGGGAAATCTTACTTTTGCTCCTTGAGGAATCATCTCTCTTTTGGAATTTGTAAACTCAGTAGAGAACCCGGGTTGTATCTTTTTCTTTATTTTTTTTTATGGAGAGGCGAGCATTTAAGTACCCATTGTTTTCAGCGGACATTTGTCCATTTTTTTAACTCTCCTTTATTCTTTCTTTTTCTTAGGGAGGTAGGCTCTACTCGCCCGTAGGACACTTGTCCATTTTTCATCTCCCTTTTCTTTTTCTCTTTTTTTTTTAATCTACAACCCAAATCTCTTTTGCAATAACTTTTGAGAGGTAAACAAATGTAATGGAGCTTTTGTAAGATATTGGCTAGCAATGAATGAGTGGATGGGTATAGGGAATATTTTTGGTTGCTCTCTCCTAGGATAGGAGTAGAACATTTTTTGTTGGCTAGAGTGAAATGGATAATGATATATATATATATATATATATATATATATATATATATATATATATATATATATATATATATATATCAAAAATATCCAAATAACCACGGTGTATTCTACCACCCTACTAGGAACTCTGCCATCCCCCATTTATAGTTGAGCACGCATCGTGCACCAAAAATGCGCCGGGTGACTTGCTCCTTGTGATCACACTAGCAAACAAGACTTGCACACCTCATCGCGTCATTAGCAAACACATGCTGGCCGTGAGCACTTACCGTGTAGGCATACTTTTAAATTGGCCAACATGCACTAGCTGACAAAAACGTACTAGTAAAAAACTGCAAAGGTCGCTTTGAGCCATCGCTTGTCCAAACCATTTCTTCCTTCTTGGTATGGTGCATCACTTGAGCCATCGCTTTGGCCCGACGCATACAGCCGGCGCCTACCATCTCTGCGCTGTTGCATCTCGTCGCATGATGCTCGGACGTATGAAGTTTAGGAGATGCGTTTTACTATACATATTTGATTTGTAATTTATTTTCACCATAATATTTCTCATGATTTTATCTACAAAATAAGATCTCACATGACCATATTTAATTAAAGTGAAATGGTATAGTATGGTCCCTACATGTCATACAACCCAAACATTTTTTTCACTACAACTAGCCCCATATTTTGGCTTCCTCGAAAAACAAAACACAACTTTTAGACCACATTTGTTAGGGTCGGTTTGATTTGGCCAACAAACAATTTACTTGAAAAGAACAAGTTGACTAGTGAATGAGTGCACATCGTATAATTTATTGTGTTTGGTTCTAATGCTCAAGTGCAGTCCGAGCTTGTGATAGACTGGACACATAGTGCGATCCATGGGGATGAAAAGTCCATGCATGCATTCATCCCCAAAGCTGAACCCGTATGATAAAAAACCTACGGATATCCACCCTAAACTCGATCCGCTGCCATTCTTACGGGTCGGGTTCGGATCGGTGCACCCAAAACCAAAACCCGAAGTTGAAACCCGAAACCAAAACCGATTAGGGTGGAAATTCATCCCCAAAGCTGAACCCGCATGATCCGAAACCCGCCCGATATCCATCCTAAACCCGATCCGCTGCCATTCTTACGGGTCGAGTTCGGATCGGTACACCCAAAACCAAAACCCGAAGTTGAAACCCGAAACCGAAACCGATTAGGGTGGAAATTCATCCCCAAAGCTGAACCCGCATGATCCGAAACCCGCGGATATCCATCCTAAACCCGATCCGCTGCCATTCTTACGGGTCGGGTTCGGATCGGTACACCCAAAACCAAAACCCGAAGTTGAAACCCGAAATCGAAACCGATTAGGGTGGAAATTCATCCCCAAAGCTAAACCCGCATGATCCGAAACCCGCGGATATCCATCCTAAACCCGATCCGCTACCATTCTTACGGGTCGGGTTGGATCGGACACCCAAAACCAAAACCCGAAATTGAAACCCGAAACCGAAACCGATTAGGGTGGAAATTCATCCCCAAAGCTAAACCCGCATGATCCAAAACCTGCAGATATCCACCCTAAACCTGATCCGCTGCCATTCTTACGGGTCGGGTTCGGATCGGTGCACCCAAAACCAAAACCCGAAGTTGAAATTCTAACCTAAATAAACAAGTTATATTATTTATTAACATATTATAAACACATGAGTTTTAATTCCAAATGGTTTATTTTGGATATCCATTTGATATCCACGGGTGGAAAATCAAACCATATTCATCTTGGTTTGGTTCGATTTTTTGTCCTATTTCGGGTGGAAACCAAACCCGAACCCAAAACCGTGGGTGAAAAATAATCACCAAACCCGAACCAAACCCAAAAACCGCTACCATTATAACCATGGGGATCACTTGTGCCAAGTTTGGTCTCCATTCATCTTGATTTGGTTCGATTTTCGTCCAATTTTTTGTTGTCCCGTTTTTTCTGTTCTTGCGGACAAGTTGCTTTGGTCGGCTTCTTCTCTCCGTCTGCAGTGCTCGGTTCTCTACCTATTAATGTGCCGTGAGCTCATTAGCCAGGACATCGGTAGCGCTCGACCTATCACAGGAGAGTGGAGCAAGTGCAGCAGTGCATGTTTTCTTTTGCGGTTTAACTGCAGTTCGCAAGTCATGTCTAGCAGGTAGCTAGCTCGTGATTTGCACTTCCAAATACTGTGTTGCCAAATCTTGCACTAAAAGCATCAGCTGGACACAGGAGAGAGCACATGCATGGCTCAGTCGTGCCAGTGGCTTGTTTTCTTCTCATGCATGCTTGGCTTGACCGGCCATCCCTATCCTGTCACCCCCAAGACCCCAACCTTCTTTCTCTTTTCCTTGTCCATCTCGTGGTCGTGGCCACATATAGGGAGAGTGGGGAGGGGAGATTCTGAGACGAGGGAGGCAAGAGAGGCGCTGGTGGGCCTAAGCCAGCGACCGCGCTACCGGCGGCGGGCTGGGCGAGGGGCTTCGCCACGGCGGCGGCGATGGCGGGGGTCGCTCTCGAAAGGCCAGGCCACATCCGTTCTTGTTGCCCGTCACGCACCGCGCGTCCTCGGCCTCGGCGGCTTGCATGCATGCACTCGCGGTGGTGCCCATGCACGGGTCGCGTGCCAGCGCCGTGCGTCGCGGGGGCCAAGCCGCTTCAGCCTTGCGTGCTTACTGCGAGGGGTCCGCAGACTCGGCACGGACCGCGGCGACATGGCTGGGCTTGCGCTGGGTTGGGCGTGCTCGGGGGCGCGCACTTTCCCGCGCCGTGGCGTGGCGTCTGCGTGCCAGCGTGCATCGAGGCGCAGCGGCACCGTGTGCCGTGCCACGCTTCAGCGTTAAGGTCGCGCCCGCGGATGCGCTAGGCCGTCTGCCGGCGCCGCGCTAAGACCGTGGCACCAGCGCCATGAGCGGTAGACAGCTGGGCCGGCGGGGCGTGTGCTTCCCGGCGGCTTTAGGATAGCACACCACCAGATTTTCCTCACTCACACTCACCACAGAGCTGCAAAGCATCTCCTCCCTCTCATATTTCTCTCTCTCACTCGTGACTAGGCTCACGTCACTTTTTAGCATCACCAAATCACCCCATGCCTGCAAAACCTTTAGTCAATATTGTTTCCAAAACCACATAACTAATTTTACATGTTGTTTACATCATATTATTTGTATTGATCTTACCTACACAACAATGAACAAGACCCATATTGACTATACTTTTTACCAAAAATAAGTAGCGAGATGGGCCCACATGTTCCTCGGCAAGCTTCTCATGAACCTACAAAGACAGGATGCACTCACATCTCGGATTATGGTACAAAACTTTTTTTCTACATTAATTTGATGAAATGGTGGAGAGAGAAAAAAAAATTCACGGTGGTGCCAAAATACGTTGAAAACCGTTTGCTAATCAAAGATTACCCCAAGAAATACCATTGAAAAAAAAAAAAACAACTTGATTTGCACACATGTAGGCTAGCTATCGTGCTTTGGTTTAGTGGTGAAAGTGACGTGGGGATGATGCAGCGGCCTAGCTAGCTTTTCATGGTGCACGGTTCCTGCTCCGCTAGCGAGAGAGAGGCGCCGGCTGCTCTTGTATGGAGCGAAAGCGATGGCTCAAGGAAAAATTGGAGAGCACGGTGCATGCTCTATTTCATAGAGTTTCTTTGAGTCACTAACAAGTGGGGTCCTTTGCCCATATGGAGAGCTAGGTGGGGCAAAAATGTGCAAAGCATCTTCAAACTTCTGAATACATCACGTGGTTCAGCATGGGAAGGGGGCCATGCGCGTGTCACCTGGTCCCCTCACACCAAATAAAACCCGTGCACGGGAATTTGATGTACTTCATTTGCCACAAATGCACGATGTGATCCAGCCCTCAATGAGCCACATGGGCTGCCATCAAGGGAGGGGGTAGATTTCACCCACAGGGTGGGCTGGTGCCCACGAGGTTAGAAATTCACACTAATATATATATATATATATATATATATATATATATATATATATATATATATATATATATATATATATGTGATGAGTGTATATGTGATGGATGCGTACTTCGGGATGGAAATAGCATATAAGTGCATGGAGTGGAGTGGAGTGGAATATAGTGGAGTCGAATGAGTGGAGTGTACATGATCAACATGACAAGTTTCTAAGGGTCGACAAAGATTGAACAATCTTAATGCAAAACAAGCGACCTATATATATATATCTCAAAAAGGTTTTTCCTAATCTAGGGAACATGTATATATGGCTGTGGTAGGAGGTTCACACTCTTGTCACACAGAACTTATCATGTGCATTTTCAATTTTTCAAAATATAAATCTCCGTAAATCTAGTATCACTAGGAGTAAGATCAAATAGCATTTCGGACTATCATATATCTTATCCGTCAATTACCTAGACTTTAGAGCAAGCATTTGCATCCCATAGGTTTCAGGTTTAGAGCAAATATCAAATCAAAGTAATTTTGCAAATGGAGCTCAAGAGAAATTAAGCTTGAAAGCTAGGTACTAGAAAAGTATAACAACGAGCAACTATTCATCATCTCCATGTTTGGCAAATTTTAGAGTTCATTTTAGTTGAGCAAAGTAAACTTTAGTATGCACTCTCTTTCGATCTT
This sequence comes from Hyparrhenia diplandra, assembly GCA_015847255.1. Classification (NCBI taxonomy): domain Eukaryota; kingdom Viridiplantae; phylum Streptophyta; class Magnoliopsida; order Poales; family Poaceae; genus Hyparrhenia; species Hyparrhenia diplandra. The sequence goes on along the minus strand of JADLZK010011187.1, from coordinate 144,137 downwards.
TTTATTCACACTCTAACAAAAGACTCTTTAAACAACTAGACTCTATAAAACTAGATTCTTAACAAACTTTCTAGCAAACGAAATATTTAGCTAATAATAATAATAATATAATATAGATAGATAGTAAGTTACTTATCCGGATAATCGGGGTTGCACTCCCCCAAGCTAGATTGGAGTGTAATCTTCAATGATGTAGAAGTTAAGGTAGTTGGCGACAAAGGTAGCGCCTGACATATCTCTTCTCCTCTTGAAATCTGCTGATCTCAAATAGACAACAAAGCTAGTGGAACTTGATTAAGTATTAGGGGTTAGCCACATTACTTTATGTTGCCTGGGATATATTTTTTAGATTTTCATTTTCAAATTTTTATTTTATTTTTATTTTTATATGCAAGAAAAGATAAAGTACTTATGCATCTTTATTTTAATTTTTATGCCACCACAACAAATAGCCTAGAGGTGTTTAGCCTCGGGGATATTAGCATGGGGCTCAAAGGTTTTCACAAAACAAAAGACAAAGTATTTTTGTTGTTTTCAAATGCAAATATAAAACATTGAAAAGATAAACATAATATAGGAAGAATAAAATATGCAATGCAGGGGATTTTATTGATAACTTACCGATTTACCTTTCGGCGAGGATTCGGCGTTTAAAGTCCTTCGAACAGGGGGCGTCAAGTTACGCTCTTCACTCCCATGGTATATCAGTTGTCACAATCGATGGTACTGATGATTCTATAGTATCTTGATGATGTTCTGGGAGATGTCTTCTTCTTCCTCCATCTTTTAGATGATGAACTTTTCTTTGGAATACTTGATTCTGTTTTCTCTCGTGGATGTATTAGGTGTAATAGTATTTATTTACGCACATACCTTTTCATCTTCTAGATTTTTGATCCATCTTCTATTATGGCGACGAGCTGACCTGTTCTTGGGATATTCATAATTATTATAGCTATTAAAATAAACACGCACCTTCTCTTTAGGGAAGTGGAAATGTATCTCTCTGTATGGATGTAGATGATTGCACGAGTAGTGTTGAGGAATGGTCTCCCAAGCACTAGTGGAGGGTCTTCTTCCTTCCCCATGTCCATGACTACAAAAGTCAGTGAGAACATAGTGGTCCATGATCTTGACTGGTACATCTTTGGCAATTCCTTCAGGAACTCTATAAGATTGGTCTGCCATCTGCAGCTGCACATACGTTGGTTGCAACGACAATTTTCCAAATAGTAATTCATATGTAACCTTTGCCATTAGATTAATGCGGATCCCGTATCGCAGAATGTATTATAGAAATTCCACCGATTAATAGAGCAATGAATAGTAGGGGTACCTTTGTAGGCTGTGCCGTCTTGTTCTTGTTCTGATTCCTTCGTCATTCTTGTTATAAATTTCTACCTTCGGTTCGAAACATAAGAATAGGAATTTTGGGAATAAGTAAGAGAGGTGTGTACCTTGTTCTTGAAAGTGAATTTCTCCCTTTTCCCTTTGATATTGAAACAAATCTTCACATTATGTCTGCGTAGATGACAGCTTTAGCCGAGCATAAGAATGGTCTACCGAGTATGATTGTTGCTCTTTCATTTCTTCCGGTGTCTCACGATTTGCGAGTCTGGCGGGGCACGTAAGAGCCTCGATTCCCACACACACATCTTTAAGGATCCCCTCGGGATATGAAATGATTGATCCATAAGCCGCAAGCACATATTTGTTTTTCTAAAGTGGTTCACTATAAATCTTTTGATAAATTACCTTGGGTAGTATGTTCACGCTTGGCGAAGTCACGAGAGCATTGTCGAATGTGTGTTGTCAATCTTGATTGTAATGACTGGCCTCCCCCGATCTTCCTTTTTAGGTGGCATCGAGTCATCCAACCAACAGACTTCCCGAGGTCTCTCTATAGTAACGACACGCATTATAAATATTGACAAGGTTTGCGGTTTCTAATTCTTCCTGGCTGCCCTGGAATCTTACCTGTGTGGTTAGTGGAATGCATAATGGAGAAATCTGAGATTCTATCATCTTATTAAAGCTATGCTGATTCTTTATAGCTGAAGAAAAGCTTTCTAAATGAGTATTGATAAGTTCAAGAGCTTTATCATTAGTTGCTATTTTTTTCTAGACAGATTCTCCATGGTTTTACCTTGGTTAACAACAAGGTCCCTCAAAGAAGGTTGATAAGTATTAAAGTTGTTACCGGATTATTACCTTGGTAGTTTCCTTGATAGTTGGGCCTCTGTTGGTTCCAACCTTGATTACATTGAGGACGGAAATTATTGTTGTTATTAATGAAATTGATGTCCTCCCGGGATCTCTGGACAATTCCTCGCCAATGTGGCCTGTGTTTCCACATTCTTCACCGTCGCCATAACGTGAGTCTTGAATTTGCATAATCGCGCCTTGGGTTGAGGATCTCTATCCTCTAGCTTCTTCATAATAAGGTCCATTTTAGCAGATAGCATATTACTTCTTTAAGCTGGTGCATTCCTCTCTTGCGAGTTTGACGCTCTTCACTCCAACCTTGGTTGGAAGCCATCTTCTCCACAAGCTCGTGGAATGAGTTAATGTAAGTGATAAGAAAGCACCACCAGCTGCGGCGTCCATAGTTTCACGAGCACCGGGAACAAGCCCATGATAGAAAGTTTGCATCAACAGCCACTTCTCCATCCCATGGTGAGGACATTCTAAAATGTATTCTTGGAAACGCTCCCACGCTTCCGGGACTGATTCATCATGCTGTTGTTGAAAATTTGATATCTTCCCTCTTAAGGCATTTGTCTTGCCTATAGGAAAGAACTTAGCAAGAAAGGCTGTGGAACAAATATCCCATGTTGTATTCTTATCTTTAGTAGCATAAAACCATTGCTTAGCTCTCCCCAATAGTGAGAATGGAAAGAGACGAAGCAAGATTGCATCCTTGGATACGTCCTTCATAGTAAATGTGCTGCAAATCTCCGGGAAGTGTTTGAGATGAGCACTTGCGTCTTCATGTGCCTTTCCACAAAATTGACTTGATTGCACCATGTTGATGAGCCCTGGCTTAAGCTCAAAGCCATTGTCTCCAACCTCTACCTTCGGACCAACGAGAATGTTGTCCGTGGTAGGAGCTGAGAACTCACGAAGTGTCTTGGTTGCCATAGCTTCAAATTCGGGTGTTAAGTTTTGAGTAACTTGATTAACTTCGGATCGGTAGACCTTGGTGTCTCGGATGATGATGATGTAGGTGCTGGAGTTTGTCCGAGTTTTGCTCTTGCCTACCGATTAATTTTTCGGGATCTTCAATAAAATTTTACGAAGGTTCCAATTCATACAATTCCCTCATAGAATAAAAAGCGAATAGAAAATAGGGTTGAACTTGTTTGAGTATGTGATAATGGGTTCTCAATGCATTAGGTTGTGTAAGTGATCTCTCTTGTTTCCTTATATGATGTGTTTATAGGATTTTTGGCTAGCACCCTTTCTAACTAGTAAAAGTCAGAAACAATACCAACTTAATTAGGAATAATACTTTCTAAGTCTTGGCTAATACCCTTCCAAACTAGAGAAAGCTGGAAAGAAGCACTAGAAAAACTTATGAAGTTAGAAAACACACTTTAAAAATTTTGAAAGATTGACTATGCTCTTCCAAACTAGGAAAAGTTTTGAAAAACAAAGCCAAGAAAAATTATTTCTCTAAATAGACTACGCCTTCCCGAAGAACGGCGCCGAAATGCTTGTTGATATTTCTTACACGATCCCAATTAGGAAGGCGAAAAGAAATATATATGGGATATCTATCTAATCATGTTAGCTTGGATATGGGATTAACCTCATGATCCAATAAAGCGAGTTAGGCGGTGTTAGTAGTGGGATGTAAACTTAGCATCATTATCCATAGTGGAGTTAATCTCACCAGGATATGTACTCAAGGTATACCACTCATTTCTAGGCATTACCTATACACTAGTCCGTCACCCTAGCAATAACGCTCTAAGAAATGCGAGGCATGGTATTTGTTGATAGGCCTTGATAAAAGAATGAACATGATATCCGCAGCGCACGGATAGAAATACCAATTGCGAAACTTCACCGAGTAATCCGGTATCGTATTTATATTTTACCACGGGAAGGGAGTCTATGGAAAGTAGAGAGAAAGGATATCTAATGATTTAGGAAGTGATTTATTTATGAGATCCACTTACGGTAGTGTAATGCAGAGTAGCCATATGCATCTAGCATTACTCAACAGGATAAGTCACAAGATAAAGATAATTATATAAATGATAAATACCCAAGTCTAAGATCATCATATGCCACTAGTATCATACGAGCAATTAGCATGCTATAGAAAGAATAGAAAGAATATTCCTAAGATACTCCTAATCATATGGTAATGAATACTACAATTAGTGCAATACATCTAGCTATCATGGCAAGGTTGGATTACTTCTACACATGGCAAGCATTACCAATAACAACCAAGGACGAAACTTGATTATTACCGTAATTATAAGCTCGACTAGTCCTACATTCGGAGGGTGGATTCCAAAGGACTCAACAGGACTGTCACTCCCGCGATCTACCACACGACCCGTAATATAGGGTGCAATTGCGTATAAAAGTTGTATAAACACCACGTTTACACATTGCTTATCACCCACATAGTGATCATCTATATGGATGCTATACAATTCCATGCATAAAATATAAAGCAATCTTACTAAACTAAACATATAATCATAGCATGCATAAACACATATCGGTAAGAATATAATAATTATATAGATCAAAGCCATAACAATAGTGTATCAATAATAATACTTACGGTCGAATTCAAGAGCGAAGAACAATGCTCTTGCTATTGCTTGACTATCGGGAACTCAAGATGAACTTGATCTTGAACTAGAACTAACTAGTTAGCTAGCTACTTCTAGTATGATGAACTAGGGCTTAGGTCTAGACTTGGTTGGACTTGATGGGTATGAGTTGATAATGAATATTTTATTTAGCCCTGGGGTCAGCTGGTCTTCTTATATAGTACTTGGCGATGAACGTGAACCCTTGGATCAAACCGACCTTCAACAACGGTGTAGATACAACCTCAATGTCGGTAGTAAAAACCCGACCTAGAAAGGAGAGGGCGACAGGGAGGGACCACCGGCGCCGGCCTAGTTGGCATCGGCGGCGCCGCCAGGTGGCATGCCACCTTGGCTTCCCGTTTGTTCCGGTGTCCTCTCGGTATCTTCTAGAATGTTTTAGTCCACTTTTCGGGTTGAGTTACTTCACGATCAAGCCTTGTCATCATATGTCTTTTATATTCCGAAACTTTCTCCATTCTTCTCTGCTTTTATCTATCAAGTCCCTGGAAAGTCACAGAATACCAAAACTCGTGGAATTATGTTAGTTAGACCCCTAGACTTATATTTGGTCTTTGACTTGAGCCCTTATTTCATGTTAATTGACTTATAATATTATGCTATAACAGGTGTCAACAAACACCCACTTTGTGCCAATGACTCTCTTGCACCTTTAGGCGCTCTACAAGTGTCTACACTTCATTGCGGGTGAAGTTGCCCAATTCTTCATGCATGGCATTCACCCAATCCGGATCTTCTAGAGCTTCCTCTATGGTAGTAGGTTCTAAACAAGAGACAAAAGCATGATGTTCAACAAAAGAAGCAAGTTTTTGAGATCGAGTCATAACCCCCTTTGTAGGACTCCCTATGATGGGATCTTGAGGATGTGCTTGGAGTAGAGGAGAATTCCTTCGATCAACCACTTGAGGAGGGTCTTGTGGAGCATCAACATCTTAAGCTTGTTCCACCCTTTGTTCATGAGAGACATGAGTATCATCATGGTGGTTGTTCTCATTTTTATCATCATCTTGTGGAACATTGGATGAAGATGGCTTATCAATGACTTCAACGTCATCATCATCATCTTTAGGCTTGATGTCTCCAATCGGCATGTTCTTCATGGCCTCCCTCAATGGTTCATCACCTACATCATCAAGATTCTCAAGTGCTCCTTGGGAGCCGTTAGATTCATCAAACTCCACATCATATGTTTCCTCTAGCATGCCTGGTGGCATGATTGAATACTCGATATGCTTTGGACTTCGATGAGTAACCAAGGAGAAAATCAATATCACAACGTCTTTGAAACTTCCCTAGATGTTGGCGCTTCTTGTAGATGTAGCATTTGCAACCAAACACCCTAAAGAAAGAGACGTCCCGGCTTCTTCCCATTGAGCAACTCATAAGGTGTCTTCTTAAGAAACTTTGGAGGTAGAGGCGGTTGGATGCATAGCATGCGGTGTTAATTGCCTCGGCCCAAAACTTCTCATCGGTGCCATACTCATCAAGCATTGTTCTTGCCAAAGTGATTAGTGTCCGGTTCTTTCTCTCCACTACGCTGTTGACGCGAAACCGGGCTTCACACCAACACACCGGGAGGGCCTTGGGCGCCCGCGAAGGTTGCTCACAACCTTGAAGCGCAGCGAGCACCGCGGCGTGGCGGCCCAAACCGATGTAGGGATCGGTAGGGGCGCGTGGGAGCTCGGTGACGGTGAGAGAACCTCGAACGCACCTCGGGAAGACCCGTCGGGAGGGCGACGCGAGGGGGTTCTCTAGGACCAGCGTGGCCGCCTAGAACGCCGACGAAGAACGCGAGTTCGCGCCCGAACAACAGCAACGTAGAGGGTTGAAGGAAGAAGATGACCTACAAGCGGGACGGGAGATAGATTGGTTGTCGATTGGATGTAGATGGGATCAAATCGCCATGAACCTCTTTATTATATAGAGGAGGGTGGTCTTATCCTTTTAGGAAACCGTCCTTGGACGTTTCCAAGCCTCAAAATCCGACCCAAACACGATTAGGAAAGAAATCGGTTCGGGATTGTACGGACACGGTCCGTCGCATGGCGGCCGGACGGCGCATTTGGGCCGGCCGGGCGCTCGGTCATAGCTTCCGGCCGAAATTCCAAAGAGCCACGAAATAGCATCGAAGGCATGTGATGACCGGACGCCTAGCCGGATGCATGATCGGGCGCTCACGGTCATAGCTTCCGGTGAAATTCCGAGAGAGCCCGAAATAGCATCGAAGGCATGCGATGACCGGACGCCGTGGCCGGATGCATGACCGGACTCATGCCCGTCCGGTCGACTCCAGAAATGCATGTTTAGTCTCCTCCACCATATTTTCCAAGCCATGCATGTTTAGCTATATTTAGGACATCTTTTGACACGCATTCTTCATATAAAATAATGTCGTCCATGCATCCATTATTTCTCTCACATTTTTCCCTTCTAAAAATAGCATGGTACTATTTTGAGTGTCAACATATGCCCCCCCATTTTTTCAGGTGAGATATGCACAAACACGAAAAACAAAACAAAAGAAAACCAAACAACACCAATGCCCATCGTATCGGTTGTCCGGTAGCTAAAGGGCGATACTATGTATCGGCCATTTTTGTTCTAAGAGCGTCACGGGCATCGGCCATTGTTTGGAGCACTAGGCCTCTTGCCAAACACTAGGGAAATATTTTTCAAATACCTCCCGTTAATCGCCTTTGCTTGGCGTTCTCCACTTGTTGACTCAAGCACATAGGAATTCCCAAATATCACCTTGACCACTTTGAAAGGGCCCTTCCAATTGGGTGACCACTTGCTAAATTGATTGCTCTTCGACCCTATCGGTAATATAGTTTGCCAAACTAAATCACCGATTTGGAACGATTTGCTCTTGACTTTCTTGTTGTAGGCTCTTGCAACACGGGCTTTGTCTTTCTCAATCTCCTTTAGAGCTTGTATTCGCTTGTCGGTTACCTCATCGATATTGTCCATCATCAAATCATGATACATAGTAGGAGATAGATCATTTTCTTTAGCAAATCTATATGTATCCAAATTCACTTCAACGGGTAACACCGACTCTTGACCATACACCAACTCATAAGGAGTAACTTTAGTTGCACCGTGCCTCGATATGCGATGAGCCCACAAAGCTTCGACAAGACCTCATGCCACCTTCTTGGATGTTCTTCTATTTTCTTCTTAATAAACTTGATCAAAGTTTTGTTAGTTGATTCCGCTTGACCATTGGCTTGAGCATAATATGGAGATGAATTGAGCATCTTGATCTTATATGATTCGCAAAATCCTTGACCTCTTTAAGCCATAAATGATGTTCCTTGATCCGTAGTTAATGTCCGAGGAATGCCGAATCTATGAATGATGTGCTCGATTATGAACTCAATTACCTCCTTGTGTGTCATGTTCTTCAATGGAACCGCTTAGACCATTTAGTGAAGTAGTCGGTAGCAACCGGGATGAACTTATGCCCCTTCGAAGATGGAGGATGAATCGACCAATGAAATCCAAGCCCCAACCACGGAAAGGCCACGGTTTGATGATAGGATGAAGCATGGCAGCCGGGCACTAGCTGAATATTTCCAAACCGGCCGACACTCTTCACAACCTTTGTAGTAACGAAAAGCAATCAGCCATCATAGTGGGCCAATAAAAACCAGCCCGTCTCAACAACCACTTCATCTTCGGAGAGCTGATTGATGCGTACCACAAATGCCTTCATGTACTTCTCCCATTGCCACTCTTGCTTGATCAGCCCCTAGACACTTTAGCAACAAGTCTTGGCCATCCTCCTATAAAGCTCACCATTATGCAATGTGTACTTGAAAGCAAGCCGCTGAATATTCTTGTCAACTTTAGCACTAGGATCCTGCAAGAAAGACAAGAGAGGAGTTCTCAATCTTCTAAATCGGTGCTACCATTGTCCAAAAACAGAAATAGACCGATTTAAAAGAACTTTACATTGCTGTCCCAAATTATTAGTAATATCGGTTTGTCAATTAAGTTTGGTTGAACCAAATTTTCACTAGAATCTGAAACAAGCAAATTTTCATGCATCGGCAAATGTTGTAAATGAAAGTATCCATCTCTTACCTCAAAGCGGATGCACGTTGAGCAAGCAAGTTTGCTCTTTGCACGCATTTCACATGCAATTGATCACCTTCCTTGATAAAACCGGAAGCACGTTGAGCATAAAAATTGGCCTTATGATTCTCTTCTCTTGGAATATGCCGAATCTTAAATTCGGTAAATTTACCAATTAAATCAAGGCACATATCGAGGCGAGCACGAAGTGATCCATCCAAACATTGACATTCACCGAAAACTTGTTGCACCACAAGTAATGAATCACCAAATGCTTCAACATGTTCAACCCCTATAGCTTCTAACATGATCAACCCGAATAAGAGAGCTTCATATTCGGTTTGATTGTTAGTACATGGAAACTCTAATTGGCTTGACATAGGAAATTCAGTACCACAAGAATTAACAAGAACAATTCCAACTCCGGCACCATCTTTGCAAACCGATCCATCAAAATATAACCGCCATGGGGTAGAAGTAACATAATTCACCTCATAATCAAGATTAATACCATGCTCAACGATAAAATCAGCAAGAACTTGACCCTTTAAAATTCTCAATGGTTCAAAAGTCAAGTCATATTCAATTAAAGCGTATGCCCATTTGCCTACCCTTCGAGAAAGGATTGGTTTGAAACAACATATGTTTGATTACATCGGCCTGGCATGCTACCACACATGTGCTTGACAAAAGATAGTGTCTCATCTTGGAACAAGCAAAATATAGTGATAAGCATAATTTCTCAATATGGGCATACCTTGTCTCGGGATCAAGAAGACGACGACCAAGATAAGCAACAACATACTCCTTTCCTTCATCCTCTTGAGTAAGAACAGCCCCAATCACCTTCTCTTCGGCGGCGATATACAATCGGAAAGGTACACCCCTTCTAGGCGCGCGAAGAACAGGTGGTGAAGACAAATATTCCTTTATCTTGTCAAATGCATATTGTTGGCTTGCCCCCCAGGCAAAATCAGCTTCATTTTTCAACTTAAGTATGGGGGTGAAAGGAATAATCTTCCCGGACAAGTTAGCATATATCTTCTCAAGTAGTTCACTTTACCTAGGAATTTTTGCAAATCCTTTTTACATTGAGGTGCTTGAACTGCCTTGATCTTCTCTATCCTCTTGGGATCAATCTCTATGCCTTTGTCATGAATAATAAACCCAAGAAACTTTCCAAAATGACACTCCAAAGGCACATTTGAGTGGATTCATCTTCAAACCATAGCGGCGCATCCTCTCAAAAGCAAGACGCAAATCGGCTAAATGAGGATCATGTGAAGCCGATTTAATCACCACATCATCAATGTACACCTCCATAATCACACCGATGAGATCATGAAAGATAAGATTCATAGCTCGTTGATAGGTGGCGCCTGCATTCTTGAGGCCAAAAGTCATGACAATCCACTCAAACAAACCAACAAATCCGGGACAAATAAAAGCAGTCTTGGAGGTGTCTTCTTCCGCCATAAATATTTGATTATAACCAGCGTTACCATCAAGAAAGCTAATAACCTTGTGCCCTGAAGCATCATTGATCAACATGTCGGCAATAGGCATAGGATATTCATCTTTGGGAGTGGCTCTATTTAAATCTAAAAATCAATGCACACTCTAATCTTCCCTGTCTTTCTTCTCAACCGGCACAATGTTAGAGACCCACTCGCATACCCGCATGGACGGATAAAATCTGCCTTAAGCAACCGATCAATCTCCTCCTTGATTCGGTCATTGATGGCCGAATTGAAGCGTCTTGGCGGTTGCTTGTAAGGCCTAAATCCCTTCTTGATGGGAAGCCGATGCTCAACAAGATTACGGCTTAACCCAGGCATCTCCGTGTAGTCCCATGCAAAACAATCAACATATTCCTTGAGAAGCGCGATTAGTTTAGCTTTATAATCGGCATCAAGTTTAGGTTTACAAATGTCGGCCTTGGCACTGAACCATCCCCAATGTCAACTTGTTCCAAAGGGTCGGTAGACGTGAAACCTTGGCCCAACTTATTGAGCTCATCAAAGTCATCGATAGCTTCACAAGAATCGGTGTTTTTCGGTCCGATAGTGCTCAAGTCTATGCTTTAACCATTGAAGTTTGTCTTCCATTGAGGAACAATGTTTACAATATAATATTGAGCCGATTATCCGTCGGCTTCAATGTTACAGCACAAATCCACGCTCATCATAACTAATGTATTGATAATTGGATAAGTCTCTACCAAAAAAGACAAGCAAACCCAGAGCTCTCAAGCGAGGTATCGGTTGTGGAGATCTCAACCAATTATGCGCATGAACAATCTATATGGCATCTCCCACCCATTGGATGAGGAATTGGTGCAAACTAGAAGGAACACATGGATTGGCATGGATCCAATCACGACGACCAAGGATGAGATCATAGCTACCTTCCACGTCGGCGATGAAGAAAGCCGTAGCCATGGTCTTGCTACCAACGGTTAACTCAACGTTAGCGATGCCCTTTGAAGGAATTGGCGTGCCTCCTCCTACGCCGGTGATGGTCATGTTGGTTTGGATCGGCTCCTCCTCTTTGCCACCAAGCTTCTTGAATAATGAATAGGGCAAAAGATTGACAATTGCGCCACTATCCACTAACATCTTCCGGACTGGTTTTCCATTAATATGTCCGCTCACATGCAACAGCTTGAGGTGTCTGACGGGCACGGCAGGCTTCTTGAAGACAGCATCTTGCACCCCAAAGGCAAACTCCGCAGCGACAACCTCATCATCTCCCTGCCCGATCACATAATAATCGGCGGAGAGAAAGATAGTGTTCATCTCAGCGCGTGACGGCGAAGGCTCGTAGTCCACCAACTCTTCATCCTCAGCTGGCGTTTCAAGGCCAAACAAGGCGGAGACGGCGGTAGCAAAGTCCTCGGGCGCACCTGCAAAGCTCATCGAAACAAATGTTCGGTTCAACCGACTCTTCGAAGTCGGTAAATCCAAAGTTTGGGCAATATGTGAGCCCGTCAATCGGCTCGGTTGAGTTATCAACTTGCTCATTTAACTTGGTTGTCCCGTCTGCTAGAAGTGCCAAAAGATCAACATTTGGTTTGGGCACCTCTTCTACAGGCTTGGGCGGCTGCTCTTGCACTATGATGACTTAACCGATTTATCAATCGGTTGAGGCGTCCTCTTAGCGGCGGCGATCATCTCGGCCTCTTTGTTCTTGATCTCTTGCACAATCTCCGGCAAGATTGGCCCTTCACCTTGTGCGGCAGCCAAGCGCTTGAGCACCTTTTGTCTTGCTGGCATTTGAAGCTTTCTCTTTTGTGTCTTGTCAATGTCAACCGGCACCACTTGGGGCTGCAAGAAACGAGGATCCACAAGCTTTTGCCTCTTGTCTTGAGCTTCAGCAACCTCCTCCATGGTTTGATCTTGATCATCCTTTGAAGGCTCTTGCCCCTCAAGCACAATCGGTTTGTTGACATCATTGATAGGGGCTGTCATCGAACCGATAATGATGGAAGGCGGAGGAGGAGTGACATTTGAGCGGGCTTCTCGGCAACTTCAATCTTCTTGGGAACATAAACCTTTGCATTTGTGCTTTTCCCTTTGCTCATAGGTGAGCTCCCGGACGTGGGCACCTCCTTCTTCTTCATGCCGCTAGAGCTCGATTGTGGACCCAATCGGCTAAAGACGGCGAGCTTGGCCATGTTTGCAATGCCTCCTTCCTTCATGGGACCCGAAGGATAGGGAACAAACACTCCCTTCGGTCCCCATTGTTGTGGTGGCGCCACTTGTGATAGCGGTGGCCCCCAACGAAGTCATCCTTGGACGAGCAACCCGTGAAGAAGAAGGAACATTTGGAGGAGTCATAGCCACTTGCTTGTTTCTCCCTTCATCACGCTTTGGGAGGCGTAGACTCTCTCTTTTTTTTGTTGGCCGATTCTTGGAATCGGCCTTTTCCTTCTTATATTTTGCCAAAAGTCCGTCAAATTCACATAGTGGCTTGATATGCTTTTGACCTTTTGGCTCATTGGTTTTCCAAACTCCAACCTCCTGGCTACATGGAACGAATGTCTTTATCGTATGCACGCCGGAAGTGAGGGAGCTAGAACTCTCGGGGCTAGCTTGGCTCGACTAAGGTAGTCGGTTCAACCGCTTTGTTGGCGCCGGGCTTGATCCTCTTGGCCGATTGCTTCAATCGGCCTAGCCGGTCTTACTGCGCCGCACGACCATCTAGCCACGCTTGACGCCGTAATGCTTGGGCGAACGAGCCACAATGGTAAGCTTTCGTCTTGCCTTCTGCAGTTTGATCAGCCAACACTTGCCGTCCCGAATTCTTAGGAACATTCGGTGCGGGCGTGGCTCACCAATGATCACGTTCTTGCCTTGAGTTGTAGCAGCTTGCTCGGGGACGGATCAAGATGGTAGGAGCCTTGACCTCGGGTGTCTTGGCTTCAAGCTTCTTAGCTTCAACCACATGCCTTTGGAAAAAGGATTCTTGTCTAGGCTTGCATGTTGGTAGACTTAATCGGCCCTCATTAAGAGCCGATTGTACCTGCCCGACGGAAAAACATGACAATCATTAGTGGCATGGGAATAAGATTCATGATATTTGCGAGAAAGCCCGCTTCTTCAACACATCTGCAGAAGGCATAACATATTTAATCTTAATGTACCCGATTTTCAACAATTCATCGAATATTCGGTCACATTTAGATGTATCAAAAGTAAACTTTATTTCCTCATTCGATTCCTATTAATCGGCTTGGAGAAAAGGACAAGTTACTTGTTTATTTTCCTCTGGCCACCTAATTTCAGCAGCCAATACCTCTTTAGTCTCATCATCGGACGAAGAATAATCGTCCCACGTGATGCACGTTGGAACGACGAGACTTATAATCATGATCTTGAGAGTCTTTTAAAACGAGATTCAACGGCAATAGCTCTCTCAAGTAAATGCGGCAATGTAGTAAACTGAATATGCTCAAGCTTATCTCTAATCTTAGGATGCAAACCATTAAAGCATATGTCTACTAAATCACGCTCGTAAATCATCAAATGATAGCATCGGTTTTTAATTTCTTTGCAACGCCTAATAAACTCAAGCGACTCACTCACTACGACCTTGTCTAACCGATGTCAAATGAGATAATCTAGTTTCTTGGACTCCATCATAAAAGTGAGCATGAAATTTTTTTTTCTAATTGAGCCCAAGAGCCAATAGTAGATGTTGGCAAAGAAGTAAACCATGAAAATGCGATGCCCGATGAAGTGATAAAGGGAAATTACGACATTTCATATAATCAAAAGCACACCCTTCACCTAAGCGAGCTAGATACATGCTAACATGCTCCATGGTATACTTATTATCATTACCACTAAATTTTTGAAAATCTGGTACCTTCCACCCCTGGGGTTTCTCATGTAATCAAAGTGTGGAGGGTACGGTTTGTTGTAGGTGCCCCTTGAGGTTTTTATTTGGACACCAAGACTTTCCCGCAAAGACTTATTTAAATCTTCCTTTAGCTGATTAAACGCATCGGTCATATCGGCGGGAGGAGGATTTGGAGCTGAAGTTTCATTGCCCAAAACAGAATTTGGCTAGGGGATTTCGGTGGGTTGGGTAATCTGGTGTTGCCCCCAATTCCTAAGCGTTTATTGTTCTATTAATGGTTTGCCGATTTCGGTCTTGAACATCGGCAAACGTGACAACTTGCTTATTATTAACCACTTCCTTAGTGGTGGAAGAACCCGGCTTTATCGGCTTCCGTAGGAGCCGATTGGGACATTCCCTCTACTATAAGCTTGTATAATGCTTGATTCTCATAAAAATTAGAAGGCATACCAAACTCATGCTCATAATCATCAAGCTCTTCTATTCTAGGAGTTCTACCTTCTAACTTATCAAACCTAGCCATAATCATGCCTACAAAAGACACTAAAATTTTGATCTATTTCTTTCTTATGGCCATCAAGCATAGCGGCATAATCAACATGTTGAGGATAGGAATCATCATAGATAGGTTTTGTATTATCCCTTACCTCAACCTGCGGAGTAGAAGAATCGTCGGGGAAGATTGACGGTGACAGGGCTGTACAGCTCCACCTTGTCGCCACGACCCACGGCACAACTCTCCGAGAACGCACGTTGAGTAGCTTCTATCATCTCATTTGCATCTTGGCCTTCAATTCACCGGAAGGCGATCAATGGAAGAGGGGTGGATGACGTTGTCGTCATGAATCTCACTAATCGAAGCACCACCGCTCTTGCTATTGGCGGGCATGATGTTGGGGTCATCAAATCGCAATTGGCGCCTTGAATTCCCAGTGAGTCGCCAAAAAGTGTGTTGACGCGAAACCGGGGCTTCACACCAACACACCGAGGGCCTTGGGCGCCACGAAGGTTGCACACAACCTTGAAGCAGCGAAGCACCTTGGCGTGGCAGCCCAAACCGATCTAGGGATCGGTAGGGGCGCGTAGAGCTCGGTGGCGGTGAGAGAACCTCGAACGCACCTCCGGGAAGACCGTCGGGAGGGCGCACGCGAGAGGGTGCTCTAGGACCAGCGTGGCCGCCTAGAACGCCGACAAAGAACGCGGAGTTCGCCACTTAGAACAACAACGTAGAGGGGTTGAAGGAAGAAGATGACCTACAAACGGGACAGGAGATAAATTGGTTGTCGATTGGATGTAGATGGGATCAAATCGGCCATGAACCTCTTTATTATATAGAGGAGGGTGGTCTTATCCTTTTTAGGAAACCGTCCTTGGGCGTTTCAAAGCGTCAAAAATCCGACCCAAACACGATTAGGAAAGAAATCGGTTCGATTGTACGGACACGGTCCGTCGCATGGTGACCGGGACGCCGCATTTGGGCCGCCGGACGCGGGTCATAGCTTCCCGTCGAAATTCGAGAGAGCCACGAAATAGCATCGAAGGCATGCGATGACCGGATGCCGCAAATCGGATGCATGACCGGGCCTTTCGGTCATAGCTTTTCGGTCGAAATTACAGAGAGCCCTGAAATATCATCGAAGGCATGCGATGATGGGACGCCGCGACCGGATGCATGACCGGACTTCGAGCCAGCGTCCGTTCGACTCGAAAATGCATGTTTAGTCTCCTCCACCAGATTTTCCAAGCCATGCATGTTTAGCTATATTTAGGACATCTTTTGACACACATTCTTCATATAAAATAATGTCGTCCATGCATCCATTCTTTCTCTCACATTTTCCCTTCTAAAAATAGCATGGTACTATTTTGAGTGTCAACATAGTCATTTTGTTGAGGAGTGTATGTTGAAGAGAACTCATGCTTGATCCCAACTTCATCACAATATTGCTCAATGTTTGTGTTGTCAAATTCTTTCCCATTGTCACTCCTTATCTTCTTGATCTTCACATCAAATTCATTTTGAGCTCTTTTAGCAAACTTCTTGAAGCAAGCGGCCACTTCGATTTGTCATGAAGGAAGAAGGTCCAAGTGTATCTTGAGTAGTCATCAACAATCACTAGACAATATAGGTTGCCCCCAAGCTCTTGTATGTTGTTGGCCCGAAGAGATCCATGTGAAGTAGCTCTAGCGCCCTATGAGTTGACATGAAAGCTTTGGTTGGATGGGTGTTGGCAACTTGCTTGCGGGCTTGACATGCACTACAAAGCTTGTCCTTTTCAAACTTGACATCTTTCAATCCTCTCACTAGATCATTCTTCATTAGTTTCTTGAGAGACCCCATACCAACATGTGCTAGTCTTCTATGCCATAGCCAACCAAGTGATGTAGCCTTAGCAAATAGGCAAGTTTTGCAAGTTGGCTTCTTCGGAAGTGAAATCCACAACATAGAGGTTGTTGTACCTAAAGCCTCTAAATATCTCTTGCTTGTCACTCTTCGTTGTCACAACAACTTCATGTTCATCAAATAGGCATTGGAAGCCAAGATCACATAGTTGACCAACCGACAACAAGTTGAAGCTCAATGAGGCAACATATAGGACATTTGAGAGTGAGTGATCATTTGATATTGCAACCTTTCCCAAACCTCTCACTTTGCTCTTTGAATTGTCACCAAATGTAATCTTGTTGTGGCCTTTGTCCCCTTCTTCTAGTGAGGTGAACATACGAGGATCACCGGTCATATGTTGTGTGCAACCACTATCAATAACCCAATGACTTCCACCGGTCTTGTAGTTCACCTACACACAATAGATCAAGCTTGTTGCTTAGGGACCCACTCTTGTTTAGGGCGCTTGGTGTTCTCAATCAATGACTTAGCAACCCAAATTCCTATTCTTGTTTGGGGACCTAAGAACATGACCTTGGTTTTGCCACTAGTATCCTTTCTAAGCATGTAGTGAGCATTGAAGGCAAAAGGTCTAGCATGCTTGGGCAAGGGTTGTGGTGGTGGTGTCATACACTCATGAGAGAAATGCCCTTCTTGACCACACTCAAAGCATCTTTTTGGCTTGGGCTTGGGCTTTGACTTGAGTTGATGTTATGCCTTGGGTTGAGCTTGAGCTTTAGCTTTCTTCTCTTCATTTGCCTTGTATCCAATACCACTCTTATCCATCTTCATAACGGTGTTCATGAATAGCTCACTTTGAAGATTATGACCCTTGGTGAACTTGCTCAAGCCGGTAGTGAGGTGAGCCTTCTCTTTCTTGAGCTTGTCATTTTCTTGTTTGAGCATCTCAAATTCAAGCATGATCTTGTGCTCTTCTTCACTCTTCGAGGGCTTGCTCAATGTGGCGGTATATTGAGCTTTCTCTTTCTTGAGCTTCTCATTTTCTTGCTTGAGCATTTCAAATTCAAGCATGATCTTGTGCTCTTCTTCACTCTTGGTGGACTTGCTCAATGTGGCGGTGTATTGAGCTTTCTCTTTCTTGAGCTTCTCATTTTCTTGCTTGAGCATTTCAAACTCAAGACCCGACTTCGTATGTTTCATCACTTTTCTCAACCACAATCATGTTTTGAGTTGATAACTCTTCAAGATCTTTCTTTAGCTTGATATTCTCATTCTTGATCTTGATGTACTCATCATAGTGATCGGCCACAGCCACTTGCTTGCCTTTGCTACTAGCCTTTTGCTCAATGTTCTCATCAATCAAATCATCACATGATGTAGCTATATCAATCTTAACAACATGGTTAGTAGCAACATGTGGCTCATCATTCAAAAACTCATTAGCAACAAGAAGGTTGTCATGATCAACCTTGAGATTTGTGTACTCTTCTTTGAGCTTGTTATATCTAATGATGAGCTCATTGTGAGTTCCCTCAAGTTTATCATGTTTTTCTTTGAGCTCCTTTAGGGAAGGTTTGAGCTCCTTGAGGGAGGACTTCACAAGCTTGTATTCATCTCTAAGCTCATCACTAGCCTTTTGTGCTTTGTCATGTTTAGCAAGAAGAGTTTCATTCTCAAGTTTAAGCATGTCAATCTTTTTGTTTGCCTTTGCGACCATTTTAGAATACTTGCTAAGCAAAGTCGCAAGCTCATCATAGCTAGGTGCTTTCATTATCACTATCACTACTTTCATCATCACTATCATTATCACTATCACTACTTTTAGAATACTCAACATCGTCATCACTATCATTATCACTATCACTACTTTCATCATCACTTGGTACCTTTGAGTCCTTTGCCATGAGGCATAGGTGTGTAGACGATGAAGATGGTGACGGTGGTGGTGAAGTGTATGAAGACCCAATAGCAATTGCCGCCACATGTTCTTGCTCATTGTCACTTTCTTCACCTAAGAGCCACCACATGATGATTCAATGTCGGTGAGCCAATCACCAACAATGTAAGCCTTTCCATTGTTCTTCTTGTGGTATTCCTTCTTCTTGCCATCTTTCTTCTTGTATGGCTTGTCCTTCTTCCTTTCTTCATCATCACTTGATTCTTCTTTCTTGTCCCGTTGTTTTTCTTGTGCTTGTCTTACTTGGGTGGTTCGGGACATTGATGAGCAAGGTGACCAAGATTATGGCAATTGTAGCACTCCATCTCGGAGAGTGGCTTCTTCTTGCTACTTGTATAGAATTGCTTCCTTGATGAATCAAACTTGACTCCCCTCTTGCTAAGACCCTTGAGCATCTTGGTAGTTCTCTTCACCATGAGTGCAAGATCATCAAGGTCCTCATCACTTGGATTTTGAGAGGAGGTCACGAAAGCTTTGCCTTTGCCTTTCTTGTCAACGCTAGCCTTAAAAGCAAGATCATTCTTCTTTGTCGATGAAGATTCATTAGCATTCTTCTTTCATGTCGGTGTGATTTGGGTGAGTCCAAGCCCATTGATTTCCTCTACAATGACATTCAAGCGACCATACATATCATTAGCATTTTCATTAGGAAGCATTGCAAAGGCATTAAGCTTATTCATAACAAGATTATAGCGTTCCTCACGCTCACTCTTGGTTCCCTCATGGAGCGCACAAATTTCTTCCCAAAGATCATGGGCATTTTTGTGGTTCCTCACGCGGTTGAACACGTCCTTGCAAATGCCTCTAAAGATTGTGTTTCTAGCTTTGGCATTCCAAGAGACTTGTTCCTTCTCTATGTCGGTGAGGGCTTTTTCATCCTTAGGTTTCGCGTAACCTTCGGTGGCGGCTTTGAGCACACCGGGGTTTTCAGCCTCAAGATAGGCCTCCATGTGAATTTTCCAATATGGAAAGTCATCGCCTTCGAACATGGGTGGTGGGCCATTCCCATTGGACATCTTTCTCTAGGCGGTTAAGCCTAATTATGAGCAACACGGCTTTGATACCACTTGAAAGGATTGAGATGCCCAAGAAGGGGGTGAATTGGGCTAATCTAAAAATTTAACTCAAATAAACAACCTACTAGCCCATATTCACCCTCTTGTGCCTAAGTGTGTTTCTAACAACTACCACACAAAGTTTTGCACCCTAGGTTCTAATCCTACTCTAGCATGGCAATTCTAAGAATGTTAAGACATAAAGTAGAATTGCGGAAAGTAAATGCGGAAAGTAAAGAGAGGAAGGAACACGGCGATGTTTTCCCGAGGTATCGAGGTGTCGGCACACCCCCTAATCCTCGTTGGAGCACTCTCTCAAGAGTATCGCTCCCCCCTTAGTCCTCGCAAGAACTAAGTGCTCTCTACGGGTTGATTCTTCGACACTCCGTCGTGGTGAACCACCCAAAACCGCTCACAAGCTTGCTTGAGCCACCCACAAGCACCACCGGGTGATCTTCAAGCCATGATCCGCCACCAAGCCGTCTAGGTGATGGCGATCACCAAGAGAAACAAGCACAAACTCTCACTTGACCTCTACAAGCCTAATGAGAAGAGTGGATGCACACTTGTAACTCTCAAAGCACTAAAGAGGTCCTTAATCTTGCATATGACCACCTCAATAGGCTCTTGCACTCTCTTCAACTCTCAAGGTGTTTCTTCAACTGAACAAATGAGCAAGAGAGAGAGTATGGACGAGCCAACCAAGTATTTATAGCCCAAGGCTCGAAATCCAACCGTTGGCTCAAATCCTGGGAAAAAATGTACAGCGCCGGGGCGCGCCCGGCGCAACGGCGCCGGACGCGCCAGGCGGTCACCCCAAAAACATGCTTCTTGGACCACGGCGTCCGGCGGGCGCTTCAGCGCCCGGGCGTCGTCCGGCCTTGATGCAAAACCCCTCGCCAACGCATTGCAATTTCAGGGGTACCTTCTTGGGACGGTCGGTCTTGATTTTGTTGGATTCGGGTAGCTCATCCTCTTTAGTCGAGTAAATCTTTGGTTGACAAGCTCCAAGTTCAAACAATACCCGGTCCCCATCTATTAGTAAGGGTCACGAATGGTGATCGATGGAGTGTTCTGCTGCTATTCCTGAGGCTCAATGGTTCATGAGCAATTGCTCTTTTCAGCATACCCTAAAGGTCATGTCTATTGCTGCATTCGATATTATACTCGGTCATCACTGGCTCCAGCTATTCAGCCCAATGAAAGTGGATTGGAACCATCATTGGGTGGTTATTCCTCATCAAGGCAAGTATGTGCGTCTACAAGGCATTGCATTCACTGATGAGGATATTCAAGATGATATGTTGGTATAGTTGTTTGGCTTGTCAGTTGTCAATTCTGATAAGTTCCCTATATAGTGACTACTCCACCTACTGAGTTGCCTCCTCCTCGTGCTTGTGATCATGTTATTCCACTCCTGGAGGGTGCCCAGCCAGTCAACATTCGAGCATACCGGTATCCACCAACTCTAAAGGATGAGATCGAAAATCAGGCTGATGCAATGCTCAAGCAGGGTCTGATACAACCAAATGCGTCACCCTTCAGCTCACATGTTACGCTTGTTCGCAAGAAAGACAAGTCATGGCATTTCGTGTGGATTATCGTTATCTGAATGCTCGATAGTGAAGTCTACTTTTCCAATACCGGTCTTTGAACAATTAATGGATGAAATTTTGGGTTCTAGGCGGTTTTGACACTGGATCTGTTGTCGGGGCTATCACCAAATTCGCATGAAGCACGGTGAAGAATTCAAAACAGCCTTTTCCACACATGTAGGCCGCTATGAATTCACCATGGTCGCATCTGGATTGGCGGGAGCACCGGCAACATTCGAGGGGAGCTATGAATTCTACTCGAAACTAGTGTTGCATCGTTGTGCAATCATATTCTTTGATGACATACTCATCTTCCGCCCGGTCATTTGAGGAACATCGCAACATATCTAGCATGTCTTGCAAGCGCTAGAGGTGACAAATGGCACATTAATCTTTCTAAATGCAAATTTGCACAACAAGAGATTTCTTATTTAGGCAATGTCATTAGTAGTCGAGTGTTGCCACCGATCCCACAAAGGTTCTTGATCAAGGCCCGTTCAACATCCGTCAAAGAATTGCGCAGTTTTCTGGGACTCTTTGGTTTCTATTACCGTTTTGTCAGGCACTATGTTGTTATTGCCAAACCATTGACTGATTTGCTTAAGAAGAACAACCTCTTCATATGGACTTCTGAGCATGACATTGCCTTCAATACAACGAAGACTCGGACATCTGCACCAATTCTTGCACTGCTAGACTTTAGCAAACAATTTTGCATTGAGACAAATGCCTCCAACAAAGGGGTCGGTGTTGTGCTCCTACAAAATGGCCATCCACTCGCCTTTCTTAGTAGAGCTGTTGGCCCTAAGAACCGGGGGATTGTCGATATATGAAAAGGAATACATGGCTATTGTGATTGTCGTCCAGCATTGGCGATCGTACCTACAACTTGGCGAATTTGTGATTTACACAAATCAGCGAAGTCTTACACATCTAAATGAGTAGCGCCTAAACACCATGTGGCGTGAGAAGGTGTTCTGAAACTCTTGGGCTTCAATCTGAGAATTGTGTATAAGCCTAGCATAGAGAATCAGTAGGCGACGCTTATCTCACTGACTGGACCCTCCGCAGTTGTTTGCTACGTCTGCTATTGGACCAGCTTGGTTAAAGGACATATAGGCCAGTTATGTCTTGGATGATCGGGCACAGGAATTGCTCATCAAGCTTGCAATATCCAACACTGCTGACCTAATTTCACATTGTCAAAGGGTATCTTACGCCACAAGGGGCGCATCTGGATTGGCCACAATGAGGAATTCCAAACACTCATTATTCAGGCTTTTCACTCATCGGCTATTGGCGGACACTCGGGTTTTCCTACAACTTATCATCGGCTCAAGAAGTTGTTCCCATGGATTGGTCTCAAGTCTGTTGTCCATCATTTCCTGGCGTCCTGTCCAACATGCCATCAAGCTAAACCAGATAGAGCCCACTATCCTGGTCTGCTCCAACCATTGCCAGTCCCATCCATGGCATGGCAAAGTGTCACCATCGACTTTGTGGAAGGGTTGCCCATGTCCAAAGGCAAGAACTACACTCTGGTCGTTGTTGACCGTTTCTCAAAGTACAGTCACTTTATTCCACTAGCGCACCCCTTCACAGCTCTATCGGTGGCCATAGTTTACTTCCAACAAGTATATCATCTCCATGGTCTTCCCGAACAAATTATTTCAGACCAAGATAGGGTATTCACAAGCGACCTTTGGTAGGAGCTATGTAGGCTGGCAGATGTTAAGTTGAAGATGTCCACTGCTTACCATCCAAAATGGGCGAGGCGGAGGCAGAGAGGGTCAACCAATGCATGGAAATTTTCTTGTGTTGCTTTGTTCGTGATTGTCCTACCAAGTGGGTTGATTGGATTTATTAGGAGGAATACTGGTACAACATGACGCTCCACTCATCCCTGGGGTTCTCTCCATTCTATGTGCTCTATGGCCATCACCCTTGCCACTTTGGCATCAATGTGGATTCAACTACAATTCCAATGCCATTATCTGATTGGGTTAAAGATAGGACATTGATCCATGCTTCGGTACAGCAGCACCTAACACGCGCCCAGCATCGCATGAAGAAGCAAGCTGATCAATCTCGTTCAGAGAGACAGTTCTCAGTTGGGGATTGGGTATATCTCAAGTTACAACCCTATGTGCAAACTTCACTGGCCCCATGCTCAATCAGAAGCTGTCCTTCAAGTTCTTCGAACCATGTTAGATTGTGGCAAAGATAAGTTCAGTGGCTTATGAGCTTGATCTACCTTCCTCTACAACCATTCACCCGGTTCTTGTACATGCCGCATGCATTGGCAACCTGGGAAGATGTGGAAGGCTTAAAGCAGTGATTTCCTCGAGCACCTGCTTGGGGACAAGTAGCTCCACAAGTCGGGGGGTGTTAGCAACCTGACACCATCCTAGGGGCACTAGGAAGAGGAGATAGGAGACGCCCCAACACATGACGAAGGAGGAGCGAGGCCAAGTCACAGGAGCACACGTCTCAAGCATCTGAGCTGTGTCATCGCTGGAAAAGAGTGGGCATGAGCTATAGGACTTTCGACGCAGCTGTGCTACGCAACCCACGCCAGGCGCACACGCCTTGTATAAAGAGATAAGCAGCCCACCGAAAGGGGCAACAAACAAAATTACCAAAACAATTCGAATTAAGCTTCCTCGTATCTCCTATCCGAGTTCTTATTCATCCTTTGCTGCCTATTCACGAATTCTCTGCTACCCTTCCCAAACTCCTTGCTAATAATGTTCCTTGCCGGGCTTGAGGACTTCATGGCTGCTGGTGCACTAGTGTTGGCATGTCAAATGGACCTATACACCCAGGAATTCTTCAACAACATCGGCCATGCACTACACGTCCTCGACCAAGCTGTCAACTACCTCACATTATCCATCGATTTGGTTCCCAGACATGCAGATCGAGAGGAGTTATCTTGAGAGATGTCTTGGCCGGTTTCATGACCAGCTTAATGAACATCAAGCGGTCTACTAGTAGTAAGTGTTGACATTTCTAACGCGATCCACATCTAGGGCGGCGCGAGAAATGTATAAATGGTATCTATCTAATAAGTTAGCTTGGATGTGGAGTTAATCTCACATTCCAACAAAGTTAGAGCGGAGAGTTAATAAAGTTAGACGGAGTTAGTTATGGTGTATGACTCTTTAACATTATTGATGGTGGAATTAATCTCACCACGATAGGCACAAAAGGCGTACCACACATTCTAGCATTGCCTACGAAACTAGTCTATCACCCTAGCTCTAGCGCTAAAGAAATGCGTGAACGGATATTCTTGATATGACACTTGAAACTCTTGCAATAATAATATAATTACGGTATATGCAAGCGCCTGGATAGAATTATCAATTGTAGCACTTCACCGAGAGTCTATCCGGTATCGTATTTATATTTTACCAAAAGAAAGGGATGGGCTATGGGTAGGTTGATGATTTAATGATGATTCACTTGCGGTGGTGTAATGTAGAGTAAACCATATGCATCATACTAAACTCAAATTAGGTAAGTCACATAATAGAGATAAATAATGATAAATAATAACAATAATAATATCAAGTCAAAAGATCATGGTATGCCACTAGATGGTGTCATAACAAAGCTAAATATCATGGTATAGGTAGAATAGATAGAATATTCCTAAGTTACTCCTACTTATATGTCAATGCATACTACAATTAGTGCAATACATCTAGTCATCATGGTATGAAAGCAATATATCTACACATGGTGAACATTACTAAGGAAGATCGGGAACAAAACAAATCTACCATAGTAATAAAGCTCAACTAGCCCTACATTCGGGGTGGACTACAAAGGACTCAATGGCAATATCATATCCACGATCTACCACACATCCTGGAATATAGGGTGATGTCGCGAGCAAACATTGTATAAACACCACGTTTACACATTGTCGACCACCCACATAGTGATCATCTAGATGGGCGCTATACGACTCCATGCTTGAATATAAAGACAAACATACTAAACTAAATATATAATCATAATAAGCATGGAAACATATAACTAAGAATATAATCATTAAATAGAATAAAGTCATAGCAATTGTATTCTAACCAAATACTTACAAAGTTAGATACAAGAGAGAAGCCACGAAGCTCGGCTCCCGCTACTTCTTGACGATCGGGAATTCAAGACAATACTTGACTTCCTCTAGAACTAGCCTAGATAGCTCTTTGCTCTCATTATGGTGGAACTAGGGCTTAGGATCTTGACTTGGGGTCTTGATGATGGACTTGGTATGGAGTAGAATGACTTAGGGTTTCACCCGGTCGGGGGGGTCTTGTTATATAGCCCCGAGGATGCATGAGAGCCCTTGGATCAAACCGACCTTGATGGATGGACTAGATTGCTCCTCATAGGCGGTTGTGAACCGACCTTGAATGGGAGGCGACAGGGGGCCCCACCAGGGCGGCCGCGGCCGGCCCTAGGGCGGCCGCCGCCCCCCGGTGGTAGGCCCCACCTTCCTTCCGGTGTCCTTTGGTCTCTTCTAGATTGTTCTTGTGTATGTTCCAAGTTGGGTTACGTCACGGATCGTCTTTATGTCGTAGGGCTTGCAAACTCTTGGGCATATTACATTTAATCCACGAAAAATATATAAATCACCAAAACTTGTGGAATTATGTTAGTCAAGCCCCTATACTATGTTAATATTCATTTTAAGCCCTTATTTTCATTTTAAAACCTCTATATTTTTATGCTATAAGGTATACCAACAGTAAGCTCTCCAACATGGCGGTGACGACGATCAACAACTCAAGACCAACGAGAAATTGTGTGTGCGACTCATCCACAACAATGACTTGTGGTTGGTCCACGAGAACAAAGACCTCTAACGCATGTACAACGCTCTCAAGGAACAAATCCGACTATGAGCCCTTGAAGTCAATCGGAGCGATACTTCAAGAAATCAAAAACATTAGGATACGCTACTTGGCGCTTGTAGGCGGTGGCGCTCTGGCGTGGAGAGCCACTGGCCGCGTTCGATTCTTGGAATCGATGGGTGCAGCCGCGGGGGTTTCCTTTAAATCTCCACTTGGAATGATTCCAAGCTCTGTCTCTCCTCATTGAGACTACAATGGGATAAATGTGCCCCGTTGCCTATGGAGTCAGAGGATTTCGTGATCTTAACAAGGGCGCGGTTTTTTGATCTATGTGTAGTTGTAAGTTTGTTTTTTACGGTTTGTTTGTACATGGGGTGGTGTGCATCTACCCTTGTCCACTAAGGGTGTTCCTTGGTGGTACCCTTGTCCACTAAGGGTGTTCGTAGTGGAGCGGCAATGGCGTCGTCAGCGGCGTGGTCTCAAACATTTGAATTAATTAATCATAGCACCTATCATGTATTACACAGGCCGCACTAGCGTGATGTCACACTTAGTCAGCGATTCACCCGGGGATAAGCGTAGTGGCTAAATATTTAATTATTATATAGCTTTTATTAGTAAATTTATTTAGTTAAATTAAAGTGAGCTTGAGAGAAGACTAATGGGCTTGGCCGTTAGCAATGTAAACCCGCATATAAATATGAGGGCAATTATTTTGGTTCAATCAATCAAGAATAATTTAGGGTTAATTCCCTCTGACTCTTAGCTCTCCGGCCTCTTTCGTCCTTGCCACCACCGCCCTGGCCCAGCGCCCGTCGTGTTCATCTACACCACGTCATGTTCCCCGTCTTCCCCCTCTCGTTGGCCAGGAAAAGCGGTTTGTGACGGTGTATCAGGAGGCCAGGACGATCAATGGCCTCCCGGCGGAGCAAGAAATTCATGGAGGGGCGACAACGGCATCATCAACAACTACATCACCCGGATCGCGGTGTGTGCAGAGCCGACCAATTTATAAGAAATCAAGTATAATTAAGTAATCACCCGAAACAATCGCGATCTACACTTGAGTCCATATAAACCCGGTATTAGGAAATCTCCAGTGATTTCAAACTCATCAACAACATACAACGGGATCGTTGAGCTTGGTAGTAAAATCCGTAGGTATTTCAAACCAAATTCGATATATTAAACATCAGTGCGAGTATGATTTATTACAAACTCGGGGTTCAAGTGCGAGCGATGGTTTAAAAACCAAATAGTCTTTTACGAAAACAAATATAAGATAGTGCCACTAGATAGTCATCCATGTAGCGGCATGAGACGAGGGATATAGATTCTGCTTGCCACGGCCTTACTCTTCATCAACGAGGAAGCAGACAAGTCTTCTGTAACCATGGTAAACATGCTCACACAACAACAACGGGGAATAAAACCACGAGTACAAAATACTATTAGACTTACCGTCCAAAATAAAATAAAGGACTCCAAGGATCATGCTAGGCTTTATATGGGGTTCGGTGACTCCACGATAAATATCGCAAATAAAGTTGTTTAGTGATCCTATGCATGCTACATGTATATTTTTTCCAAGTTAACGAGGGTACTTAATTAATTATATAACATAGATCTGTATAGTCAAGATTAATCATTGCTTTCAGTAGAATAAATAATAGCATAAGTAACTTGATCGAAATTATATCGAATTTGCAACACGATTGTTGTTGGTAACCAACGACATATTTTTCCCGTCAACTTACTACCATAAAGGGAGTAAAATTAAACCTTTTTATACTCATATACTTTTATCACTAATAAATTCCACTTGTAGTGTCTTGTATTTTATTTTGCAGATTTATAATAAAAGCAAGTGGAAAATCGACCAAAATGCGCCTTCAGAAAGCTTTATTGCAAAACCCAAGCCCAAGAGCAAATCGACCCAAAACATCAAATGCACGGGCGAGCACAGCCCAGGCCCTGGCAACTTTTCGGGCGAAAGACGACACCCCCACGAGACCCGGGCGGGGCGGGCCGGGGGGGCTTGCGCCTTTCCACACGGTGCGACCGCACCCTCCACCTGAGGCGGTTTCGGCCCGGCCTCGGGAGGCGGTTCGTGCACTTTCAAGCGGGGTTTCCCGCCACTGCGTTGGTCGGTTTGCGCATACAAGGAAGGTTTACGGGTCGGTTTTGATGTAAATTAGCACTTGAGGCCCCTCCTCCAAGTGTATAAGTAGGCCCCCTCTCTCCCTCTCTCAACACACACACCACTTGGAGTCCGACAAACCGGCAATCTCTCTCTCTCTACCACCTCTACCTCTCTCTCTTCTACTTCTTCTTTCTTCTTCTTCTTTCTTCTTTATTCTTTCTTAGTTAACACTTGGAGTAGAAGAGCTACAAGGAGGGCTTGTCTCCTAGAAGAAAGTGCTTTGGTAATACATCCACTCTATGGAGCATTCTTCTATTTGCAAGTCTTATATTTATGTTCTTGGCCTAACTTATGAACTAGAGTATAGTTTTGTTCATGTTCTTGTGTTGGTATATGAACTAGCATATAGTTTACATATCATAATCTTGACATGTTCATTACGGTTCATCATCGATCATCATATGCCTAACTTGATTAGAGGTGGGATATCGGTTCGTTGTTCCTTCGGGTTTGCTCTTGTTCTAGTCCGTCCATTCGGCGAGTGGGGATCTGGGGGGGACAAGAGTAGTGCTCTAATATCTTGGGCATGGTGCGGTATTCTGACACCTGCGGATATGAGGGCATGCCACGGTTGAGGGGGTAGGCGGCTTGGTCGTGACAAGCCTTGACCGCCCCCCTTGAAATCCCCACGTTCGTATGTTACGTAGGAGTTAAGTAAATGCTTCCCTATCGGGCCGTATGGTATCCGGGGAGTCTCCCCCGCTATCCTAGACCTAACCATGATTAAATCGGTTGCATATGATCCTAACTATTCATTTGTATGGCCATGACTAGATACATTAGAACTACTCCATTAGGTTATTCATTTATTCATTTATTCTTTATCTATTTTTCTTTATCCTTTTCTTTGGTGGATTCTTAAGTGTGTGTCACACTATCCATGAACCGTTATTGCTTACCCCTGTTATGAACATTTTGGTCTAAGCAAACACATGTTCCTCTATTCAGATGCCATGCTAATTTATTAATCACATGCCTTCCTTTGGGAAAATATAAATAACGATACCACGAATACTTCGGGTGAAATGCTACAATGATAGATCCGTGCGCTTGCGGATGAATATCTAAGATGCCAAGATCTATCCGTTGGCAGTTCCATTTTGGATCACCGACATGGTGGTTTTACTTGGGAATGTCGGCGGCGCATTCCCGGCAGCTCTTATTGGGGATGGGTTTTATACTGTTTCCTTTGATTGCGTTAAGAAATGCCAACAACGATAAATAACATATATTGTAATAATTAAGACTACATTGCCGTGGGCGCAACCCGGGTTCTCACTAACCGGGAGAGATGGTGATTCGAATCGATTTGCAAACCCGGTGGCGAATACCGACACAAACCAAGTCTACTTTGCAAAAGGCGGGACCCAATCACTCCCGGGGCGTTACGGGACGTAAAGTCTCGGTCTTGCGGCTACCCCCTCCTTCTCGAGCACCCAAGTGGCGTAAGCAACGAGTCACGACCCCTCGTGCGCATCTTCTTGTGCCCGATTAACCACACCAACCATCACCAAAGGAGGAGCGATAAAGCGAGCATGGCGGCCCTAACCTTCCCACGAGCCGTGGCTCCGCGACCCAGCGGAGCCTACTAAATGCCGAATGCGTTCAACTTCCGACCACCGCCCGACAAAGTATGAGTCCTCCTCACCGGCGGCTTCTGCTGCACTCACTAGTCCTCACTTTGTGGTCCCTCGGGAGCTCCCTGATGCGTCGCCTTGGTGAAGTCATCCACAGCTACATTGCGCTCCCGATGGTGACGGAGAGGCGCTCGTCAGGTAGCACTCACGCCTACGCGCTTCCTCGAGACTGCGAGTCTCGCGCGGCTCTGCCTAAGGCGTGTAGCCTCTGGCGTCGCCTCTGCTGCCCGCTGTCATCGGCTCTCCGTTCAGCCGTAGCGGCAAACATAG
This sequence comes from Hyparrhenia diplandra, assembly GCA_015847255.1. Classification (NCBI taxonomy): domain Eukaryota; kingdom Viridiplantae; phylum Streptophyta; class Magnoliopsida; order Poales; family Poaceae; genus Hyparrhenia; species Hyparrhenia diplandra. The sequence goes on along the minus strand of JADLZK010011187.1, from coordinate 113,905 downwards.
GCCTCATGGCTGCCATACCGCGACTCAAGCTGCTCGTTCTCCTCGGGCGGTGCGTCTCGTGGAAGCTCTGCGGCGGGCCGCCGGACAAAGTCTGGGTCCACGGTCTGCGCCATCTGGTCCCAAAACTCCCATGGCTGCAACCTGGGCGGTCCATGCATCGGGGCCTCGCCCAATGCGACCCGGTGGCCAATAGGGGTCCAGGGTGCGGTTGCCTTGTCACCTCAACTGAAATCCATGGTACCTCTCCTGCGCCATGGGTGCCCCTCCATGCGTGGGTGGGCTCTGGCTGTACCCAACCCGGCGCAACGTCTCCCACAAGAGGGGCTGGTGTTGCCCAGTCGTCGGGGGTGAGTAGGGCTCGTAGTAGTGGGCCATCTGTAGCAAGATTTAGGAGATAATGTGAGATTGAGAAACAATAGTCGGTTTAACCAAATTAGGGCAAGTACTAATTAGGGGAAAAGATGGAAAATGCATGAATGTTATGATGTAAAATTTTAAACATGATGCATGCACGTTACCTACGTATCTCACGGAATAGGAAAGAGATTTCTCTATTCGTTTTTAATGGTGGCAACCTACGATCTCTCAAAAAGAAAACAAGACGTGTCTAGGCGATCTAACGCATTCTTGTTTGTTAGTGTACACGCAATTCATTTCAGCCCACAATATATTCATGTAATGCAAGAATTTAAATTGCATATACCCTTCGTCGAGTCCACCCAACGACATCGCATACCATGCGAAAAAATCACATTTTACACCCAACACACACCTGTGTACCCATACACAAGTCTACGGGGCACTACCCGACCACGGAGCTCTCAAAATCATTTTATTTCCCCCTAGACCGGCATACATCCGATCATGCTCTCACAGCTCACACCATTACCTTGGGGCGTAGAGGCATTGAACAACCATTACAGGGGCGTAGAGGTATTTCGATCCATTCATGACTACTCAAGTGAGTAGCCCCGTACTACTAGCCGCACGGCAACCAAGCACAAACAACAAAATATGATGCATTAGCCCAATCCCGATTAGCCAAGCCACATTTGTCCTTAATGGGCATAGAGGGTATGACCAAGGCACTACTAAATTTTGCAAACCTTTTACTCACACCACTTGAAAGATTTTGTTTCACAAACTTTTCGCAAAAAGATTAGTGGTTCATTTTAATTTAAATACCAGATCGGACTTGTAATTACCAAACTAAGCTCGATGCCAGTTTGTGACAGCCGACCAATTTATAAGAAATCAAGTATAATTCGCAATCACGAAAGCAATCGCAGTCTACACTTGAGTCCATATAAACCCGGTATTCGAAATCTCCGAGTGATTTCAAACTCATCAACAACATACAACAGGATCGTTGAGCTTGGTAGTAAAATCCGCATGTATTTCAAACCAAATTCGATATATTAAACATCGAGTGCGAGTATGATTTATTACAAACTCAGGTTCAAGTGCGGAAGCGATGGTTTGCGAAAACCAAATAGTCTTTTAATGAAAACAAATATAAGATAGTGCCACTAGATAGTCATCCCTCTCAGCGGCATGAGATGAGGGGATATAGATTTGCCTTGCCCTGGCCTTACTCTTCATCAACGAAAAGCAGACAAGTCTTCACGGTAACCATGGTAAACATGCTCACCAACAACGGGAATAAAACCACGAGTACAAAATACTCGGCTAGACTTACCCGTCCCAAAATAAAATAAAGGACTCCAAGGATCATGCTAGGCTTTATCGGGGGTTCAGGTGACTCACAGTAAATTTCGCAAATAAAGTTGTTTAGTGATCCTATGCATGCTACATGTATATTTTTCCAAGTTAACAGGGGTACTTAATTAATTATATAACATAGATCTGTATAGTCAAGATTAATCATTGCTTTCGAGAGAATAAATAACAGCATAAGTAACTTGATCAGAATTATATCACAACAACATGATAAATAACATATATTGTAATAATTAAGACTACATTGCCGTGGACGCAACCCGGGTTCTCACTAACCCGGGAGAGATGGCGGTTCGAATCGATTTGCAAACCAAATTTGGCGAATACCACGACACAAACCAAGTCTACTTTGCAAAGGCGGACCCAATCACTCCCGGGGCGTTACGGGGCGTAAAGTCTCGGTCTTGCCGGCTACCCCCTCCTTCTCGAGCACCCAAGTGAGAGTAAGCAACGAGTCACGACCCCTCGTGCGCATCTTCTTGTGCCCGATTAACCACACCAACCATCACCAAAGGAGGAGCGATAAAGCGAGCATGGCGGCCCTAACATTCCCACGAGCCGTGGCTCACGACCAGCGGAGCCTACTAAATGCCGTGCGTTCAACTTCGACCACATTCCGACAAAGTATGAGTCCTTAATCGATCAGGTGGAAAAGACCACAAGTTCCACCCAATCTAACATGTTTTTACTTTATCACGGTTCTCAACGGCAGACTTGACAATCTCCCATGTGATTGTACACAACATTTCCTCAAGTGACCGGAATCACTTTGTCTCTGCAATCATGTTCTTGAGCATTAACCTAGACCTCTATATAGGATAGGGTAACTTTCAACAAGGATCATAATGCATCAACGGTTTCAACCATTTCCCTAAACTTAATGCGGGAAACATTTAAAAAGACTCAAGTCAAATTTAATTGGAAGAATTAGGAAAGGGAGAATGCTCAGGGGCTTGCCTCGCGAGAACGTTGCGGAGCGTGCTCGGGCACTCGGTCGGCTCGTCGGTCGACCCTTCGTCTCTGTGACTCCTCCGGACTGCACTCCCAGCTGGAACAACTCCCTGGCTCCTCGATCGGCTCCTCGAACTTCCCCGATCTGAGATGATGCATATGATGGAGAAAAGATATAATTACTATATCATGAATATCAACTTGCAATGAGTAACAATATGTATGATGGATGGATGCTTCATGATTCAAGCTATTAGTAAGTGCATATCTCTTCTGCAGAAACATAACTTAATCTACACAAGAAACACTAACAAGCTACATCAAGCAACACCTTATCTCTCTACTGACAAGAAATGGCAGCTAGACATGCTGTCACTAAAACAGTTACACAGGGAGTTCTACAACTCTAAATTCAGTGAATTAGGACTCTATGGAAAGCTAACAAAATTTCCTACAAAACATTCCACATTGTCCAGAGCTGAATCTGAACCTATCAGCCTCGAAATTGGGAAAAACAGAAGCTCTGTTTTCAGCCCAAACATCACATACAACCTCCATAACTCACAAACTATTCATGCAAACTATCTCCAACTTAACCAGCAAGTGAATCAAGTAATTATCTACCAAATAAACCTACTGGCCATTTCAAAAGGTAATTTAAAGCACATGAAATGACATACCCTAGCAAACACTACACTTGCACCCTATAATTAAATAAAATGCTAGAACAAGAAAATGTCAAAACTACTAAGCTGACCAAACCAAGCTTACTAACAGATCATATCCATGCTAGGAGCTCATAATAAAAATACCAATACACATCATCTTCATATAAACATATATTTCTAGCCTATTTTCCATGCACCATAAATATGATAAATACACAACTACTTCAGAAAATTCTACAGAACATACCATGCATGGTATTTTTCCTAGACTCTACTCACAAAAACAAGCACTTTTCATACAAAAAGCATATTTTTATCTTGTACCAATTAAAAGATATGATTTTCTCCAATTTCTATGCATTTCGAGCCATAAATAAAACTCTATATAAAAGTTCTCAGAAAATAGGATTTCATATTTTTATACTGTAGCCTATCTTCTAACAAGCATGGCAAAATTTGTTTCACTCAAAATGGACTCAAAATGACCAAGATATGAATTTCTAAAGCATTTCATTCAAATGAAAACAAAAAAGAAAAAAAAAAAAGGAAATCGGGCGGGGCCCCCGTGTCGGCGACCGAGAAACGAGCGCGGCGGCGGGTGCGACGGATCTCCGCCGGCGGTGAGTTTCCCGACGAACCAAAGGCACCTACGGCTTCCTCTCGACAAGAGCTATCGATCCATACAATTTTCCCCAAAAGAAATCGACTCTAGCGCGACCTACGGCAAGCGGTGGCGCGGCGGCGGCGCGGGACGGCGGCGGACCCCCGGCGCTCCGGTGCACGACGGGGCGAACCAAGACCCGTTCTCGACTCCTCTTGACTCAACTAAGACATGCAAACAACCTAGAAGCTTAACGGGCGCAACGGCGGGCGAACGAAACTTCGGCGGCGGCGGCGCAACGGCGAACGCTTAGCGTCGGCGGCAGCGCGTCCGGTAAACGGCGGCGACTCTCACTCAACCATCTAGCTCTAGACCTCAAGTACCTCTGGCGATTCTAGAACCACGAAAAAAACGACCTAACTCGATCTACGAGCTCGGGCGTGAGCTTGCCCCAACGGCGGCCATGGCGGACTTCGCCGTGAGACGGCGGCCCGGCTGCGGATTGGGGTTGAAACTCGGGTTTTTACCTCAAATCGGCGGCGGCTTTAGGTAGAGCAGCTCATGGCGACGCTAGGGATTCGTTTTGAGGGTGGATTGGTGCTATGGTGGCCGGCCGGAGCGGCGTGCGGAGCGCTTCGGGGCGGCGGAGGCTTCCTTGGCGGCCAGCGTTTGCTGCGCGAGAGTGGAGTGGATGGCGGCGGCTCGGGGAGTGCGGCTAGGGGTTAGGACAGGGCGCGGGCGCGGTTTTTAAAAGTATGGGCGACGGGCGTGCGTGTCGAGCCGTACATCGGCAGCGGCGGCGGTGGCCACGTCGCCCGGCATTGTCGGCCAGCACGGCCGCCGATATCCCCCTACTCTGTTTCCTGAAATCAGTCCTGGTTTTTGGCCTGTACATTGAGATCCGTGCAGAATTTGGAAAAAGTCAAAACATCAACTTTGTAGAGAATTTCATAAGCTACAAAACACTCAATATGAACTTTTTCTAATTCGGCCTAGATTTGAAACTAAAAATTAAAAACAGCAAGGTCAAACTAAACTAGTCAAAACAGAGTTTGAATTTGACTCAAATTTGACCCAAACTGTTGGGCACTATTTGAACCCTTTCCAAACCTTTTCACAAGAAACTTACAACAGATCATTTGCTCTATATAAAAAAGTACTTCATTTCATCTATAGAAACTTTTTGCTAAAAACACTTCTATCAAGCACTTTTGAAATGAGTTTCAAAATGGGTCAAAGAGGTTTGACACTCTAGGGTTATTTTATAAAAAATTTCTAAATGGAAACACAAGCTCAAACATGGTCCTAAATTATGTCAAAAGTATATCTAGGCACAATCTAGGTCCAAAACTTCATTATAGCAAAGATCCTATAGTAGCTAGATCAAACAAGCCCTGAAATGAGAGCAACTCAAAGTAAATGCTATTATGAACTTGCTCATGCATGAAATGATGATGATGCTATGCAAATGATCATGCTTTCAAGATGCTTAACACCTAGGGTGTTACAAATCTTTCCCCTAAAAGAATCTCGTCCCGAGATTCGTGGCTCCAACCATCGTGATAAAGCGTGGATAGTTCCTCGGGAGATACTCATCCCGTCTCCCAAGTTGCATCATTTTCTCCATGATTTCCCCAAAGGATTTTGTCTTTGCTTAACTACCTTGCCTCTAATGGCTCTTTCCTTAGTGTCTAGTACCTTTCTTTGGACTCTCATAATAGGTCAAATCTGGTCAATTTCAACATTAGGGTTGACACTCGTTCCTCTGGAATTCTCAAACACTTCTTCAATTGTGACACGTGAAACACATAAAAAATTCTCCCCATCTCCGTTGGTAAGCGCAAAACGATCGCTACCTCTCCCTTAGTGGCTACAATCTTGTAGGGGCCCTCTGAATCTAGGCGCTAACTTTCTTTTCACTCCAAAACGCTGTACTCGTTTCATTGGTGACACCTTCAAGTAAACATAGTCACCAATGTTGAACTTAATAGGTCTCCTACGGCTTATCGGCATAACTCTTCTACGGCGGTCTTGGGCGTGTGGGGCCTTGAGATATTCGGATCGAGTCAACCATCTCAACTCGTCCCGAAGTAACAAGCGCGTTAGAGAGGAAACGTGCTCGTCAAGTAGCGGGGTGTTACCGCCCGCGAGAGAGGCTTGGAATCTGATGAGGGGCATCCCGTCTCGGGGCGAAGGCTCGCGGACCCGCGAAGGCTTCGGGGCGAGCCCGAGCTCGTCCACAGGGAAAAACCTCCGTCTCGAGCGAGCTCCCTAGGGAGCTCGTGGGTGTAACGAGATCCACTACGATAACGAGCTCTTCTCCGGCGAGCTCCCCGCGCCCGGACCCAAGAGCGATCAAGAGAATCCGGCGTGCGATTCAGGGTCGCGGGTTCGGCTGCTACGACCAGGCGCGCAACCTATGACCCTATCGGCTGCGGGGCAAGACCCCGGCGGCACGCGGCGATGGAGCCGTCGGTCCACGCCAGGTCCCGACAAACCACGGGGGACAAAGGCTGCGTGACAAGGATGACCTCGGCGGGCGAGGTCAAGTTCCTGGCGAGCTCTCGACCACGTTTCCCGAGACCCCGAACGCACGCGCATTTAATGCAAGGCGGCGCCTCTATGATCTCGCCGCCCCAGTACCGTGGCGTGCACGACGGTAAACGCAAGAAACGCAATGGCGGCGGGGCCGAGCTCATTGTCCCCCGCTACGCCGACCCGACGATGAGCTCGGCTCGTCACCCTTGTAGCGTACAATGTATCGGGATCGGAGCCACCCTATTCTACTCTCGACGGCCGTGAGCGTGCCTAGAAGTCGGGCGGCGGCCCCAGCTGCGCCGCCCGGACAGCCCGGCGTGCCCGGCGTTGGAGGAACTTTCCTCTCCACCCCCAAACTTGTATTCCTTCTATCTCTAAGCCCCTCCGCTCGGCGGCCCACGTAAGCTCCCCTTATAACTATAAAAGGGAGGGTTCGGCCGCCGAGGGAAAGCGAGCCCTCTGCACACACAAAACACACATCACTTCGATTTCACTCATCACATTGAGGCGGGGAGCTCATCTCCCTCTCTCCCGGCTTGTATGCGCCCCGATATGGCGTTTTGAGCTCGATAGTGCCACACACAGCGGACTAGGGTGCTCAATTGCCCCGAACCCGGTATAAATCACCGTGTCATTGTTCTCGAGCTAGGCCATCGTTGCACACATTAGCGGGCGATTCTTTGTGACCGTGGTATCGACCACGGCGGTTGCGCGCCCGGTAGGGGCAGCGCTAGTGTGGCGATCACCGCCGATGGCTTCCTTCACCACGGTCGGCGCCTGCGCACCCGATGTCGCCGGGACCACGGACCGCCCGGCGCCCAGCTCAGGGCTCCCTGTCGGACCACCTTCCCTCGGATGGTGCGGGGGGGGGATGGCGCCCGCCTCGTCCGTGGCGCCGCCTGACGCCGTGCTGAAAATGCGTTCGGCCGGGACTTCGACCGGCTCCGTTGAGCCCGTGCGAGCGGCGGCCCGACCACTTCTTCGTCGCCATCGCGGACCTGCTCCCGCACATCCTTAGCCACTGAGCCGACTCGGGGAGCTCTTTCGTGGCGTCACCTTCTCCGCCAATATCTCGTCTGCGATGATGCGGCGGGCGAGGAGCGCTTTCCCCGGAGAGTTTTCAGCGGCCCTACGGCGGATGTACGCGGGGACGGCTCTTCTTGCCGGGAAGTATGGCGTCGGCTCGGAGCGGCCGGTCGAGACCCGCGGCCCCGGCGACTTAAGCCTGCGGGGGTCGACCCCACACGCGAGTGCACATGTGCCCAGCGCCCCCGGCGATGCCGCACGGCTACGGCGGGGCGAGTCCTCGGCACACCGGCGCGCTCGGGGTCGAACTCGATGGCTCGCTCAGCGGCGCCCCTAGCGGTGCCGGGCGTCTCAAGCGGCTTCGAGGCGAGTGTGAATCGGCGCGAACGGCCGCTCCTCCGGGGGTTGGAGGTGCGTCGACACGTCGCGGCTTCGAGGGCGAGATGCGATGCCGCATCGGCGGGCCGATGACCTCCGCCGGTCTTGGGCGCGACCTGGAGGCTCGCCGCGGCCCGGGCTCCTCCGCGAGCTCCGAGGGCTGTAGCGGCCGGGCTCGAGGCTCCACCGCGGCTGCGCTCCCTCATCGAGGGAAGCGCGAAGCGGCCGAGTGGAAGCTCACGAAAGGTCGCCCGAGGGCGACTCCGGGAAGAGCATGAGGCCTCCTCCAACCAAAGGCCGAACCGAGGAGGAATCCCCGCGTGTCCGCGACGGCGACGGTAAGGTAGGCCCGGGACGCCGGGACACCCTCGGCAGCGCGACGGCGTCGCGGAGGCACCGAGAAGAGCGCGCCAGGCGTCAGGCCCGCAACCTGTCGTGGCGACGCCAGGCGAGGCGGCGACCGCCGAAGCCAGTCCTCTGGCAAGAGGAGGCGGCCGCTACGACGGTCGGGAGGACCGTAGCGCGGTCAACCCCCCAGTCGGGAGGCGCGGCTCCCACCTCCTCGCGATGCTCGGCTCGGGCGGGCCGCGGGGCGGAGCGGAGCTCCACCGGACGGAAGGCCACGGGTATTCGGCGCCGGGGTCCACGGCGCGCGTTCCCTCAGGCGCCGAGCCCGACCTCCGTCGAAGTACAACGGGGAGGCGGACCCCAGCGTCGGCTCGAAGATTACCGCCTCGGCGTGTCGAGGGCGGGAGGGCCAGCGACGGCTCTTCATCGTTCGCAACCTCCCTATATACCGGTACGACACGGCTGCTCCTGGCTCGAGCACCTGCGGGAGTATGATCGGCGGTTGTGCGACCTCGCGATAATAGCCGTTGGCAACTTTTCGGGGAACCTACTGGCGCCGAGCAACACGTGGGACCTCCACGGTTGTAAGCGACGGAGGAACGAAACTTTCGGCGCGATTACATCCGGCGCTTCTCAAGCTACACCTTGAGCTCACCGGCGCCACGTCACGAGAGATCATCACCGCCTTCACCTTCGGCACGACCTGCGAGACGCTCATCAGGAGAGCTCGGCACCACATAAGCCAAGGCGGTGAAGGACCTCCTCGACCTCGCCACGAACCACGCAGGGGTGAGGAGGCTATCTCCGCTTGATCCTCCATGGCACCACGGGCAAGGGCAAGGAGAAGGCCGCCGATGAGGCGGCCCGAAGGCTCGAGCTCGGACCCAAAAAGAAGAACAGAACAAGCGCCGGCGCGGGGGATGACTTCGTCGCGGTCACCGAAAAGAAGCAGCGGGTGCCAAGGCAGCGAAGCCGGGCGCTCCCAAGGACTTCTTCGAAGCTCGATCCGCCCTGCCCCAACCACGAAGGCCCGGTCAAGCACAAGCTCGAGGACTGCCGGCTCCTGCGGAAATTTGTAGCCGGCAGGGAAGGGGAGGCCGGGCGGCGGCGGCGCCACGATGGCGGCTCGGCGGTCGGGCGGCGACAAGGATGTTTTTCTTGACGGCACCGTCAACGTCGTCTTCGCGCCCACCAGCGTCTGAGTCAAGCGCCGTCGAGAAGCTCTGCGCGCGAAGTCCTCTTCACCCGGCCATGCGCCCTCCTACCTCAAGTCGTCCGGCCCGATCACCTTCGACAAGAAGGACCACCCGTGCACGCGCCACACCGGGGAGGTTCCTCTCGTCGTCGATCCCATAGTCGGCACCAAGCGCCTCGGCAAGGATGCGATGGACGGGGGAAGCGGCCTCAACCTCCTCTATGTCGACACCATGGAGGCCCTTGGCATCACGCGACTCGGCTCCGACCCTCCACGGACCCCATCCACGGGGGTAGTTCCGCTCGGTCGGATTGACCTCCTCGTCACTTTCGGGCGACCAGAACCTTCCGCAAAGGAAGTACTCACCTTCAAAGTGCTCCGTATAAGGCGCTTACCATGCCTTGTTGGGGCGGCCGTGCTACGCGAAGTTCATGGCCGTTCCCAACTACACGTACCTCAAGCTCAAGATCGGGCGAAGGCGTGATCACCGTCAACTCCACCTTCGGGCGCGCCTTCAGCTGCGACAAGGGAGGCCGCGTGCGTCTGTGCGACGCCCTCATCAAGTCGAGGAGGCTCATCCCGAGATGCTAGCGTGGAGTGCGCGCGGAGGACTCCGCCCGAGCTAAAGACGCCGCGGCCCAGCGTCCGGCAAGGTGGCGAGCTCCTCCGTCGAGCTTCGAGAAAAGCGTGGGATCCTTCGCCGGGCCGGACGAAGAGCGCCAAGGCCCGGTGAAGGTCGGCGAGGAGGGGGCCTTGCCGTCCGCGTCGGTGCGAGCTCTCTCAAAATAGGAAGCGAGCTCAAATCGACTCCCTCGCGCGCGAACCTCGGCGTATTGGCGTGGAGACCCTCCGGACATGCCCGGCATACCGAGGAAGTCGCGAGCACTCCTTAAACATCAAGCCCGGTTCTCGGCCGGTGAAGCGGCGGCTCCGGCCGCCGACGGCCTTGGCGGCGGCGGCGGCAATCGCCGAGGAAATAGATAAGCTCTTAGCGGTGGGCTTTGTTAAGGAGGTATATCATCCCGAAAGTGGATAGCCAACCCTGTACTAGTTAAGAAGAAGAATGGGAAATGGAGAATGTGTTGATTATACGAGTCTCAACGGGGCATGCCCGAAGGATCCGTTTCCTTTGCCGGCGCATCGACCAAATCGTTGACTCCACCTCGGGTGCGAGAGACACTCTTTTTTCTTGACGCATACTCCGGCTATCATCAAATCGCGATGAGCGAGCTCGATCAGCTCGCCACCTCCTTCATCACTCCCGCCGGCGTTACGCTGCGTAACTATGCCCTTCGGGCTAAAAACGCCGGTGCCACTTTTCATAGGTGCATGCGAGAGAGTCTTCAAGGAGCTTCTTGGAAGCGGCGTAGGGGCGTGCGTCGATGACATCGTGGTCAAGACAAAGGCGCCGCGGGAGAGCTCATCCCCGACCTCAAAGAAGTCTTGGCAAGCTTCGTGAGTTGGGGTAAAGCTCAATCCGGGAAAATCCGTGTTCGAGTCCCAGAAGCTCACGGGTTTCATCGTGTCGGCGCGACGGCATCGAAACCAACCCGAGAAAGTCAAGGCCATCGTAACATGGGCCCCATCGGGGAGCGTCAAGAACGCATTACAGCGGCTTCGGGGGTGTTTGGCCGCCCTTAGCGATTCATTGCTCGGCTAGGCGAGCGAAGTCTCCGCTATACAAGCTCTTGAAGAAGTCGAGGCGCGCTGACCCGGCGAGGCCCGATCCGCGCTCGACTCTCTGAAGAACTCTTGATGAACCCACCCATACTCCGCTCCGCCCAAGCGGCCCGAACCGATGTTGTTGTACGCCGCGGCCACCTCGCGGTGGTGAGCACGGTCCTCGTGGTCGAAAGGGAGGAAGAAGGCCCACGCCTCCGTGTGCAGCGACCGGTCTACCGCCGTCGGCGAGTCCTCTCCGACACGAGCGCGATACCCCGGCTCGAGGCTTCGCCTCGCACTCCTAGTCGCAGCGTCGTAGCTCACGACACTGCTTGGCGCCCACCCGATCACCGTCGTCTCAAATTTCCGCTCGGCGAGATCATCCGCGGCCCCGAGGCCACGGGGCGCTCGCCAAGTGGGGAATCGAGCTCATGGGGTCGGACATCTCATCGCCCCCCGAGACGCCATCAAATCTCAGGTCCTCCGACTTCGTGGCGAATGGACGGAGACACGGTGCCACTAAGACCCACGGCGTCGAAACGGACACTCTACTCGACGGCTCCGTGAAGAAATACGGCGCCGGAGCAGGCCTGGTCTTCATCTCACCCCAACGTGCGCATGAGGTACTCAATCCGCCTTCACTTAACTGCCTCCAACAGCGTTGCAGTATGAGCTTTGGTGAGCGGCATGCGCATCGCCGCCCGAACTTCGGCATCAAGCGTCTCGAGATCGGGGAGATTCCAAGCTCGTCGCGGACCAGGCCACGAAGGAAGCGGACTGCGTCGGCCGAGGATGATTGCGTACTCCGCCAAAGTGCGAGAGCTCGAAGAACGCTCGACGGGCTCGAATTCAAACACATCCGTCGCCCGGCTCAACAACGACGCCGGCGTCCTCGCCAAGCTTCGCTTCCGATCGCCTTGGTCCCGGCCCGGCGTGTTCGCTCCACGACCGCACGCCTTCCATCCGGCTTGAAGGAGGGCTCTCGAACCAGCGCACGGACCCGTCGGGGACCCCGTTTGTGCCCTCTCCTACCGGGGCGAGGACAACTCGAGCTCGAGCTCATCGGCGGAGATCGACTCGGGTCAACCTCGTCGGCCTCGGGGCCTCTGCGACCTCGAGTGTGAAGCCCCAAGGCCCGACTAGCGGCTCCCCATCCTAGCATGGCTGCGGGATGGCCAGCTCCCTCGGAGGAGAAAGAAGAGGCTAGGCGCATCGCCCGTCGAGCCAAGTCTTCACGCCGTCATCAAACCACGAGCTCTACGGGAAGGGCATGCGAGTGCTCCAACGGCTGCGTCACCTTCGGAGGGGCACGAGCTCATCGAGAGATCACGCCGGCGAATGTGGACATCCGCGGCTCCACGAGCTCGGTAGGCAAGGCATTCCGCCAAGGTTTTTATTGGCCGACCGCCGTCGCCGACGCCAGCGGACCGTGCGCCGCTGCGAGGATGCCGGTTCTTAGCCAAGCGACGCACCTCCCAGCGCAAGCCCTCGACGATCCCCCCATCACGTGGCCTTTTTCGGTCTGGGGCCTCGACATGGTCGGTCCCTTCGCCGAAAGGCCCGGGGCTTCACCCACCTCCTCGTCGCCATCGATAAGTTCACCAAGTGGATTGAGGTGATGCCCATCTCACGCACGAGATCGCAGGAGACGGTCAAGTTCTTCGACGGCATCATCCACCGCTTCGGCGTACCGAACTTCGATCATCACCGACAACGGCACCAACTTCACCGAGCGAGATCTTCCTCGGCCGGTGCGGCGACTACAACATACGGGTGGGTGGGCTTCCGTCGGCCATCCAAGAACGAACGGGCAAGTCGGCGCGCCAATGGTCTAATCTTGCGAGGGGTTAAAATCGAGAATCTTCAAGAGATTGGAGGAAATTTGGGGGCGATGGCTCTCCGAGCTCTCCCAGCGGTCATTTGGAGCCTCGGGACTACTCCAAGCGGAGCGGCGAATCGCACCCCTTCTTCCTCGTCTTCGGTTCGAGAAGCCGTGCTCCCCCACCGACTCGACTACGGTGCGCCCGCAGTACAAGCGTACAACGGCGCCGGCAACCAAACCTCATTTGGAAGACGCGGCGGATCAGCTCGAGGAGGCCCGCGAGACTGCGGTGGCACACTCGGCCAAGTACCGGCCCGATCGATGCGAGCTACCACGACCGCCACGTTCGAGGGCGAGCCTTCCAAGTCGGCGATCAAGTCCTGGGACGAGTACAGAGCACGAAAGAGAAACACAAACTCTCTGCGCCGTGGGAAGGACAGTTCACCATCGCCCGAGTCCTTCGCCCGGGCTCATATAAGATCCAGGACTCTCGCGACGCCAGCCGCCAACTCTTGGAACATCGAACGACTACGTTGCTTCTACCCTTAGATGCATTCTGTAATGTCTTCTTTTGTACGAACTCGAATAATAATGACACACCTCGACGCAAAAGTTGTGCAAACATTCGATTTTCTTTTCACAGCTGTTAAGCAACGGCTGCCCTTTAGCTCCAGCAAGGCCCGCCCTTGCTCGGGGGCTACAGGGGACGGGGCGCACACCCCGCCTTTTTACAAAACTCGTTTTTGCAAACAACACGAACACTTTCGGGAAGAGCTCGATCAGCTCAACCTCACACTCGTTACCTACCCTTCCAGTAAGCGACGAGTCCGGCAGGCTGAAAGGTCTTCTGAACAACATCCTCGACAAGGTCCAATGCGCTTGCCCAACGAGCTCTAGCGCCCCCGCGGCCAAAGAGTAAAGGGCCCATTGCCTTAGTCGATAGAATGTAAAACTCAGAAAACTACGAGCTTGCTGGAAGCACGGTTACAGGAAAAACAAAACAATTCATTCATAACTTAAATAGATTGTCATTTTTACACAATGCCCCGAGCTCGGGGACTTTGTTCAAGACAAAAGAGGCGGCGCCTCAAGCTAACTACTCTCGCAGCTCACTCCTCGTCGTCAGATGAATCCGTCTCCACCTCGGCCTCGCCGGCGGTAGGCTCGAACACCTCGAGCTCCTCGACGGCGAGCCGGAAGAGCTTCCGCGACAGCTTCTCCGAGCGGGCCTCCGCCGTGGCGACGATGTCTTCCAGCTCGACGCCCTCGGACGGCTCGGGCCAGCCCTTGCCCACTATCTTGGTCGAGGTCCGCATCTCGGGATAGTGGGCGAGGACCACGGCCAACGCCTTATGGACAGCGCGGCGGGCGTTATCCCTCACCACGGCCGGGGCGTGAAGCACTCTGTGCGCCGGCCCTTCCACCTCCTCAACTCCAAGGGCCTCGCAGACACACTCAACGTCGAGCACGAGGTTGGTGTGCTCGCGCTCCGCCTTGGCGCCGCGGGCCTCGGCCTTTGTTGTCGCTCCAAGAGACCCGAGGCTTCGCTTTCACCGGAGGGCCCTCGGCCGCCTTCTGAGACCATTCTGCGACCCACGAGCTCACGCGTCGGCTGGCTGAAGGTCCTTCTCTCTTCTGCTCCAGCACGAGCTGGGTATGCGTCAGCGAGGACTCCGCGGTGGCCGGACTAATCCTTCCCCCTCAAGCTCCCGAGCCAACCCCCGCGACTTCTTCTTCTCGGCTGCAGAGAAGTAAACAAATCAAACTCGTGAGATCAAAAGCGGGAAAAAGAGGGGCTCCTTGCATGCCAGCGCCTGGTAGCTCCTCCCGCTCCTCCCACAAAGCGAGATTCGGCATCGAGCGAATCTCTCGGCCTCGGCGCCAAACAAAATCGACCCCATCGGTGGCCTCGTGGTCGTAAACTAAAATACCCACCTATCGGCCTAAAGCGCTCAAAGGAAAACAAGGGAGACAATGAGCTTGGGAAGTAAGCGATTACCTTCCAGCTCGGCCGCGGTCCCGGGAGAGCCTTCCCTCTCCGGCGTCATGGCCCCGACGCTCAGCGGCTGGCGCTCGGGCTCCTTGTCGTCCAGGCCCGGCGGAGGCATGTCGAGCTCTTTTACGCATGGCTTCCTTGGCGACGGCTCTTAGCAATGAGCTCCTCCTCACGCTTCACCGCCGCCGCTTCTGTCGGCGGACCGTCGGGACCTCCTCCCGAGCCTCGGCGGCGGCGTGCTCCCAAACCTCGGCGGATATGCTTTCGCTAAATCGTCAACGCCGCTCTGGAGCTCACGATGTCGGCGGATACGAAGACCGAGTCCCCCGCTCGCATGGGACCGGGCTCGCCTAGCCTACCCGAAGACCCTCAATCTCGCTTCCGCCTCCACCACGCGGTTGAAGCCAACGACCGCATCCCTCAGTCTGCGAAGCACGAATTAGCGCCACTAGCTCAGGATCGGGCGAGATGGGCGCGGTTAGATCTCTTACCCCAATAATGTGGTGGTGGCACGCGCCCTCTCGGTGGGAAGTGATCGGCACCTCCGCCGCGATCAGCGGGCGACGCCGTTCCCGCCAACCACAGCGCGAACGACGGCGGCGGCTCGTAGCGGCCTCCAACGAACTCTCGGGCGTCCCCGGCCGACGACGTCCAGCGGATCCACGTCGGCGCCGAGGGTCACCCACGCCCAAAGGCGCTCCGTCCCGGCGCCTCGGAAGGGCTCGTGACACCCACCGCGGGCGACAGCGGTCGGCGTGGGCGCGACCCGTGGGCCCTCCGAGAACACCGGGGTCTCTCGACGAGCTCATGCGGCGCGTCGGCTCCGCGCCCGCATCTGGGCTCTTCGCCGCGCCCGCCGTTCTCCTCGGCGCTCGTCGAGAACCGTGTCGCGTGCGCTCATATCTCCGGTCCCCACTTCACGCCGCGCGGTCTCCAAGGCGAGCTCGTCGAAGATCGCATCTCGCGCGCCCGCGACCCACGCGCCGCCTCCCTCGTGCCCAGCGCCTAGAGCCGAGGACTCGCCACAGTCGAGGTGATCCGCGCCGCCGAGATCTGGGCCCGAGGACATCCTCGCGCTCCCTCTCCTTCTCAGGAGCGGGAGGTCAATCACCTCTCGTCTCGCGCGCGCTCCGACGCGGCGGCGGCGGGCCCCGGCACCAAGTCCTCCCGCCGGCGGCGGGCGATCAACGGCGCCATCGCCTGAGCCACCGGGACGGTGCCGGCGGCGGCAGCAGCGCTCCCCGCGGACCGGGTTCGCTCCTTCCCTGGGGGGCCGAGGGCGGCCACCCGGAGGGCTCGGCGATGGGAGGCGGAGGGACCGGCCAAGCTTCGTCCGTCGTCGTTAAGAGCCACTTAGGGGTTCGGGGGGGTCCCAAAGGGCTTTTGCCTTCTCCCTGCACGACAGCAAAGTCAAAAGTCAGAATCGAGCACGAACAGAGAGAAAGAGTTCGGCGGCGCTCTGCGCGCTCAAAAGGCAACAAGCTCAAACGCTTACCCGACGGCCACGCCGCGTCTGCGCCGCCTTCTTCTCCTCGCATGGGGTGCTCGTCGGCGCTCTCTTCCTGGCCGCGGCCACGAAGAAGGACCCGGCGCGCCACATGATGAACGATAAGGCCCCCGGCGCCACCCAAGACGACGAGGCCCCATGCTCTTCCGGCGGCGGCGCGCCCACGGATCCTTGGACTGAGCGCGAAGTCATACGCCGGCGCGCTTTCACCCGAGGACTCTTGGCGGCAGCGGAAATCGGCATCTTGTCGGCGGCCGCGGCAAAGCGGCTTGTCCCGGCCGGGACGCACAGGGGAGGGACTGGCCTCGCCCGGGAAGGTGGGGCTCGAGATGAACCTCGCCAACCTGCAAAGACGAATAAAATTACTCCTGCGAAGAATAGAGACAGTTCGAAAAAAAAGAAAGAAAATGCGGAGAAAGAACTCACCAGCCCCCGCGTCGTCGCCTCCGGCAGCGCCTGTGGTATGCCATTAGGTTCCGCCGGGATCTTGAAAGCCTTCCCGGTGCCCCGGCGTACCACCCACTCCACCTCGTCGACAGGAAGCGGGGGTCGCGGTCGCGTACCTTCCCAAGGCTTCTTCTCCTCGGTCATCTCCCGAAGCGGAGAGCCCTCGCTTCAAGGGGCGACCCGTGCCCCAGACCCAAGCATAGAGGGAGGGGCTCGGCGAGATCCGCTTGCTTGAGGGCTCCACCTTGCGAGCAACGACCTTGACCTCGTGGAGCAGATGGGCGTGGGGGGGTCCCTCAAAGCTCGTCGGAGTCGAGGAACACACCCCGATGTGGCGGAGAGGGTGCTCCTCGTCATTCTTCAGGTAAAACCATTCGTCTCTCCACCCGGTGTTCGGCGTGCGAGAGACGATGGTGGATACTTCCCCTTCACGCCCGGTCGGGGTTGCGGCCGCGATGCAGCCGATTGGGACGGTTCCTTCAAGCCGTCGGGCTATGCGTCACCTTGGCGTGAAAGTAGTGCTGAAAAGCTCCCAATCGGCTCGATCCCGGCCACCCTCGCAAAGGGTGGTGAAGGTCGCGATAATGGGCGAGCGTTGGGATTGGATGTTGGGCTCGGCCCCCGATGCGACAACGGCCAGCGGAAGAAGTCCGGCACCCGGGACTCCAAGCCCCCGGCGTGGAAGGAGCGAAGGAGACGGCGTGGCCGTCGGGCGGGTGGGGAGTGGCGTCCCGCCGGAGAGATGGCACGATCCACTCTGGGCGCGGTCGGCGGCGGGGAGGCGCCGAGTGTCACGCACTCCTGCAGCATATCGTCGGTCACCTTGGCGGCGACCACGAACCCATATCTCTCGCTCTCGGCTCAACAACGAATCGGGAGATGTCGAAGGAGGGTTCTCCCCGCGGCGGCGATGGCGGATTAGGATCTAGGGGCGGCAGATGAGCGAGCGATGGAGGCGGCGGAAAGGAAGGTGAATGGAAAAAAAACCACTGAGTCCCCCCTATTTGTAAGATGAGCTCGGGCGGACTCACCGGCGCGGCCGTCCCAGGGTGATCCACCACTTCCACCTGAACCCCTCTGCACCCTCGCTAGCGCGCCGCCACGTGGCGAAACGGAAGGCGAAACGCCGCGTGAATAGTAACGGCCGTCCCAACGGTAACTTTTTCCAACGGCTCTTTTTACTGCAGGCGAAGAGCCCGGCAAGCTCATCGCTGACGGTCATATCTCTGAGCTCGTCGCCGTTATGTCGAGCCTCGACATAACGACGAGCCCACAACAAAACCGAGCTCCGTGGTTCGAAGGCTGGCTCCCGTGAGCTCGGCGGCCGCCGCCAGAGACACCTCGAGCAAGGAGGCGAAGCGGAAGGGAGCGGCGCCGACGGCCCACGCCCCGAGCACCCTCGGGGACTCCATCTCCATCCAATCGCGCTTGAGTCGCCAGCGACGGAACGGCTCCTGGTCATCCTCCTCGATTTAGGAGGCACGAACGAGCCAGATCCTACGGTACCCGGTGACTATAGAGGGATGGGTCTCTGAATATGAGGCTGGCCCACAAGGCGGCCCGACGAACGAGCTCTGCCCCGAACTCGAGCTCGAACCTCACTCAGGCAAATCCGCTTTAAAGCTCACAAGGTGCTCGACTTCAGCCTACGCTAAAAGTCGAGTTCGGATCACCACCCTCCCTAAGAATCCCAAGGAACGTACTACGGCGCGGGTTGCGAGTACAATAAGCCTCGCGAGGACTGAACGTCCCCCGGCCTCGGGGCTACACGTGGTGCGCTCGCGGCACCGTACGAGGAACGATCTGGTCCCTAACCCGGCAACGACGGCACAATTCCGGTCGCACGCACAGGGGTCCGCCCTCGGTGCGCTGGGGGCTTGTGGCGTAGATATTCCGGATCGAGTCAACCATCTCAACTTCGTCCGTAGCAAACGGCGTTAGAGAGGAAACGTGCTCGGGCAGTAGCGGGGTGTTACCCGCCGCAGAGCCGGAATACGATGAGGGCATCCCCCGTCTCCTGACGAAGGCTCGCGCACCACGCGAAGGCTCGAGAGCGAGCCCGAGCTCATCCCCTCGAAAAACCTCTCCGTCTCGAACGAGGCTCCCTGGGAGCTCGTGGGTGTGACGAGATCCACTACGGTAACGAGCTCTTTCTCCGACGAGGCTCCGGCGCCGGACCCAAGAACCATCAAGAGAATCCGGCGTACGATCGGGGGTCGCGGTTGCGGCCACGCGACCAGCGCGCAACCTATGACCCTATCGGCGCAAAGGGGCAAGCCCTCGGCGGCACGCGCGACGTGGAGCCGCCGGGTCACGCCAGTCCCTCCGACAAACACGAGGGGGACAAACGCTGTGCGACAGGATGACCTCGACGGTCGAGGTCAAGTTCCTGGCGAGCTCTCCTGACCGCACGTTTCCCGAGACCCCCAGTACACGCGCATTTAATGCAAGGCGGCGCCTCTATGATCTCGCCCGCCAGGCACCCGGCGCGTGCACGGAGGTAGAACGCAAGAAACTTAACGGGCGGGGACGAGCTCATTGTCCCCCCCGCTACGCCGACCGATGAGCTCCGAGCTCGTCACCGCGCGTACAATGTATCGGGATGCGGAGCCACCCCCCTATTCTACTCTCACGACCGGCGGCGTGCCTAGAAGTCGGGCGCGGCCACGCGCCGCACGCCTGACAGCCGACGTGCCCGACGTTGGAGGGAACTTTCCTCTCCACCCCCCAAACTTGTATTCCTTCTATCTCTAAGCCCCTCCGCTCGGCGGCCCTGTAGCTCCCCTTATAACTATAAAAGGGAGGGTTCGGCCGCCCGAGGGAAGGCAGGCCCTCCTGCACACACAAAACACACATCACTTGATTTCACTCATCACATTGAGACTGGGGAGCTCATCTCCCTCTCTCCCGCCTTGTATGCACCCCGATCTGGCGTTTTTGAGCTCGATGAGTGCCACACACTGGACTAGGGTGCTCAATTGCCCCGAACCAGTATAAATCACCGTGTCATTGTTCTCGAGCTAGGCCATCGTTGCACACATTAGCCGGGGCGATTCTTGTGACCGTGGTATCACGACCACGACGGGCAGCCTTCATGTTTTGTTTTATGATTCTCACCTTCTGCTCAGCCTCATCTATCAAATCAATGCCATAGTAGGGTCGCTCTCCCATCTCTATCCAATTCAGAGGTGTTCTACATTTCCTCCCATACAAAGCTTCAAAAGGTGCCATCCGAATACTGGCTTGATAACTGTTATTATATGAGAACTTCTGCGTAAGGCAACCATTTGTCCCAAGAACCTTTTCTGACAACACACACGCCCTCAACATATCTTCTAGTATTTGGTTCACTCTTTCGGTTTGGCTTTGTGGTTTGTGGGTGATAAGCTGAACTCTGACAAGTAGTTTGGTACCTAGGGGCGTCTGTAAACTCTCCCAAAAATCTATTGGTCCAACTTCGATCCATGATCCGACACTATTGACTTAGGTACCCCGTGCAAGCGAAGTACATGGGCAATGTATAGCTCTAGCGTATTGATGGGGTTCATAGCTTATATTAATTGGAATGAAATGGGCAACCTTGGTTAAACGATCCACAATCACCCAAATAGAATCAAATCCCTCTGGGTATGTGGCAACCCAACAATCAAATCCATTGTGATGTCATCCCATTTCCAATCGAGGGAATTGGCAATGGTTGCAACAACCTGCTGATCTTCATATGAATGGCTTTAACTCTCAGCAATTGTCACATCGAGCCACATGGGCAGCAATCTCCTTTCTCATTTTGGTCCACCAAAATCTGGTTCTCAAATCCCGATACATCTTGTTACTACCGGGGTGAATTGTTATCTTTGGCGAGTGAGCCTCTCTGTTAGAATCGATCTCTCAACTCTCGATCCTTTGGCACGACAAGGCGTCATCATACCAAAAAGAATTCCACTCTCATCAACTTCGGAAATGATCACTAGGCTCTTTCTCTATCTTCCTCTTGATATGGGCAATCCCTTTATCTACTTTTTGGCCCTCAACAATCACTGCTTTCCAACTCATTACGTATCTGAATGTTGCATAGGATAGCCGGATGCATAGGAGGAAAAAGCCTCCATAGACTTCGACTTGTCCCAGCAAACAATGCAATTTCTGCTCAAAGCATCCACGACAACATTGGCTTTGCCGGATGATAGTGCAACTCAATATTATAATCCTTTATTAGCTCTAACCACCTTCTCTGTCTCATATTCAACTCCTCTTGTGTGAAAATATACTTCAAACTCTTGTGGTCGGTGTAGACATGACATACATTACGAGTAAGTAATGTCGCCAAATCTTCAATGCATGTACCACGGCGGCAAGTTCTAAGTCATGGGTTGGATAATTAACCTCATGCTTCCTTAGGCGACGCGATGCATACGCAATAACTCTGCCTTCTGCATGAGTGCGCATCCCAATCCTATACCACATGCGTCGCCAATACACATCAAAGGGTTTTGAATGTCGGGGTTGTGCGAGCACTGGGCCGTAGTCAACAACGTTCGCAAGGTATGAAACGCTGCGCGCCGGTGTCCACACAAATTTCTCATCCTTACGCAACAATCGGGTCATAGGTTTAGCTATTTTGGAGAAATCAGGTATGAATCTCACGATAATATCCAGCTAACCCTAGAAAACTTTGGATCTCGAAACTGGCGGGTGCTTTCAATCCAACACCTCTTGCACCTTACTAGGATCTCTTGAAATTCCATCCTCGAGATAAAACATGTCCTAGGAAATGCACTTCCTTCAGCCCAAAACTCACACTTACTTGAATTTAGCATACAACTTATGCTTTCGAGCCTCTCCAAAACTATCCTCAAATGCTCGGCATCTGTTCCTCATTTTTCGAGAATACACCAATATATCATCGATGAATACAACCACGAACTGATCCAGTTCAGGCATAAACACCGAATTCATCAAACACATGAAATGTGCTGGAGCATTCGTCAAGCCGAAGGACATGACGAGATACTCGTACAAACCATACCGCGTAGAGAATGCGGTCTTGGGTATATCCGGGGTCTGATTTTTAATCGATGATACCCAGATCGAAGGTCTATCTTTGAGAACACCTTGGCTCGAGACAACTGATCAAAAAGTATGTCAATGCGGGGTAATGGGTATTTATTCTTCACTGTTACCGCATTGAGTGGCCTATAATCCACACACATTCTCAGCGTCTGATCTTTCTTTTTCACAAACAAGGCTGGACATCCCCAAGGTGACGAACTAGGTCTAATGAAACCCTTCTCAAGCAACTCCTGAAGCTGTACTTTTAGTTCTGCTAACTCATTGGGTGGCATTCGGTAGGGTCTTCGGGAAATAGGGGCAGTCCCTGGAATCAACTCTATTGCAAACTCAACATCCCTATCTGGCGGCAATCCAGGTAGGTCTTCCGGGAATACATCCGGAAACTCACATACTACAGGTATGTCAGAGATTTCAGACACTTGTAACGCAGCTGAAACACGGTTAAGGTCAATGGCTTTAGGTAACAACACCTGGTGTTCAGTCAAATCACGGGGATGCTTCAAGTGTACTACCCTATTCACCGTATCTATGATTACACCCTAACTTTTCATCCAGTTCATCCCGAGGATGACATCCAAACACAGACCGGGTAAAACTATCAACGAGGTTATTATTTCTAAATCACCCATCATGATCTTCACATCATTGACCCTCTGCCTAGTCAACTGGTCAGCCCCTGCTGAACTAATTCGGTATCCAAACCCTAGGTCAGTGATTTGTTCCCCATTCTTCTATGCAAACTCTTGACTCATGAATGAATGCGATGATCCAAAATCAAATAAAACAACAGCACTACGATTGTTAACTAAGCACGCATCGTGTCACAATCTCTCCTTCGGGGAACTTCCTCAACATTGGCAAAGTGTGCTGTCCCACAAACTGCTTGTAGTTCTTTTCTGGGCTGCGGGCAAGACTTGGAATAATGCCGGGCTTACCACAATTGAAACAATTGTTGTGGTTGAAGGGCACGGGGGCGTGAAACACTCCCCGTGCGAGGCTTTCCTTTACGAGTAGGTGCAACAAACCTCCCCGAAACGCGGGTTTCCAGCCTGATTCTTCTTCTGTGGTGGGACATAGCGCGAAGGCGCGGTAGGTGGGCGGTAGTTCTGACGACGTCCAAAGGAACCACTGTTCTGTCCGGAGCTTCCCTCAAACGGTCTCTTCTTGCCTTTAGATGCAGCATACAAGGCACTACTCTTCTCCTGGTGAAGGCAATCAATCACAAACTCCTCGAAAGTGTTCCTGGTGGAATTTCCCATGGCTTTCTCGCATTTTGAGGCTTAATCCTCTCTTGAAGCTAGCCAACTTTTTTTCTCCTCAGTGTCGACCATGTCAGGAGCATACCTAGACAGTCTGTTGAAAGCCTGTAGGTACTCATTCATGGTCTTGTTGTCCTGACCGAGCTTAATAAACTCTCCCAATTTCTCTGCCAGAGCACCAGCAGGTATGTATGTCCTCCGAAAAGCTGCTGTAAACTGGTTCCAAGTGATAGGAACATTGGCAGGTAAAGTAGCACGGTGATTCTTCCACCATATCCCTGCGTCCCTCCAGCAAGTGCGTTGCAAATTCTGCCTACGGGTCTCGGGCCGGATTCACCAACCGGAATTTATCTTCTATCGAGGTCAGCCATTCCTCAGCCTCCATAGGTTCATTTGCCACAGTGAACTTTGGTGGTTCTGTGGCCTTAAAGTTCTTGTATGCCTGGAATCCATCACCATCAGCACCACCACGGCCTCCCTGCTCAGTGTTGCGTGCGATATTTCGCAACTCTCCCAGGAACTGATCAAAGAACTGCTCCTGATTCACTGGAGGTGGTGGCTGCTGTCGATCTCCCCCAGCACCTGATCGTGTTTGCGGCATCTGCACATTTGAATCAACAATAACCATCAGATGATGTTGTCCAAAGCATAGATATTGAATTTAGGTTACGCGGAATTTATTGAGAGAATAAATTCATCCACAATAACAGGTAACAATAAACTCAATACGGTCTTTCATCAACATCGCGGTTATGTCAACGCAATATGTGTACCAAGATTTCGCAACAAAATGGCAACAAAATGTTGCACCACCGACATGATCTCGCATTCGATAAAGGGTCGCAATTACCATAAAACCGATCACAACATGGGGCACGAACTAAATTAAGGTCTCGACTAATACAATAAGGTCTCGAATATTACGAATCCATGTCTTACATGCTAAAGGTCTCATGAATAAAAGGGAAATTACATGGCATTAGTGGCACTACACCGCTCGGCTACAAGGGTGTCTCAACTAGATCAAGGTCTACGTGGTAGCATCTACTTGGAATCTAACGTGGCATCCGCGATCGTCTACTCTGTGGTGCGAGAAGTGGGGTCTCCCCTCCTGGTCCTCCTCAGCGGCCGCTTCTTTGCACTCACTAGTCCTCAGCGTGGTCCCTCGGGGAGCTCCCTGATGCGGCGTCGCGCCTTGGTGAAGTCATCCACCGCTCTGTTGCGCCCCGATGGTGCGGGAGAGACGCCGCCCGTGTAGCACTCACGCCTGCGGCTTCCTCGGACTAGCCTGAGTCACGCGCGGCTCCTGCCTAAGACGTTAGCTCTGCTTTGTCGCCTGTGCTGGGCCGTCATCAACTCTCCGTTCAGCCGTAACGGCAAACATAGCCCTCATGGCTGCCATACCCGCGACTCCAAGCTGGCCGTTCTCCTCGGGCGACGCGTCGTGCAAACACTGCGGCGGGCCGCCAGCAAGTGCAGCGTCCACGGTCCTGCGCCATCTGGTCCAAAACTCCCATGGCTGCAACCTGGGCGGCTGTCCATGCATCGGGGCCTCGCCCAATGCAGCCAGGCTGGCCAATAGGGGTCCACTGGGTGCGGCTGCACTGTCACCTCAACTGAAATCCATGGTACCTCTCCTCTGCCATGGGTGTGCCTCCATGCGTAGGTGGGCTCCTGGCTGTACCCAGCGGCGCAACGTCTCCCCACCAGGCGAGGGCTGGTGTTGCCCGGATCGTCGGGGGGTGAGTAGGGCTCGTAGTAGTGGGCCATCTGTAGCAAGATTTAGGAGATAATGTGAGATTGAGAAACAATAGTCGGTTTAACCAAATTAGGGCAAGTACTAATTAGGGGAAAAGATGGAAAATGCATGAATGTTATGATGTAAAATTTTAAACATGATGCATGCACGTTACCTCGTATCTCACGGAATAGGAAAGAGATTTCTCTATTCGTTTTAATGGTGGCAACCTACGATCTCTCAAAAAGAAAACAAGACGTGTCTAGACGATCTAACGCATTCTTGCTTGTTAGTGTACCCGCAATTCATTTCAGCCCACAATATATTCATGTAATGCAAGAATTTAAATTGCATATACACCTTCGTCGAGGTCCACCCACGGCATCGCATACCATGCGAAAAAATCACATTTTACACCCAACACACCTGTGTACCCATACACAAGTCTACTACGGGGCACTACCCGACCACGGAGCTCTCAAAATCATTTTATTTCCCCTAGACCGGCATACATCCGATCATGCTCTCACACTCACACCATTACCTTGGCGTAGAGGCATTGAACAACCATTACAGGGCGTAGAGGTATTTCGATCCATTCATGACTACTCAAGTGAGTAGCCCCGTACTACTAGCCGCCGCGGCAACCAAGCACAAACAACAAAATATGATGCATTAGCCCAATCCCGTTAGCCAAGCCACCGACCGTCCTTAATTGGGCATAGAGGGTATGACCAAGGCACTACTAAATTTTGCAAACCTTTTACTCACACCACTTGAAAGATTTTGTTTCACAAACTTTTCGCAAAAAAGATTAGTGGTTCATTTTAATTTCTTTAAATACCAGATCGGACTTGTAATTACCAAACTAAGCTCGATGCCAGTGGTGACAGAGCCGACCAATTTATAAGAAATCAAGTATAATTACGCAATCACCGAAAGCAATCGCGATCTACACTTGAGTCCATATAAACCCGGTATTCCGAGGAAATCTCCGAGTGATTTCAAACTCATCAACAACATACAACAGGATCGTTGAGCTTGGTAGTAAAATCCGCATGTATTTCAAACCAAATTCGATATATTAAACATCGAGTGTGCGAGTATGATTTATTACAAACTCGGGTTCAAGTCTTGCGGAAGCGATGGTTTGTGAAAACCAAATAGTCTTTTAATGAAAACAAATATAAGATAGTGCCACTAGATAGTCATCCCTGTAGCGGCATGATGAGCGAGGGGATATAGATTTGCCTTGCCTGGCCTTACTCTTCATCAACGAGGAAGCAGACAAGTCTTACGGTAACCATGGTAAACATGCTCACACTGCAACAACGGGGAATAAAACCACGAGTACAAAATACTTCGGCTAGACTTACCGTCAAAATAAAATAAAGGACTCCAAGGATCATGCTAGGCTTTATCGGGGTTCAGGTGACTCCTGATAAATTTTCGCAAAATAAAGTTGTTTAGTGATCCTATGCATGCTACATGTATATTTTTCCAAGTTAACGAGGGTACTTAATTAATTATATAACATAGATCTGTATAGTCAAGATTAATCATTGCTCGATTAGAATAAATAACAGCATAAGTAACTTGATCGAGAATTATATCGGTACAACATGATAAATAACATATATTGTAATAATTAAGACTACATTGCCGTGGGCGCAACCGGGTTCTCACTAACCGGGAGAGATGGCGGTTCGAATCGATTTGCAAACCCGTGGCGAATACCACGACACAAACCAAGTCTACTTTGCAAAGGCGGACCCAATCACTCCCGGGGCGTTACGGGGCGTAAAGTCTCGGTCTTACCGACTACCCCCTCCTTCGAGCACCCAAG
The DNA here is from genome assembly GCA_015847255.1 of Hyparrhenia diplandra. Classification (NCBI taxonomy): domain Eukaryota; kingdom Viridiplantae; phylum Streptophyta; class Magnoliopsida; order Poales; family Poaceae; genus Hyparrhenia; species Hyparrhenia diplandra. The sequence continues at coordinate 87,113 of JADLZK010011187.1, read as the reverse complement.
TGAGGTAAGCAACGAAGTCACGACCCCTGTGCGCATCTTCTTGTGCCCGATTAACCACACCAACCATCACCAAAGGAGGAGCGATAAAGCGAGCATGGCGGCCCCTAACATTCCCACGAGCCATTGGCTCCGCGACCAGTGGAGCCTACTAAATGCCGAATGCGTTCAACCGACCACATTCCGACAAAGTATGAGTCCTTAATCGATCGGTGGAAAAGACCACAAGTTCCACCCAATCTAACATGTTTTACTTTATCTGGTTCTCAACAGCAGCTTGACAATCTCCCATGTGATTGTACACAACATTTCCTCAAGTGACCCGGAATCATCTTTGTCTCTTTGCAATCATGTTCTTGAGCATTAACCTAGACCTCTATATAGGATAGGGTAACTTTCAACAAGGATCATAATGCATCAACGGTTTCAACCATTTCCCTAAACTTAATGCAGGAAACATTTAAAAAGACTCAAGTCAAATTTAATTGGAAGAATTAGGAAAGGGCAGAATGCTCCGGGGCTTGCCTCGCGAGGAACGTTGCCGGAACGTGCTCCGGGCACTCAGTCAGCTCGTCGGTCGACCCTTCGTCTCCTGTGACTCCTCCGGACTGCACTCCCAGCTGGAACAGCTCCCCTGGCTCCTCGATCAGCTCCTCCAGAACTTCCCCCGATCCTGAGATGATGCATATGATGGAGAAAAGATATAATTACTATATCATGAATATCAACTTGCAATGAGTAACAATATGTATGATGGATGGATGCTTCATGATTCAAGCTATTAGTAAGTGCATATCTCTTCTGCAGAAACATAACTTAATCTACACAAGAAACACTAACAAGCTACATCAAGCAACACCTTATCTCTCTACTGACAAGAAATGGCAGCTAGACATGCTGTCACTAAAACAGTTACACAGGGAGTTCTACAACTCTAAATTCAGTGAATTAGGACTCTATGGAAAGCTAACAAAATTTCCTACAAAACATTCCACATTGTCCAGAGCTGAATCTGAACCTATCAGCCTCGAAATTGGGAAAAACAGAAGCTCTGTTTTCAGCCCAAACATCACATACAACCTCCATAACTCACAAACTATTCATGCAAACTATCTCCAACTTAACCAGCAAGTGAATCAAGTAATTATCTACCAAATAAACCTACTGGCCATTTCAAAAGGTAATTTAAAGCACATGAAATGACATACCCTAGCAAAACACTACACTTGCACCCTATAATTAAATAAAATGCTAGAACAAGAAAATGTCAAAACTACTAAGCTGACCAAACCAAGCTTACTAACAGATCATATCCATGCTAGGAGCTCATAATAAAAATACCAATACACATCATCTTCATATAAACATATATTTCTAGCCTATTTTCCATGCACCATAAATATGATAAATACACAACTACTTCAGAAAATTCTACAAAAATTACCCAGAGCATCTTACTGGAATATAACAGCTACCATAAAAATATCATGGCAAGATCATGCTCCTACAGCCCTACACAAAAATGACAAGTTTACACTAAACCTAGGCATGAAAATACTTTGTACTATAAAAAGTGTCAGACAACAGATTTCTGAGTATGAAAAGCTTCTAAAACCTATCAAACATAAACACACCAAGTTTCACACTCAAAACCCTAATATTCATTTTTCTATGAATTTCTAAAGACCACATAGCAAAAAAGCACATAAATAGAAAATCACATTTCTTCTACAGAACATACCATGCATGGTATTTTTCCTAGACTCTACTCACAAAAACAAGCACTTTTCATACAGAAAGCATATTTTTATCTTGTACCAATTAAAAGATATGATTTTCTCCAATTTCTATGCATTTCGAGCCATAAATAAAACTCTATATAAAAGTTCTCAGAAAATAGGATTTCATATTTTTATACTGTAGCCTATCTTCTAACAAGCATGGCAAAATTTGTTTCACTCAAAATGGACTCAAAATGACCAAGATATGAATTTCTAAAGCATTTCATTCAAATCTGGAAAAGCAGAAAAAAAAAAAGAAAGGAAATCGGGCGGGGCCCGCATGTCGGCGACACAGAACAGAACGCGGGGCGGGTGCGACAGATCTCCGCCGGCGGTGAGTTTCCGACGAACCAAGGGCACCTATGGCTTCCTCGACAAGAGCTATTGATCCATACCATTTTCCCCAAAAGAAATCGACTCTAGCGCGACCTACGGCGAGCGGCGGCGGCTTGGCGGCGCGGACGACGGCGGACCGGCCGCTCCGGTGCGCGACAGGACGAACCAAGACCCATTCTCGACTCCTCTTGACTCAACTAAGACATGCAAACAACCTAGAAGCTTAACGGCGCACGACGGGCGAACGACGAAACTTCGGCGCGGCGGCGCCACGAACCTTGGCGTCGGCGACGGCGATCCCCGGGCGAAACGACGGCGACTCTCACTCAACCATCTAGCTCTAGACCTCAAGCACCTCTAGGCGATTCTAGAACACGAAAAAAGAATGACCTAACTTTCGATCTACGAGCTCGGCGTGAGCTTGCCCCAACGGCGGCCATAGGCGGACTTCGCCGGCGGACGGGCGGCAGGGCGGATTAGGGTTCGAAACCTCGGGTTTTACCTCAAATCGACGACGGCTTTAGGTAGAGCGGCTCATGACGACACTAGGGATTCGTTTTGAGGTGGATTGGTGCTATGGTGACGGCGGAACGGCGGCGGCGGAGCGCTCGGGCCCGGCGGGGCTGGCGCGGCCAAGCGTTTAGGCGAGTGGAGTGGATGGCGGCGGCTCGGGGTGTGCAGCTAGGGTTAGGACAGGGCGTGGGGCGCGGTTTTAAGGCGTATGGCCGAGCCCGTACATCGGCGGCGCGCGCGGTGGCCACGTCGCCCCGGCGCTGTCGACCGACCCGGCCGATATCCCCCCCCACCTACTCTGTTTCCTGAAATCAGTCCTGGTTTTGGCCTGTACATTGAGATCGGTGCAGAATTTGGAAAAAGTCAAAACATCAACTTTGTAGAGAATTTCATAATCTACAAAACACTCAATATGAACTTTTTCTAATTCGGCCTAGATTTGAAACTAAAAATTAAAAACAGCAAGGTCAAACTAAACTAGTCAAAACAGAGTTTGAATTTGACTCAAATTTGACCCAAACTGTTGGGCACTATTTGAACCCTTTCCAAACCTTTTCACAAGAAACTTACAACAGATCATTTGCTCTATATAAAAAAGTACTTCATTTCATCTATAGAAACTTTTTGCTACAAACACTTCTATCAAGCACTTTTGAAATGAGTTTCAAAATGGGTCAAACAGGTTTGACACTCTAGGGTTATTTTATAAAAATTTTCTAAATGGAAACACAAGCTCAAACATGGTCCTAAATTATGTCAAAAATATATCTAGGCACAATCTAGGTCCAAAACTTCATTATAGCAAAGATCCTATAGTAGCTAGATCAAAGAAGCCTGAAATGAGAGCAACTCAAAGTAAATGCTATTATGAACTTGCTCATGCATGAAATGATGATGATGCTATGCAAATGATCATGCTTTCAAGATGCTTAACACCTAGGGTGTTACACGGAGGCGTCATCGCCCCCCCACCCTCAGCTAAGTACGTTCTACCCTCCAAGTGCTCTCTCATGTGCGTGGACATCGATGAGTTCACCATCGACGCAGCGCCTCGACTCAACAATCCTTCAACCAACAGAGTGCGCGGAAATTCCTACAAAAATTACTCCAGACATTCCTACAGAAATTCCTCTAGAAATTCCTAGACAGACTAGCAATAATCTCAAATTATTTTTTTTCCGGGTGTGATGGTAAGGGAGATCCTTGCAAATGCAATAAATTTTTTCTCACTCAGGGAAAAAGGACAATGATCAGATTCAGCTTGCTTCGTTCCACCTTCAAGGGAACGCACTGTCTGGTTTTATTCGTTGGGAGACAGAATTGGGTCAGCCAGCTTGGCTAGAATTTTCAGCAGCAATCCACAGGCGTTTTGGATCGCCAATGCATAATCATCTCGATGATCTAACAGACACACGCCAACTGGAGGATTTGGACACCTACATAAATAAATTCACAGCGACACTGAATAAGATAAAATACCTCTATCCTAAATAGCGAGGTTATGCTATATGTCACTGGACTAGCCCCCCTAATCCAAATAGAAGTATAATTGCACCAACCACCTGATCTGGAGACTGCTATAGCACTGGCCAGACGTTTCTATTTGTCAACACGTCGGCAACGCTCAAAGGCACATATTGGACAAAATTCAGATGTTCAAATATTAGTTCATGAATTAACTGGCATATCTACATGTCCTACTATGCAATTAATGATCACAATGAATGGTACCAATTTACTAGCTTTATTGGATTCTGGTTCAACACATAATTTTGTGGACTCTGACTTGGTAATCAAACTGAACCTAACAAGCTCCCCATCACATCCATCTCTCCGAGTCGCAGTGGCCAACGGAGAACATATATCAAATGTGAGGAGGTACGATGATATTGTATTTTCTATTGCTAATGAAAGTTTCAAAGCGGATTTCTACAACACTAAATTAGGCGGCTATGATGTTGTCCTGGTGTGGAATGGCTAAGCTATCTAGGAACCGTTGTTTGGAATTTAATAAGCTAATCATGAAGTTCTAGCGTCACAGACAACTGAAAGGTCCTAAATGGCTAGAGGGGGGGGTGAATAGCCTAATAAAATTTTCTACAAAGCACTAGACAAACTTGTTAGAATAACAAATGGCGATAAAAGCGTTTGCTCTAGCTCTACTTGTCGGCAAGCCTCCTATTGACAATTCCAGTTGCTATAGTCTCTAATTCACACACAAAGGCTAAGTCACTACTTTACTAACTAGGTGAACAAGCTAGATTACTCTAAACAAGACTAAGCAACTAAGCAATTCTACTCAACCTACACAAGCACAATATATACCAAAGTAAAAGCAAGGTAGAGAGGAGGTTTTATACCAATGTGTCGAGGTAAGTCAACCAATCACCGTAGGATGAATATCAATATGAACAATGAAGCCAATCACCAATGGATGACAAGAGACCCAAAGATTTAACCCAAAGTTCACTTGAGCACCCTCAAGCTAATCTCCGTTGTGCCGACCTTCTCACGTGTGGGTCAAGGTGGAGCTCACTCCAAGCCAATTGCCTTTAGGCTTCTTGCACCCAATGCAAATGAGAGGTACCCAAGACACGAGCAATGAATTACTCACACTTTGTCTTCCCGACAAAGAGTGTGTGACCCTCTCACAAATCACCTGGAGGTGGCCAAGAACATTCACCTTCTCTTGCCAACGCCTCCACCAATCACCAAGCCGGCTAGGAGTGGTGCTCTCCAAGAGCAACAAGAAAACCATCAGCTCACAACGATCCCCAAGTGCCACTAGATGCAAAGATCAAAGCAAAGTGCACTTGAATCACCTCAACTCACTAGAATGGATGCTCTCAAGCAAAAGAGTGAGGAGGAGGATGAGTGCTCAGCTCTAGAGGTGTTAGGAATGATTTCAAATGTCCAAGCAAGTGACCCAAGCCGGCCAAGCATGTATATATATGCCCTACCATGAAATGCAACCGTTGCGGGGGCAAAAACACGCTCTCTGCAGGCTGACGGACGTTGCCGACCGGACTCACCCGGACGTCCGGTCGATGGGTCGGCCACGGTCCGGCCACACCAGGACAAGCCACCGGCCCCACACTTTCGACCCCCGGCATGCGTCGATCGCTGGTTCCGGTGCATGCGTCCGGTCAAGTTCCAGCCGAGAGCCGAAAAACATGCTCTCTGGAACTTCCGATCGGAAGCACCGACCGGAGCGTCCGGTCGGATTCGCGTGCTTCCGGTCGCGAGTCCGGTCACCGGTTCCGGTCGACTCTGAGCCGTGAATTTTTCGTCGTTTCGTCGTCGTTCCTTCGCCTTTGCTCCAAACCAACTTCCGTCTCTTGATTCTTGTTGCCGACACGTCGAAGAACACCCTGACACCATGTGTTAGCATTTTGAAAACATTTTCCATCAAGAACGGAGTTAGCTCTCTAGGTTAGAATGCATGCAAATGATTTTGAACCTAGAGGCACATGAGGACCGATATGTACGAAAGTTTTCCCCTCTTTATAGTACGGCTTATCGATCCTATAATCACTCACACCCTCTATGGTGTCTTGAGTGTAAAATCAAAATGGCCCTATGATATACCTTTGCCTTGAGCCCATTTTGATCCACGATCCACTCCAAGTCATGCACTTGATCATCAATTTGAACCATCTCGATCCATCCACCAGGACCATCATGCACAACCTTGGCTTGACCAATCTCCAACTAAATCAAACACTTAGCATAGAGAGATTAGTCCTAAGGATGTCATCAATTAGCCAAAACCAATCTAGAGATCTTCAATCTCCCCCTTTTTGGTAATTGGTGACAACCCGCATAAAGATTTTATGATTAAGGGTTTTTGAACCTATCATGGTTGTTGTTGACAGTCACCAACGACATATTTTTAACGTCAACATTCTACCAATAAGGGGGTGAAACTATACCTTACTACACACATATACATTTATTATTGACATAATTCCACTTGTAGTGCCAAATAATGTTTTGCGAGGATTTATATAAAAAACCAAGTGAAAAAATGCACCAAACGGGCGCCTCCTGGAAAGCGCATTCCTGAGAACATCAAGCCCAAGGGAGAAAAGTCTATAAAATATCAATATCCAAGCACAAGCCCAAGAGGTCGAGGCCCGAGTCCAACATGAAATGATAAACGGACCGCTGGACATGGGTTCAATATTTTGGGCATAACTTTCTCATACGAAATTGGATTTCAAATGACGAATACTTCGAAACGAAGCTAACTCCGAGGCCCACGTGCTCATGCAAAGTTTCAGCCCAAATGGACAAAATATTGGTGCGGGCGCACCTTAGGGTGCGCGCGCACCCTCCCGAGGCCAAATCGGCCCATCTTCGTCCCGGGCGGCCCATCTCAACCCGAAAAGTTTGGAGGCGGTGTTTTCTTGCCCAGAAAAACGGTGCGGGATTAGTACCAAATGGCTTTTAGCCAAGAGAGGATCCCATGGTGAAGGTCCTATAAATAGATGGGCACTCCCTCACTTGTAACACACACCACACAATGTAGCCTCTCTTCTTCTTCTTCTTCTTCTCCCTCTTCTTCTTTTTCTTCTTCTTCTTTTTCTTCTTCTTCTTCTTCTCCTCTTCTTCTTCTTTTTCTTCTTCTTCTTCTTCTTCTTCTTCTTCTTCCTCTTTCTTCTTCTTTTTAGTTTGTACTTAGGAGGAGTTTGGCAAGGATAATAAAAGAGAGCAAGACATTTTGGAGCTATGCGGTATGAGCAATTTAGAGTTCTTCATTTTGTTCTTGTTCTCTACTTATCAATATAGTCTTGTTCTTGAATTAGAGTAAAGTTCTTGTGATATAATCTTGGTTGAAGAACTAGTCTATAGTTCCTATATCATGATCTTGTCTTATAGAACTTCGTGCTTAATTTATCATACATACATGTTTAGACCAAAGAGCTAGATCGATATAATGAGTTCTACCTAGAGTTAGCCTTGGTTGATGTTGGGTTGCGGGATTGATAGTCGTTCCTTCGGGGGTGGTGCTCAGGTAGAAGGACCCCGGGGACGGGTAAGCCTTGTTAACACATCAGAGTAATAATCACTAGTGTAGACGTGGTGTCCGGGCTAGGGGTTGCCTATCTTTTGTGGCGCATCCCACGGTTGAGGGGTAGGCGGCTTGGTCGTGACAAGCCTTGTCCGTCCCTTGAAATCCCCCCACGTTCGGTGCGGCGCGTGCTAATTGCCTGACACATGTTCTTTGGGCGTGGGCCGGTGCCCTCCGTAATCGGCAGAGACCTTGGCGATCTTGAATTAGAATCTCTAACAGTTGAACATGTGTGTATCATCTGCTATCTTGACATGACTATCTAGGATATGCACGCTCCATATTAGATTTATTCTTTTATTCATTCTTTTATATTTATCCTTGAGATTGGCTCGGTGTGTGTGTCAAGTTATCCTACTACCTATTTTATTTTACCCCTATTATGAGCATTGGTCTATTATACATTCGTGTCATCTTGACCATGTCCGAATTAGAGACTTTTACACCATGCCTTCCTTTGGGAAAAATATAAATAACGATACCCCTGAACAATTCGGGTGAAATGCTACAATGATAGATCCGTGCGCTTGCGGATGAATATCTTCTTTGGCAAGATCTATCACCGTTGACGTTCCCATTCGGATCACCGACATGGTGGTTTTACTTGGGAATGTCAGCGGCGCATTTCTGGCGCCGTTATTAGAGATGGGTTCTAAACCTGTTTCTAGTGATTGCGCTTAAGAAATGCAACAAGCATTTCTGGCGCCGTTGCCGGGGAAGGCGTTGGTTAAAGGGATGATCTATTAGGACATGTTCCTGATAATATGCATGTGTAGTGATCTTTGTTCATCTTAGGTTTATCTAAAAGAAAAAAAAATCTCTTTTATAAAAAAAAAACTCTTATAAAAAGAAAAAAAATCTTATAAATAAAAAGCAAGGACATGTTATCAAGTTAGTATGCACCTTCGGGTATTCTTGTCGCTAACCATTTCAGGTGGAGACTAAGAAGAACAAAGGGGCACGCGACGCTTGAAAACATGGGGGCTACATCAAGAAAACTTTGATGCTCTTGGGCGGAGGAACACACTCAAAAGGAGACCCTGACTTTACACATTTGACTTTTTTATGAAAGTCCAAGTGTCTGAGGGAAGATGGTGAGAATATCAAGTTCCAAGTGCACCAAGGGGATTATAAAAAAAAAGAGCTCGAGTAAAAAAAAAAAAAAAAAAAAAAAAAAAAAATATATGATGAAAAAAGAGAGAGAGAGATAAATAAGAGATTAGCCTCCCTTGCTATAAAAAGAAAAGAGAAAAAAAAAAAGAAGAGTTGAAAAAAAAAGGATATATATATAGAAAAAAAGAGAAGTTTTATGAAAAAAAAATATATAAAGAAAAAAAAAGAAATAAGAGGAGAGAGGCAGGTTGGCCCCCATGTGGTCAAAGTAAACAATGAAGACACCTGACTCCACCCTGCATTGCTTCCATGTAAGCAAGAAGGGATCTTTCTCTCCCAAGACCTTCCTTGCACTGATTGAGTTCTGGTATGTCTTCCTCCGCCTGGCCGTGAAGTCATAACCAAACCAATATCATCATGCCACCGACACAGCAATTATGAACTCTATCCTCAAGCTGCCGGTCAAGTACACTTTCCAGTACGCAAAGGTCCAATAAAAGAAAAAAAAAAAAGTAAAGAAAAAAAAAAAAGAGAAGGAAAAGGAAAGGAGGAACATCCTCCTTTACACCTTTGTGACCACCGAGGCCCATGGTCCATATACACTACCCGTGTGTATCACCTAAGCCTTGTGGTCCGCCTGAGATGGATCATCAAGCTACCACCGCGGGAGTTTCAACATCTTGCCTTCATGCGTGGTTGGTACACACACACACTCAGTACGCAAAAGGTAATAATTCACCAATTCTTTTTACTCATAATTATCTCCATATATATATATAAAAAAATAAAATATTTCATCATGGAGATAAAACAAGGCTAGACTTACATTACATCTTTATCTTAGCCTTGTTTGAGTATAAAAAGTTTGGTGAAATTTTTCTGTCCCTCCCTTGATAATAAATTCCTCAAATAAAAATTTTCGAGAAAAAATAATAAAACAACACAAAAAAAAAAAAAAAAAACTTTGCTCTTTTTTGCTCCTTCCCTTCTGCATATGTTTCACAATTTGGTAATCGCAAAGGATGGTAAGTCCACTCGCGAATCTACCATATACTAACCATGCAGAAAAAAGACCAAAAAAGCACGGGTACAACCCGATCCGATAGGCATTGAGCAAGCTTGGGGGAGGACCCTACCAAGGTAATGAGAAACCTACACTCTCATCCTCTGTCCATTACCTTCAAAAAAAATGTGTTTTAAAAAAAAATATATATATATATTTTATTATCAAAATAAACAAAAAAATATTTACTACACAAAAATCTAAAAGTAAATATTTTCAAAAAATGGGGTATATTTAAAAAAAAATGGGGTATACTTCAAAAAGAAAAAAAAAAAAGGGTATATTTTAAAAATATATATATATGTTTTATAAAATATTTTAGTATCAAAATTAAAAAAAAAATTATATAAAATCTATATAAAAAAATCTTTTATAAATCAAATAAATTCTTCTATAAGAAAAAAAATAAGAAAATTATTTTCCTCAATAAAACATATTTTCTGAATAAATTTTTAGTATATAAAAAAACTATAATCATTTTGTTCACCTTGCAATGCCTTTATCTCCATTGGATGAATCTTGTTTTTTTATTTCATGCGTCCTTTTTTGTATGCTAGCATGTTATGGTTTGGAAGTGGTGATCATTCATGATGATCATACTTTCATAGACTTTTTTGAATTGAGCATGGTGCTTAGGTCAAAAAAAAAGTTTACCCTAATCAGATTAGACATGGAGTCGAGTTTGATTATTGAATCGAGCTGCGAGTGTAGAATTTGGTCGACCATATGGACTAACCCCTCCGCAGGAATTTATCAACATCATGAGGGTAAGTCCAAGAGATGACAATGGAGATCGAGAAATTGTTTGGTGAACCAAAATAATAATGATAATGATAAAATAAAAAAAAATAAATAAAAAATCTTTGAAACCCCAAGAATGGTTGTCCCGCTCTTCCAAGATTATCACAAGACAAGCTTGGGGAGTCTCCTCAGCACGCTCAAAAGATGATATTAATCAAAGATCAAATCATGGCGTGCACAAAGGCTAGCAACGTTCATAAACCAAAAGTAAGTCAAAAGCTAGCTTGGGGGAGGACTCCCACAAAGGTAACTCGTATCTCACATTCCATTTAGTTATTTTCTTATCTTATATGAATGATGAGGTATGAGAATAAAAAAAAAAGACAAAAGAAGGAAGAAGAAAGAGAGAGGAGACTTATTCCATTCCATATATATGTGTTGTAGAAATGTTTTAGTTCTACCCCTGTTGAAATGATGAATAGTTGCTCTGTCTTATGTTTTGCCTGTGCCTAGTTTATAATTCGAATTTCTCTAAAGTTTGGGTTTAGTGGCTAAGTCTAAGAACTCATCCTGAAAAATAAAAAAAAAACAACAACCTGATTCATGTGGGTTGCATAGGCTCTATCTAGTCTAAGTTGTTGCCAAATATGATATGGTACAAATGGATTTGCTATGATTTCGTCCAAAAAGAGAAACTTGACATCCGGAATCTAATTTAAAAGAAAAGTGAAATGATATGGGCTATGCTAAAAAAAAAAAAGAAAAAAAAAGAGATGAAAAATGGACATGTGTCCGAGGGCGAGTAGAGCCCACATCTTCAAAAAAAAAAAAGAGGAAATAAAAGACAAAAGTCTAGGGCGAGCAGAGCCCACCTCTCCAAAAAAATATATATATAGCAATAAAGCCCATACTTTCTCGAAAAACAAAATAGAACTTAAATAAATAAATCCTGGATGAGAAAGTTGATCAAAAGGATGAATGAAAAGTATTTACATTATAACCGTTCTATCGGCAACCGCCCAAGGCTTTGAGAAAAGCTAAAAGCCCCGCTACGATGAAAGGTAATAAAGGGTGAGCAAAGGCATGTCATTTTATTCAAACTCTAGTAGAAAATCTTATTATAACCCCGGCACTTGTGAAACATAATCGGCATAGTAGCAACTCCTGATCAACAACCAAGTACTTATCTTTGCTCGAGGACGCGTAAAGGGTAAGCTTGGGGGAGTTTGTTGACAGTCACCAACGACATATTTTTAACGTCAACATTCTACCAATAAGGGGTGAAACTATACCTTACTACACACATATACATTTATTATTGACATAATTCCACTTGTAGTGCCAAATAATGTTTTGCGGGATTTATATAAAAACCAAGTGGAAAATGCACCAAACGGCGCCTCCCCTGGAAAGCGCATTCCCGAGAACATCAAGCCCAAGGGAGAAAAGTCTATAAAATATCAATATCCAAGCACAAGCCCAAGAGGTCGAGGCCCGAGTCCAACATGAAATGATAAACGGACCGGCCGGACATGGGTTCAATATTTTGGGCATAACTTTCTCATACGAAATCGGATTTCAGCGACGAATACTCGAAACGGCTAACTCCGAGGCCCACGTGCTCATGCAAAGTTTCAGCCCAAACGGACAAAATATTGGTGCGCGCGCACACCCTCCCGAGGCCAAATCGGTCCATCTTCGTCCCGGCGGCCCATCTCGACCTGAAAAGTTTGGAGGCGGTGTTTGCTTGCCCGTAAAACGGTGCGGATTAGTACCAAATGGCTTAGCCAAGAGACGATCCCATGGTGAAGGTCCTATAAATAGATGGGCACTCCCTCACTTGTAACACACACCACACAATGTAGCCTCTCTCTTCTTCTTCTTCTTCTCCCTCTTCTTCTTTTTCTTCTTCTTCTTTCTTTCTTTCTTCTTCTTCTCCCTCTTCTTCTTCCTTTTCTTCTTCTTCTTCTTCTTCTTCTTCTTTCTTCCTCTTTCTTCTTTCTTCTTTTTTAGTTTGTACTTAGGAGGAGTTTGGCAAGGATAATAAAAGAGAGCAAGACATTTTGGAGCTATGCGGTATGAGCAATTTAGAGTTCTTCATTTTGTTCTTGTTCTCTACTTATCAATATAGTCTTGTTCTTGAATTAGAGTAAAGTTCTTGTGATATAATCTTGGTTGAAGAACTAGTCTATAGTTCCTATATCATGATCTTGTCTTATAGAACTTCGTGCTTAATTTATCATATATACATGTTTAGACCAAAGAGCTAGATCGATATGATGAGTTCTACCTAGAGTTAGCCTTGGTTGATGTTGGGTTCTTGGGATTGATAGTCGTTCCTTCGGGGTGGTGCTCGGTAGAAGGACCCCGGGGACGGGTAAGCCTTGTTAACACATCAGAGTAATAATCACTAGTGTAGACGTGGTGTGTCCGGCTAGGGGTTGCCTATCTTTTTGTGGCGCATCCCACGGTTGAGGGGTAGGCGGCTTGGTCGTGACAAGCCTTGTCCGTCCCTTGAAATCCCCCACGTTCGGTGCGGCGCAGCAACTAATTGCCGGACACTGTTCTTTGGGCGTGGGCGGTGCCCGAAGTAATTCGGCAGAGACCTTGGCGATCTTGAATTAGAATCTCTAACAGTTGAACATGTGTGTATCTGCTATCTTGACATGACTATCTAGGATATGCCTCGCTCCATATTAGATTTATTCTTTTATTCATTCTTTTATATTTATCCTTGAGATTGGCTCGAGTGTGTGTGTCAAGTTATCCTACTACCTATTTTATTTTACCCCTATTATGAGCATTGGTCTATTATACATTCATTGTCATCTTGACCATGTCCGAATTAGAGACTTTTACACAATGCCTTCCTTTGGGAAAAATATAAATAACGATACCCCGAATACTTCGGGTGAAATGCTACAATGATAGATCCGTGCGCTTGCGGATGAATATCTTCTTTGGCAAGATCTATCACCGTTGACGTTCCCATTCGGATCACCGACATGGTGGTTTTACTTGGGAATGTCAGCGGCATTTCTGCCGTTATTAGAGATGGGTTCTAAACCTGTTTCTAGTGATTGCGGCGTAAGAAATGCAACAGTTGTCCAAGCATTTTGCTTACAATCATAGGATTGGACAAACATAATAAATTCGGTTTTTGGTAGCATGAGCTCCCCCTACATGTATGCCTAGAGTTTGGTATAGGCTTTGCATACATGTATGAATATTGAAATTAGGAGTGAGCCATGTTACCAAAATGATGCTTAAGGTGAAAGAATGGACCTTTGAAGCGTGATACCAATCGAGTCGCCTTTCTCACCATACAAGCATCATGGATAACTAGATATTTCATCAAAAACTCAAGGTACCTCGTGAGATCATATTATAAGCATAGGTACTTGAATTTAGAGCGGAAATCAAAATATCTAGATACCACCTAAGCATGCTAGTTGATCAATCATCAATCAAATTACCACTAGCATGCATCACACAAGCATGTATATGGAATTTAAATACATGTGCAAGAGCAAGTCATATGTTAGTGCACAATCAAATGCAATAAATGGCTTTTGAGCTTGCTCCCTACTTGTATGCTCTCAAAAAAGTTGATCCCCTTCTAATCTTTATGCACTAATCTCTCCCCCTTTGTCAACAATTGACATAAAAGGATTGATCGAATTCTTTTGATATTGGAAGGATTAGTTTTCAAATTTGGTCAAATTTGGATAGCTTGTCATACATGTAATTCGGTTTGAACCAAAGACAAGCTTCTTCACACCTCAATAGAGGGTTATCATGTCTATGTTGAATTACACATTTGACAATATATCCAAATTCAACACTTGAGATTGCAAGCCCACACGCATGTCATATGTCATCACTAGATCAATCAAGCATATAGAACAATAGTGATGGCATACATACATTGAAATTCATTGCTTTTCCATAAATGCAACTTAAGGAACAAGTTGTATGTCTATATGATCTAACAAGTCCTTAGATATTATGATGACATGTCAAACAATTTCACCTTTGCTTTGGCTCGGTGTAGAGGCATGTCACATATATGGGGTGCATTCAACTCATATTGGAGAAGTCAAGAATGTTCAATTCATTTCTAAGCTTGCAAAATCTCTTCTCATCAAGTGGCTTTGTGAATATATCAGCAAGTTGATCTTCGGAACCAATTGGATGGATTGCAATATCTCCTTGTTGTTGATGCTCTCTAATGAAATGGTGCCTTATATCAATGTGCTTGGTTCTTGTATGTTGCACCGGATTTTGAGTCATCTTGCAAGCACTCTCTCATTGTCACAATACAAGGGTACTTTGTTGAAGTCAAATCCATAATCCTTCAATGTGGACCTCATCCAAAGTAGTTGACAACAACAACTCCCGCACTAACATATTCGGCTTCGACAGTAGAGAATGTCACACTTGTTTGCTTCTTTGAGGACCATGACACAAGAGATCTTCCAAGGAATTGACAAGTCCCACTAGTGCTTCTTCTATTGATTTTGCAACCACCATAGTCAGAGTCCGAATATCCAACAGCTCAAAGCTAGACCCCTTAGGATACCATAAGCCAACATCTTGTGTATGCTTCAAATACCTCAATATTCTCTTTGCGGCCTTGTAATGACTCTCTCTTGGTGAGGATTGAAATCTTGCACACAAACATACACTAAACATGACATCCGGTCTTGATGCGGTCATATAGAGTAGACTACCAATCAATGACCGAAATAGCTTTGATCAACCATGTTGCCTTTGAGATCTTGATCCAAGGTGCCACTTGTACCCATTGGTGTTGTAATGCCCTTTGCATCTTGCATGTCAAACTTCTTGATCATGTCTCTTATGTATTTGCCTTGACTAATGAATGTACCATTCTTGAGTTGCTTGATTTGGAGTCCAAGAAAATAGGTGAGCTCTCCAAGCATGGACATTTCAAACTCTTTGGCCATCATTTTAGCAAATTCTTCACAATATGCTTGATTTGTTGACCCCAAATATGATATCATCCACATATATTTGTAAGATGAACAAATCCTTGCCAATCTTCTTGGTGAAGAGAGTAGTGTCGGCCTTTCCCATCTTGAAGCCTTTCTTGAGTAAGAAGTCTCTCAACCTCTCATACCATGCTCTAGGTGCTTGCTTCAAGTCATACAATGCCTTCTTCAACTTGTACACATGATTAGGCTTGTGATAATCCTCAAAACCGGGAGGTTGCTCAACATATACAAGCTCATTGATGAAGCCATTGAGAAATGCACTCTTCACATCCATTTGGTATAACTTGATGTCATGGGCACATGCATAGGCTAATAGAATTCTAATTGCCTCTAATCTTGTCACGGGAGCATATGTTTCACCAAAGTCAAGACCCTCAACTTGAGTGTAACCTTGTGCAACTAGTCTTGCTTTGTTTCTAACCACAATGCCATCTTGATCTTGCTTGTTCTTGAACACCCACTTGGTTCCAATGACATTATAGTTGGTTGGTCTTTCCACCAACTCCCATACTTCATTTCTTTCAAAGTTATTTAGCTCCTCTTGCATTGCCAAAACCCATTCTTCATCTTTCATGGCATCATCAATCTTCTCTGGCTCTTCTTGTGACACAAATGCAAAGTGCTCACAAAATATCGTAAGTCTTCCTCTTGTTTGTACTCCACTTGTAATGTCACCAACAATTTGATCAATTGGGTGATCTCTAGCAACACTTGTATTTTGGAGTATTGGGGGTTGATTGCTTGAACTTGGTTGATCACTTGATGTGCCTTGCACTTGAGAAGATGTACTAGCTTGTTGATCTTGCACTTGAGAACCACTAGCTTGACCTATTGGAGATGAGAGCACTTGATCTTTGTCATCATCAACATCAATCACTTGAGTTGGCTTGATGTGCCCAATGTCCATGTTCTTCATTGCATCTACCAATTGAGTTCCACCAACATCATTGTGATTTTCTTCTTCATCTTGAGACCCATTGGTTTCATCAAACTCAACATCATGCACTTCCTCAAGTTGACCACTAGTGCTATTCCACACTCTATATGCTTTGCTTGTAGTGGAATAACCAAGCAAGAATCCCTCATCACATTTCTTGTCAAACTTGCCCAATCTAGTGCCTTTCTTCAATATGTAGCATTTGCAACCGAAGACTCTAAAGTAAGCAATATTTGGCTTTCTTCCATTCAAGAGCTCATAGGGTGTCATGCCCATCATTGGATGACAATACAATCGGTTGATGTAGTAGCATGCGGTGTTGATTGCTTCGGCCCAAAATGATTGACTCAGATCATATTCACTAAGCATTGACCTTGCCATATCCATGAGAGTCCTATTCTTCCTTTCAACTAGGCCATTGGACTGTGGTGTGTAGGTAGGTGAGAATTCATGCTTAATGCCATAGTCATTGCATAGCTCTTCAATTCTTGTATTCTTGAATTCACTACCATTGTCACTTCTCACTTTCTTGATGGTAACATCATATTCATTGCACACTTGCTTGAGAAATGTCTTGAAGATGGAATATGTGTCACTCTTGTCATTTAGAAAGAATACTCATGTATATCTAGTGAAGTCATCCACAATCACAAATCCATACTTATTTCCTCCAATGCTAATATATGTGGTTGGAACAAATAAATCCATGTGCATCAACTCAAATGGCTTGCAAGTGCTCATGAAGTTCTTCTTAGGATGAGTGTTGCCCACTTGCTTGCCGGCTTGACATGCATCACATAGCTTGTCCTTTTCAAACTCAACTCCATCCAAGCCTCTTACTAGGTTGTGCTTCACAAGCTTGTTCAATTGCTTCATGCCAACATGTCCTAGCCTTCTATGCCAAAGCCAACCCATGCTTGATTTGGAGAGCAAGCATGTACTCAATTTTGCTTCACTTGTGCCAAAATCAACTAGATAGAGGTTGTCATGCCTAAAGCCTTTGAATATCAACTTTGAGTCCTTCATGCTAACAACCTCAATGTCATCAACCCCAAATATGCACTTGAAACCAAGGTCACATAGTTGTGCTACCGAGAGCAAATTGAAGTTCACCTTGTCAACATGTGCCACATTGGATATGCTCAAATCACTTGACCTTTGATCTTGCCTCTACCATTATCACCAAATGTGATACTACCACCACTTGAACTTGTATCAAAAGAGTTGAACATTCTAGCATCACCGGTCATGTGTTGAGTGCACCTACTATCAAGAATCAATGCCTCCCTCCCACTTATAATTCACTTACAAATCAAATCAATGAGATTTAGGTACCCATCCTTGCTTGGGTCCTTAGAGGTTAGTCACCAAAGCCTTTGGCACCCAAATGGACTTCTTCTTTGGTCCCACAATTGGTGTACCAATGAACTTTGCCTTCACACCATTCTCCCTCTTGGTAAGCAAATAGCATGAATCAAAACAAATTGAATGCACTTTGTTTGCTTTCTGGTTGGTGTTCATTTTAGTGCATTTTTGCTCTTGATGCCTAACTTGCTTGCATCTTTGGCAATAAGAACCATTGCTCTTCACAAAGCTAGGCTCTAGAGTCACAAAAGCCTTTTTACCCTTCTTGGGGATATACCCTAAACCTTCCTTTTTAAGGGAAAATCTTTGGCTACCCAAGCACTTTAGCAACTTAGCATCCCCACCATATGCCTTACCCAAGGCGTGGGTGAGCTCATCCACCTCTCTCTTGAGAGTCTCATTCTCAACTAATAATGATGAATCTAAAACCTTTTCATCACTACTAGTGGAGGTAGAGTGGGTTGGTGTGGATGTGGAGGGTATATTTGGTTCTTCAACATCAACCACGAATGGTTCATCTATAATGTCACATGTTGAACCAACATTCCTCTTGGAGACCAAGACAACCTTGTCACTCTTAGCTACTAGCAAGGAATGAGCTTTTCAAGCTTTGTATGAGCAAGTTAAAGCTCCTCATGGTCTTTCTTTAGACACTCATAGGATGCTTCTTGCTCCCTCAGGCTCTTTTCAAGAGAGGCAACTCTCTTTTCCAAGGCCATACATTCCTTTACCTTAGCTATGAGAACAATGTTAGCTTGCTCCATTGCCTCAAACATCTCATCTTTAGTGGGTTCATTTGATTCATCATATTCTTCCTCACTATCATATTTTACTTCATTAGAGGATGGTTCATCATATACCTTAGTGGCCTTAGCCATGAAGCATGAACCGGAGGATGAATCAAATAGAGAGGGCTTGTCTTGATCAACTAGAGCCATCATAGCCATGCCTTCTTCTTCTTCTTCGGACTCATCACTATCCCATGTCACAACAAATGCACCATCTTTGCCTTGCTTGAAGGTGGCCTTGTTCTTGCCCGTTCTACGGTCCTTGTTGTTCTTCCTGTCCTTCCTATGAGGATATTCCTCTAAAAGATGATCGGGACTATCACACTTCCAACATAGCCTATTGTCTTCATTGCCCTT
The DNA here is from genome assembly GCA_015847255.1 of Hyparrhenia diplandra. Classification (NCBI taxonomy): domain Eukaryota; kingdom Viridiplantae; phylum Streptophyta; class Magnoliopsida; order Poales; family Poaceae; genus Hyparrhenia; species Hyparrhenia diplandra. The sequence goes on along the minus strand of JADLZK010011187.1, from coordinate 68,030 downwards.
GGAGGTGTCCTTCTTCTTGTAGTTCCCAAATCTCCTCTTGTACTTGAGCATGGTGCCAAATTTTCTCACCACCAAGGCAAGAGCTTCATCAACCTCTTCTAGGCCGGATACATCACATTCTTCTTCTTGTGCCTTTGCCTTGCCCTTGTTTGAGGTAGAGGATGCCTTGAATACAACGGCCTTCTTCTCCTCAACCTTCTTGTCTTCCTTCTTCTCCTTGGCATCAACATCATGATCATACTTGTCAAATGTCAACACCTCTCCAAGTAGATCATTTGGCTTCTTTGAATCAAACCCATCTCTTTGTAGCATGAGAATCAACATCTTGAATCTTGAGGGTAGGGTAATCAAGAATTTGTGGCAAAAGTCTTGATCTTGTGTCTTGTAGCCCAAGGTCCGGAGATCATTTACAATGACTTGAAGACGATGAAACATCTCAAGAATTGTTTCACCATCCTTCATCTTGAAGGTCTCAAAGTCACTCTTGAGGTCATATAGCTTGGCACTCTTGACAACCTTGGTGCCCTCATATGTTTCACTCAATCTTGTCCACACTTCACTTGCACGAACCAAGTCCTTGATGCCCTCAAATATCTTTGCATCGATGGCATTGTATATTGTGTTGAGTGCTATTCGATTGCAAGTCCGATTTGCTCTATCCTCATCGGTGAGCTTGGTAGGATCAAGAATGACATAATCACTCTCCGTCACCTCCAATACTCTCTCATGTATCGATCCAAGGTACATGGTCATCTTCCTCTTCCAATGATCAAAAGAACTCTCACCATCAAAGTGAGGTGGTTTTCCCCCAACATGGTTGAACACTATAGTAGCCATATCTTGTACCGAAGGGTGTTACTCCTTGCTAAAACGGTGACCACGGCTCTGATACCACTTGAAAGGTCCTAAATGGCTAGAGGGGGGGTGAATAGCCTAATAAAATTTTCTACAAAGCACTAGACAAACTTGTTAGAATAACAAATGGCGATAAAAGCGTTTGCTCTAGCTCTACTTGTCGGCAAGCCTCGTATTGACAATTCTAGTTGCTATAGTCTCTAATTCACATACAAAGGCTAAGTCACTACTTTACTAATTAGGTGAACAAGCTAGATTACTCTAAACAAGACTAAGCAACTAAGCAATTCTACTCAACCTACACAAGCACAATATATACCAAAGTAAAAGCAAGGTAGAGAGGAGGTTTTATACCAATGTGTCGAGGTAAGTCAACCAATCACCATAGGATGAATATCAATATGAACAATGAAGCCAATCACCAATGGATGACAAGAGACACAAAGATTTAACCCGAAGTTCACTTGAGCACCCTCAAGCTAATCTCCGTTGTGCCGACCTTCTCACGTGTGGGTCAAGGTGGAGCTCACTCTAAGCCAATTGCCTTTAGGCTTCTTGCACCCAATGCAAATGAGAGGTACCCAAGACACGAGCAATGAATTACTCACACTTTGTCTTCGCGACAAGGAGTGTGTGACCCTCTCACAAATCACCGGAGGTGGCCAAGAACATTCACCTTCTCTTGCCAACGCCTCCACCAATCACCAAGCCGACTAGGAGTGGTGCTCTCCAAAGCAACAAGAAAACCACCGGCTCACAACGATCCCCAAGTGCCACTAGATGCAAAGATCAAAGCAAAGTGCACTTGAATCACCTCAACTCACTAGAATGGATGCTCTCAAGCAAAAAGTGAGGAGAAGGATGAGTGCTCAGCTCTAGAGGTGTTAGGAATGATTTCAAATGTCCAAGCAAGTGAGCCAAGCCGGCCAAGCATGTATATATATGCCCCACCATGAAATGCAACCGTTGGGGGCAAAACACGCCTCTCGCAGCTGACCGGGGCCAGCGCCGGCCGGGACTCACCGGCAGAGTCCGGTCGATTGGTCCGGCCGATCCGGTCACACCGGACAAGCCACCTGGCCCACACTCGACCCGGCACATGCGTCCGGTCGGTGGTTCCGGTGCATGCGTCCGGTCAAGTTCCAGGCCGAGCCGAAAACATGCTCTCTCGAACTTCCGACGGAAGCACCATTGACGGAGCGTCCCGGTCGGATTCGCGCGTCCGTCGCGAGTCCGGTCACCGGTTCGGTCGACTCGAGTTGTGATTTTTTGTGGATTTTAGTCAATCGTTCCTTCACCTTTGCTCCAAACCAACTTCCGTCTCTTGATTCTTGTTGCCGACACGTCGAAGAACACCCCCGACACCATGTGTTAGCATTTTGAAAACATTTTCCATCAAGAGCGGAGTTAGCTCTCTAGGTTAGAATGCATGCAAATGATTTTGAACCTAGAGGCACATGAGACCGATATGTACGAAAGTTTTCCCCTTTTTATAGTACGGCTTATCGATCCTATAATCACTCACACCCTCTATGGTGTCTTGAGTGTAAAATCAAAATGGCCCTATGATATACCTTTGCCTTGAGCCCATTTTGATCCACGATCCACTCAAGTCATGCACTTGATCATCAATTTGAACCATCTCGATCCATCCACCATGACCATCATGCACAACCTTGGCTTGACCAATCTTCAACTAAATCAAACACTTAGCATAGAGAGATTAGTCCTAAGGATGTCATCAATTAGCCAAAACCAATCTAGAGATCTTCAACAACCTATAATGTGGGCACCCTTTATCTAAGGAAAAGGATCCTCCACCATGTATTCATGTCCTCTCTTCGATTCCCCAATGGAACCTCTATTGCACAAATTTTAGGAACTCTTCAAAGAGCCTTCAGGTCTTCCGCCTAAGAGCGCTATGATCATCGTATTCATTTGAAAGATCCGACTCAACCCGATAGTTGTCCGCCCTTCATCATATCCTCGGATATAAAAAAATGAGCTCGAGCAGCGATTGCAATGAAATGCTCTCACAAGGTATCATCCGGTATAGCACTTCACCATTTTCATCTCCTATTCTCCTTGTTAAAACGGAATGACAAGACTTGGCAATTCTACGTTGACTATCGCGCTCAATGAAAACACTATGAAAGATAAATTTCCAATACACCGTCATTGCTGAATTATTGGATGAATTGCAAGGAGCCAAATTCTTGACAAGCTCGATCTTCGTTCAGGGGTATCACTAGGTACGCATGCATCCACCAGATATTGAAAAAACAGCCTTGAAAAACATCATGGGCACTTCAATTCTTGGTCATGCCGTTTGGTTTATGCAATGCACCTTCAACCTTTCAAGCATTGATGAACGACATTTTGGGACCATTCCTACGAAAGTTTGTTCTGGTTTTCTTTGATGACATTTAAATCTTCAGCAAATCCTGGACTGAACACTTAGTACATATGGAAGAAGTCTTCAAGGTATTGTCATCACACAACACCTTCTTAAAGAAATCTAAATGCCTCTTTGGTCAATCACAACTTGGTTATCTGGGACATATTATCTCTGATCTTTGGAGTAGCGCGCTTGATCCCCGAGAAGGACAATGATCTCTAATGCTTGAGAAGACTAATGGGCTTGGCCTTTGTTGCAATTGTAAGCCCCTCATATAAATATGAGGGCAACCGGCTTTTAGTTCAATCAATCAAGAACAACTTAAGGTTAATTCCCTATAGCTCTCGGCTCTCCGGCCGTCGCCGCCGCCGTGCCGCCGCCGTCGTGTTCATCTACGCCACATCACGCTCCCCGTCTTTCCCCTCTTGTTGACCGGAAAACGGTTTGTGACAGCTGAACAAATAGATAGCTATTCACTTTTCGCGTCGGGACTCCAGTCCAAGACTTGATTACCTCGCCCAAAGACACACCTCACGTAGTCGCGGGAGTTCCACCGCTAGCCGTGTGACACACCGCAATCGCTTGGCTCGCGAAGTCGTGGCCGATCAGGCGATCGCACCGCCACCATCACCAATTTGCCAGGCTTGCGGACACCGCCAACCGCCATCCCCTGTTGGTATTTATTAAGTGCTATAAGAATATGAAGGATTCGCAAAAGCGCCTGAGAACACCTACCATTGTAGCTTTTTCCTAGGATGAGTATTCTAGAGTATCGTATCCACAGGGAAGCGTTGGCTAAAGAATCTAATAAGTCACAATCATGCATCTACTAACTAAGCAAACCACTAACTAAAGTGAGGGGGTAAATGGTAAATGATAGGAGTTATGAATAATATCAATCACACAGGGAGAATTCCTAATGATAAATGCGTAGTAGCACGTTGAGAGGGGCAGCGGGGAGAGATCTAGGTTCCTATGTACTTCTCTATTACTTAGGTTCTATGATAGCAATCATACCAAAACACTTTGGGACACCAAAGCACTAGCCACAGAAAGGGATGAGAAGGGGGCTAGGAAGGTTTGGCAAGGTCCTACAATCACCAACCCGAACGTGGTGGAATACATCGGCCATCGAGTGTCACCACACAGGGCTACCACAAACAATCCGTGGGGTTGGGTGCAATCTCGGGTAATCTCTAGTTTAGACACCATGTCTACACTATTAATTACTACTCTAGTCACATACAATTAACTAAAGCACTCGATGCGGCGAAGATCCCATGCAAAGGCATAACAACTATGCTAACCAATTATATGAAAGATATGAAAGTAAATAGAGAAGATAAATATATAAATCATAATGTCTTACAAAGAAATGATACAAGATATACCAAACTCTGTAGATTCCTCCAGAACCGGAGCATAGCTCCGCTCTCCCTAACTCTCTAGTTGCTAATCTACTACATTGGAGAGTCTAGCCCTAATTCTCTAGTGGAGAGGTTGTCCTCACATTGGGACACCTCCAAGACCAACAGGTCAAGAGATAATGAATGGAATGAATTAGGGGTTTCACCACAGGCGGGGTCTTGTTATATAGGGGTCTCCAGGCCTCCCTCCTAGTTCCGTAGGCAATGTGGTACTAAACCTTCCACCATGTATTATGCTAATGCACATAGGCTTAGATGGGCCGAATTCAGTCACGGGCCTTCTAGAGTCTTCCATTGGATGCACCATAGCCCTTGGATCCAACCGACCTTGATAGATGGACAGGATTGCTCCTCAATGGCGGTTAGGAACCGGCGTCGAAGGGAGGCGACGACAAGGCCCCATGGCCCGGCCGCCGCCCACTACTAGGGCGGCCGCCCTGGCACACTTGCCAGTGGGCCCCAGCTTGTGGGTCGTGCCTTACGGTGTCTTGGAATGTTCTTACATGGGTTTCAAGTTGGATTGCTTCACGGATCGTCTTTATGTCGTAGGGCTTGCAAACTCTTGGGCGTTTTCTGTTTAATCCCGAAAATATATAAATCACCAAAACTCGTAGAATTATGTCATTAAAGCCCTATACTATGTTGATATTCATTTTAAGCCCTTATTTCAGTTTTAAAAAGCCTATATATTTTATGCTATAACAAAATGTCAACATCCCCATCGCGATTGGCATCGCGGCATCAAGCGACCCGATCGGCGATCACGATCACATGATAGGTGAATGTGATCCTCCCGTCATCTCCAGTTCTTTAGTTTTGAATTTCAATATTTAGTCGATTGGCGATCACATTTATATTAAGATTTACGTCGTTTTACCGAATTATAATATCATTTTACTGAATTGTAATATGGTTTAATGAATTGTATATATAAAAAATTTTCGGTACACCCTGTGCTCAAAAGTTAGGTCCGTCACTGTCCACTCCTGTTCGAAATCGTGGCAAGGCGGCTCTTGGAGCTAAGCCACTCGCATGTGAGTGCTTCCCGGACTTGACAGCTATCACCTCGCCGGAATTTTTAAGCTAAGCACACAGCACACAGGAAGGAAGGAGGCATCAAACATCAACCGGCGAGCCACTGGCATTCTATTTGCTGTGGCCCACTACATGTGGGGTCTATGAAAGCTCATGACATCATCAACGCATGGCAAGTTGGCAACATGCGATCGAGGATCACGATCACGATTGCGAGCGGGAGGGACAAGAAGAACTATATATCATGGGCAATCCAACTTCTCCCCGAGCCCCGCATTGCCAGGACGAGCCAAGGAATTAATCCTGGGTTTGACGAGCCAAAGGAAAACTTATTTAATAGCTACTACGACTAATATTAATAGCTACTAAGGTATTTAAAGAAATTATAACCCTTATTATTAGGACACTCTTGATGCAGACTCTACTATAGAGTTTAAGTTTATTTATTATCATCATATTTATTACACTTTGCTGATTTTTTTTTAGATAATGGAAATTAATCCGGCTTCATCTATCAAAAGATAGAATCAGACCAATTATTACAAAAAGTTTGACTAACAAAAGTTGCAAAAATAACCGGAACGAAGTACAACTTAATTCTAAAATCAACCAATGTATCTCAAAGATAACCATCCATTGGAACTAAAAATTGAAGCGCGGAAGTTTCAAGATGCTGTCCCGCATGGATCAGCATATTTTTCCGATCTTCATCTTTCTTTTATGACTTGCCCATTCCCGCAGCCAATGTGTTCCCCTGAATATGACCTGCAAGAGATTTTTTTGGTCGACACTTATCAAAAAACCACTTCATTCCTAGTTATCCACAAAGTCCAACACAAAGCCGCAAATGCTGTTAATAACAATGAATTAAGCCTTTTATTTCCCATCTTGGTCCATCTTGAAAATAAATCATTTAAATCATTAGGTGGTGATAACCCAAACAACATGTGTACAGCACGCCATAAAGACTTGGCATAAAAACAATCAAAAAGAGATGTTGAATTGTTTTGGGAAAGTGACAAACAAGTACAATTTTTATCACCATTCCAGGTTCCGCTTAACTAAATTATCTTTAGTTAAAATTACACCTCTTTTCAAGTACCAAAGAAAAATTTTTATTTTCATAGGAACTTTAATATGCCAAATATCTTTTGACACTCTAACACCATTGTTAATTAACGCAGCATACATTGACTTGACTGTAAAGATTCGGATGTGTTTTAAACCCTAAGAGAAGACATCCTCTGTTCGGCTTAAACTTAAGTCTTGCAGGATGCAACAATTCCATACTAAGCATTTAGGTTTGCACCCACTAAATTCCTTCTAAAAAGAAATATTTAGTGGAGTTGAGCTAAGTACTTGTGCAACAGAATCATTTTTTCTCCTAACAATGTTAAAAAGCGTAGGGAATTTATCTTTTAAAGGCTTATTTCCCAACCAAGTATCATACCAAAACCTGGTTTGAGATCCATCTTTTACCTTAAAAGATCCAAGATCTAAAAAAACAGTCTTTGATGTTCATCAAGCTTTTTCAAAAATGCGAATCTGTTGGCTTTTTATAACAACTCCCCAGGGTCTTGTCTTTTATATACTTATTTCTAATTAATTCTTGCCACAGACCATCTTCGTTTTAGCAATTTGTAAAAGCCACTTACTTAGTAGGCATTTATTTTGTATACACAGATTTTGAATGCCCAAACCTCCTTGATCCTTGGGTTGGCATAAAATTTCCCATTTTGCTAGTCTATACTTCTTTTTATGTTCATCATTTTGCCAGTAAAAGCGCGATCTAAAGCAATCTATTTTTTCAAGAACACCTTTCGGTAATTCAAAAAAAGACATCATAAACATCGGTAAACTAGACAAAACCGAATTTATGAGAACCAGTCGCCCTCCCACTGATAATAATTTTCCTTTCCAACCGCTTAGTTTCTTTTCAATCCTTTCCTCAATAATTTTCCAATCTTTATTATTTAGCTTCCTGAAGTGCATGGGTAAGCCAAGGTAACGAAAAGGAAATTTCCCAATAACACAACCAAACAATTGCGAATAAAACTCTTCCTGCTCTTTTGCTTTACCAAAGCAAAATATCTCACTTTTATGGAAGTTTATCTTTAAGCCCGATAACTGTTCAAAGGTGCTTAATAAAAGTTTCATATTTACTGCCTTTTGAACATCATGGCTCATAAAAATAACTGTGTCATCCGCATATTGTAAGATGGACAAACCATCCTGGATTAAGTTTGGGATAATTCCCTCCACCTGGCCTGCATCCTTTGCTCTTGCTATCATTATAGCTAACATGTCAACCACTATATTAAATAGTATGGGTGACATAGGGTCTCCTTGCCTCGTGGCCTTTTTTGGTTTGGAAATAATTACCTAATGAGTCATTTACTTTAATATTGACATTGCCTCCTTCGGTAAAACTTTCTATCCATTTACACCATTTTTGTGAGAACCCTTTCATTCTTAGAGTTTGTTGTAAAAAACTCCATTTAACCTTATCATAAGCTTTTTCAAAGTCTATCTTAAAAACTACCCCATCTTTCTTTTTGGTATGAAGTTCATGTATTGTCTCATGAAGTATCACTGCTCCTTCCATAATATTTCTACCTGGCAAGAAAGCCGTTTGTGTGGGTTTTATTATCCTCTGTGCTACGGTAGTTAATCTATTTGTTGCAACCTTAGTGAAGATTTTGAAAGACACATTCAGTAAACAGATGGGTCTGTACTGCTGAATTACTTTCGCATCATTCTTCTTAGGTAAAAGTATGATGGTTCCAAAATTAAGGCGATTTAAATGCAGAACTCCTTGATGGAAATCCGTAAACAGAGCCATCAGATCATCCTTTATAGTATTCCAAAAGACCTGATAAAATTCTGCCGGAAAACCATCTGGCCCTGGTGCCTTATTATGTTCCATCTGAAAAATTGCAGCTCTAACCTCATCAACAGAGAAAGGTTCTATTAGAAGCTCATTCTCCAGCTGAGAGACTTGTGGGATATCTGCAACGTTCGCCTCCTCCAGCATAAATTGTGAAGCGTCCGGGGGACCAAAAAGATCCTTATAATACTTGGTAATATGCTCCTTTAATTGAGCATCACCATTTATTATATTATTCCCGTCCTCTAGCTGGAAAATGCGAGTTTTGCGATGTCTACCGTTAGCAAGCAGATGATAGTACTTCGTATTTGCATCCCCTTCTAACAAATGCTTTGCCTTAGCTCTTTGGTACCATTTAATTTCTTCCTCCCTTAAAAGTTCGGCTAACCTTTCATTTAACACAAGTTTTAGATCCAGTTCCAATTGGCTCAGTGAAATTACTTCAGCTTTTTTATCTAGTTCGTCTAGTTTATCCAACAAATCTGCTTTTTCTTTTTTGTACACGCCACTGACATTTTTAGCCCATCCACGGAGATACTGGCGAAGCCTTCTAATCTTGGCCTGCCAACGCTCTATAGGAGTGCCATTTACAGAGGTATTTTGCCATACTTGACTCACCATCTCACAAAATCCATCTCGTAGCAACCAACCAAGTTCAAATTTGAACTGATGTTGATTATTTGGTGATGAATTATTTGTAGAGAAGAGTAAAGGTGTGTGGTCAGAAATTTCTCTATTTAAAGAATGTACAGTAACATGAGGGAAATTGTTTTCAAAGTCAGTACAAACCAGGACTCTGTCTAACTTTTCAAAAGTTTGATTAGGAAGATTATTAGCCCAGGTAAATTTTTACGCTTTGACATTTCTATCTCTCTTAAGTTAAGTGTATCAATCACTGCATTAAACATAAAAGGCCATCTGTCACTATAATTATCATTATTTTTTTCATCGGTCTTCGAATAATATTAAAGTCACCACCTATAATCATAGGTACAACTTCTTTAGAACATACTCGAACTAGCTCGGATAAAAAATTGTGCTTTATGATCGACTTGGGCGGGGCCATAAACTGAAATTAGATTAAATTTGAAGTCGTCCTCTTTATGTCTTAACTTGAAACGAACAAAAAAATCCCCTTCCTCAATCTCCCCAATGTCAAAAATCAACATATTGACACCTAGAACCATACCTCCAGATCTACCCCTTGGAGCTTTACAATGCCACAGAAAATCTCTACCAGCGCAGATATTATTCAAAGTGGATTGTGGAAAATCAGCTCTACCAGTTTCCGATAAGGCAATGAAATCTAGGTTCTTTTCTTTTGTTAGATCTGACAAAAATTTATACTTTTTTAAATCTGCGAACCCATTACAATTCCAGAAAATTCCTTTCATTTCTTTAAATTGATTTTTTATTTATTTTCTTTTTCCTTTTCCCTCTACCTCGACCACAAAAAGATGATACAGGAGTTTGTAGACATTTAGGATCACAACCCCCATCACCTAAACCCTCAGTAATCTCTGAACAAATTAAATTTAAAGCTTCTAAGTCCAAAGCATCTTCTCTTTGAGCAAAGCAAGGCTGTAACATTATCATCATTATCTAAATTTTTTTACGAGGGACTGAATTTTGACTTTCCACTAACCGATTGAATTCAATATTTCTTAAAAAGTTCTAAAGAATTATGAATAGCAACACTATTATCTCCTATAGCAATACCCAAATCCTTTACAGAATTAAATAAAGAAACATCATCTCTAGAAATAAAAGACATTTGTTTTAAATTATTACCTTTCAGTGTCGCATCCTCCAGATTCTGGCGCATTTTTAACTTAGCCGCCTTCTCCACAGAGTTCTGATCAATGCTTGCTGCAGCCCTCTTGCTTGTTTTCTCAGAAGTCACTATCCCACCAGATTTTTCTTTTATTTTATTAATTATTCCTGAGTCATTTATCGGGCCCTTCAAAGCAGGAGTCCACTGCCCATTGCCACCAGGCACCAGCTCAACCACAGGCCTCTTGGCCGCCTGTACGGCTGCTCCTGCCTCACCTAGATTGTCTTTGCACTTCCTTAGGGTCAATATCCATCTGACCTTCTGTGCTTCCTTTAGGTTCAGAGCTTGGATTAACATCCTTCTCCTTCTCTTCCTCTTCATCCTTAGGATTTTCCATCTCTTTTTCCTTCTCTCCATCTTTAGGGTCCTCATCAATGGTAGAATCCAAATCTAACAGAGTTGGTTCACCATCAGAGCCCCCTTGTTCCACTCCAAACTGTAAACTGTATACAAAATCCCCAATAACTACATCCACAAACGGTGGGATGAGGTTAGGATCAAGCACAGCTACCTTCATTCTTGCTCTGCCATATTTCTTTAAAAATTTAGTGTCAACATATTTGGGAACACCTAGGATTGAAGCAACTGCCCAAATGATGGGAAATTCTTTTAAATCCCTAGGTAGTCCCACGAACTACACCCACTTCTTTTCTATCTCATATTTAAATACTTCATTATCTTTGCCCTTCTCAAATTTTATCAGGCCTGGAGTAGTTTTTGTCCTCATTTCACCCCAGTTCACCACTATTTGTAACCAATCAGCAGAAGGAAAATTAGTAACAAAGGAATTGTCCTTGACCTCAATATCCCAAGTGACCTTCCCTGGCAGTAGCATGTCTAGTTCCCTTGCCAAAATTTCAGCAGTAATAGAACCTTCTAAGACACGCACCACCGCTGATGTTTCATTATTCTTGTCATTAACATTCTCAGAGGACACGGGAATATAATAGAATCCCAGCCCTTCCACAGCATAGCCATACGGAAGAGCAGAGACTTTTGTTTTCTTCATGTTCGGACAAGCCTTTGTGACATGATCACCACAGCATAGAACGCAAAAAAGAATTGACGTGCAATCATGTATGGTATGACCTTTAGTCAAGCATCTATAACAGAAAGGTTTGCCTTTTTTCTTTAAACCTTTTAATGCCTCAGGAATAACAAATGAAAGAGCTTTCTCTGGTGGGACAGTGACATCAAGTTGCTTACCATCTGCAACGTTGAGAACCTCCTTCCCCTTGCCACCGGCTTGACTTGAGGTTGCCGTCTTCGATTGCTGCTGCCCAAAGCCAGCCACATGCGGTGAAGGCCCATGTAACAGGGAGCCAAGGCCAGCCACCTGACCTCCGGACGAAGGCTGTCCGCCAGCCAGATGTTGGCCGATCACCAGCTGTCCCTGACCAGCCGACATGGTCGCTGGTTTGGGCTGGCCATGGACCACATGCTGACTGCCCGCCCCCGTCTCCATCGGTGTGATATGGCCACGCCATGACCGCCCGACGTCTCCTCCTGCGGACGCGGTTGTTCTTTGAGGCACCACCGTTGCACGGGGCTGGCTGCGGCGCCACCAACGCTGGCCGTGTTGCGGCGCCACCACGGCTTGTGAATCTTTGGGGCAGCACCGCCGCCTGCGGCTGCTGTGGCGCCCCGACGACCTGCTGCTGGCCGGGGTAAAGCTGCGATGGTGGAGGGACTTGGTTGTACCGAGGGCCACCATAGCCCCCACCACGACCACGTCCACCACCGAATCCACCATAGCCGCCACCACCAAAACCACCATTCCGACGACCACGATGTGCGCCATGGAAGTTCATGTTGTTGTAGCCCCCAAAACCTCCGTGGCCTCCTGCGACGAAGCCACGGCCTCGACCGCGAGGATAGTTATACCCCCGGCCAAGTCCACCGTACCCCGGATCAAAACCAGGTTCAAAACCCGGCGCGAACCCAGGATTGAACCCCTGTCCTTGGCCTCCTCTTCCACCGTTGCGAGCACCATACCCCCCTCCATTGCCTCCACCTTGCGACGCCATTGTATTCCCTTCTCGAACCACCGTAGCGAAAGTTCGACGAGAGGTGCGAGAGGGTCTAGGTGGCGGCTGTAGATGGATAGGTTTTTTCGTACTAGGGTAACGCTTAGTTCTGTCGACGGAAGAGAGCACAAAGGCCCTTGGTGGGTCTAAAAAATTTGCCCGGCCCAAATTCTATTTTAGTCGAGCCTGACACTGGCGAGATCAATTTTTCCGTCTTGACATCGTTACGGCAAACGAACGTAGAGACCGTATTCGACGCCAACGACAACGGCGGAAAATTAGATTCTCGTCTTTCATCTTTCAAAATTTCAAAAAAAAATTCGAATGTGTCTTTGCCTAACCGGACTGACAATCCTGATCTCCGGCGAGCTACTGATTGTCACCGGTGGTCGATGAAAAGAACGCCGATCACCTCGCGCCGTGAACTACCGGCGGATGCGCCTCTATGCAATCACCCAATGTTCTCGATGGAGAAACACGATGTGATGGCGGCGGGCCTTACCCGCGGAACCACAGGTTCGATCTTCTTGCGTACCAACGATTGCACAATTGATTTAGACAGCGCAAGATCTCCTGAGTTCGGATCATTACCTTGCAGAGCACTTTCGGCTTTGAGGGCTGGTCGAAAGAAAATCCGCACGGCTTGCCTCGGCAATGAACTCCGGCGTCGATATATCGTCGTCGTCCGAAGGAGTCCTCGTCGTCCGTGAAGCCCAGAACTTATGCGCGATGCGCTCCGCTTGAGGCGAACCGCGTGAATCGGTTTTTGGCTGGCTGCTTTGGTCGGCCGCCAAGCTCCCGACCATCCTCGCCATGCGCCGCCCTTCTTCACACCTCCGCCTTTCATCTTCTTCGTCGGCAGACTCCACCACCGGGGCCGGACGTACCGCTTGACGTACTGAAGGCGCCCGAGGGGTTAAACGGCGGCGACGGCGAATCGTCGCCCCCCGTCGCGGACCACGGCGTAACTGTTTATTAGCGCCGCATTCGACGTTCGCACGCTACTGGACGACCAGGCGTCGATCGATCGCGATGAAGCGCCACCACGATCACCACCGCGGTCACCCTTCACCTCCTCCGGCGACTGCAGACCCCCACTCCTTGGCCCGTCGAACAGGACCACAGCTTGCCGCACAGAGTGGATCGGCGACGAATAGTCGACCTCACCACCATGCCGCTCCCCATCATGCATGAGACGGTGGTCACACCGGAGAAGGGCGGCGCAAACTCACCACGAGCCCGGCCTCGCGCGAGACACCCGAGGCCGGGTGCCTTCAGTGGCGGCTTGGCCGCGCGCGGATGGCCTTCGCTGGCGATGTGGCAATATATTTATGGAAGAGAGAGGAAGAAAAAACAAGACTTCAAGTTTTATTTGGACTCTAAGTCCACATTACCTAAGGTAATAAATAATTTTAGTATGGTAGAGTCTGCATTGTGAGTGTTTTATAGCTCATCACAAACCAACGATTGAAGCAGAGCATCCAACGCCGTCTGGTCTCGTATAAACAATGCTTGCTGTAGCACTCACCATCGCGTGCTAAACGTGTTTTGCTGATTTGTGGTACAGGCGTAGTACACGGTTGATTCAGCTCCCTGCGTCATGCATGCGAGCCACCAGATCTCGGTAATCGAGCAGTCACGGTGGGTCACCCGAGGTGGGCTGCCGGTCCCCGACATGTGCTGGTGCTCCAGCGATCTATGAATAGAGTAGTAGTACATCCTTGTACACCGCCGGACAGCCCAGTACCTAAGGCAACACGCACGTACGGAATACATGTAACCGTGTACGCCCAGCCGGCCACATGTGTATTTGTATTTTTTAAAAAATTGTAAATAATTATGAATAATTTGATGACATTTGTGAACAATTTGACTTATTTTCCTATGATGTCTGGAATATATAGAAATAATTTATAAATACTTTTCTAAAAAATTGACATATATTTATGTTATTCACAAATTACGCCACTCTATATATAATAAATTATAAAGAAATCACGGTAAATCTAAATCTATACCTGCTGATAAAGCACGAAAATTTCTGTCATTTTTTTCTATCATTTTCTTTCACCTCCTCCCTTCTCCAAGTCCTAGTCGGTCTATCTAGGCCAAAATTCCTATATTGTTCCTTATCAAATCAATCCAAATAGGACTCAAATCCATTCTAAAGACTAGAGAAAATAGGCAAAAATGCCAAAACAAAACAAAACTCGAGTGCAGAGATCAAGAGGCAAAAAGGAAATTGTCTACCATGAAATTTTTTTTGCCACACGTATCGTAATCTGGTACTCAACCGAACTATTTTTTTGAAAATAGAGAGAGAAACACGAGACATCACATGACTCCCATCCTAAATTCAATACAAATCAAATCCAAATAAGACTACAACAATAAGGCAACTATAACACCTCGGCGAATTGGCTTGTAGTCCAATGGTAGAGACGGTCCAAAGGGGCGCTACCCACCAGGGTTCAAATCCCGGTGCTCGCACCTTTCTGGGATTTTCCTAGGATTTTCCGGCGTTATGCATTAAGTGGTAGCGGCGTTCCCGTCGACGACGAGGCGCCAATGGTGACCGAGAATCTCGAGATCTGCCGGATGCTTTCGGTCCCCGGAGGTGCTCATAGGGGTAGGGTTTTGCGTCACGTGTCTTCATAGGGGTGAGTGTGCGTGCGTGTTGTGAGCGTCTGCGTTGTCTTGTGTCATTCTCAAAAAAAAAAAAAAAAAAAAAAACTATAACACCTCGAAAAAATCAATAAATCCATTGCTAAGACCACGAGTACTCAAATCATACCAATAAATTCATGGTTTCTTCTTCCTCAAACAAAATCGAGAAACAGGTGACCACATCGTGAAACATCAAGATGTCGATGGCCCTTGCCCACTTCACCGGATCTAAGAAAGAAACAAGGAGCGTCGTCAAAAATCTGCATTGTATAAGCGCTCTGGGCTTCGTCACTTGTGACTTGTGACGATCGTAGAAATTTCGTCATAGAAAGAGCTTGTTCTATGACGATATTTTTAAGCGTCGTGAGGTAATCGTCATGGATGAACACGTTTCTACTAGTGCAAGATGAACTTTTTGAACAAAAATATTTTTAGAAACCAAGGGAATAAGAACAAATCGGCACACGGGAAAAATAGATTGTTCTTGTTATTGAGTAGGAAGGCACCTGCTTCACCCTCGCTCTGGCTCGCCTCTGCAGGCTCACGTGGGTAGGGTCGAGATTGGCCCCTATTGCGCGCGCTGGTGAGGCATGGCGGCAGGGGGAGGCGTGGGTGTTGGGAGGAGGCGCGCGGTGTGTAGTTGCCGAAGCTCATGGCGCAAAGCTGCCCTGGCCCTGGGTCACCGGGGCGGCCATGCGAGGATGGAACTCCAATTAAATATAATGAGGGTGCAGGGAGATGGGGATAGGGAGAAGCTAAGATAATCTCCTGCTCGGTCCAAATTATAAGATGTCTAAGTGTATCGATAAAAACATGATTGTAGAATAAAAGAAAATGTCTTATAATTTGGAACTAAGAGTGTCATTTTCTCAAATATAAGACTTGTTGTAATCTTAATAATTATGGGTCTGTCAATTTTATTTGATTTAAATTTGGATCAAAACTTCAATTAAATATAACAAAATAGGCAAATCATTTTTTGTTGAATGAGCACCGTGATGCAAATACCGTGTGGCATACACTTTTACACTTTTGCTAGTATAGTAATAAAGTGTGTAAATAGAGCTAAAAACATAGTAAATGCAGCGAAAAATTTAGTCGATGGGAGGTGCTAAATCAACCGGTTGCTGGATAGACACATCCAAAAACAATGAAGCCATGCATTGGGGTACGTAAATATTTTGTGCATGCATACACTTTGGAACCCTAACCAGTATACCAGATTTTTAAAGAAAAGTTTGTAAGGCACTTTTAAATTTATAAGAGCTAACAATTACGAACATCTTGTTGAAAATAAATATCTAAAGCGGTAAAAACTTTAAACAAAATACTTATCAACAACAAACAACATATAGATCGGGTTGGCCACTGCAACTTTGATATTATACATGAACATTCAAGGTCATTTAGAATTTTTAACTTTTTTTAAAAAAACTGTGAGATTAAAACATATATCCAGGACTTCAAATATAAAAGCTTTTCAACTATGAAGTTGTACACTATATTGAGAATTACTACAACTTCAGTATAGACCATTTCAACATCCGAAGTTGTTTGAAACTTCAAAACTCTTGAGCTTGAAATAATATTGAGACTCTTTTTTTTGCGAAGAAATAATATTGAGACTCTAAACAGTTTAATAAATTAAAAAAATGTATCAACCATAAAGTCGTAGATCACGGTGAGAGATAAAATTTGATATCAAAATTGTCTTCATCCATGTTCATATGGAAAAGTTATTAATGTTTTTATGTGGATCTTAAAGATGACAGAGTTTTTCGAACTCTACATAGAATGGCTGCCTTTATTAATAGTGATCTTAAGAGATGAACATTTGTCTAATGTAACATTTTTTGGGATTGTCTCTCGATGTGCCAGTCTAAGAGAGGTTATCTAGGAAAATTGTTTTTGTGGTATTTACATTGACTACAGTATAAGTGGAAGTTGCATGCCCAATGGATACCCTCTAGTTTAAAAAAAATGAACCAAGAAGATATGGTTTCCCCACCAAAATTTGAAGTTTTTAGTTCATTTGTTAAAATCTATGGATGTCCAATTTCTGCTTTGCCTTCCACCTCTAACTAGGAGGCAACAATTTTGGAAACAATTAATACCTTCCATGTCACTCAGATCCCCATCACGCGTGATAAGCGTGTCTTGCAGATTTGAAATATAAATATAAACTCAAAAAAAGAACAAAACAATGAGGGCCTACATGCAGATTTGCATGCATGCACTGATGCAACCCCTAACCCACATCATTCCAATCTTTTATCAAAAGAATAATGCTGTCACTGTCACTTGTCCGTAATTAACTAATTACAGGACTGGTCACCTACCAAGCACGGACTAGGTGGCTGCTGGCATGCGCCTGTGCTCGATCTGGCCCCTTGGTCATTTTGGCTCTTGGCTGTTGCCACGCCGATCCCTCTATAAAACCGCAGCTGAAACCCAAGATGGCACACGACAAAATCACCAACCACCACAGTCGCCACCTGGTGCGGCTGGGAAGAAATGGTCACTCCCGCACCTGCGGCCAACGCGGACGACGCCGTTGCTCCAGGCGGCGGCATGGACGGGCGCAGCGGCTACTGCGAGGTGACCAGGACGTTCCGCAGCCTGCGCCCGCCGGTGCCGCTGCCGAAGCCGGACGCACCCCTCGTTCCCGGAGTTCGCGTTCTCGCTTCTGACGACGTCGTCGTCCCCGCTCCCCGCGCACCCGGCTCTCCTCGACGCCGCCACCGGCGAGGCGGTGCCGTTCCCGGCGTTCCTGTCCCAGGTGCGCGCGCTCGCGGGGCTCTCCGCTCCGTGGTCCGGCTCGGACGCGGCGACGTCGCGTTCGTCCTCGCGCCGACGCGGCTGGACGTCCCCGTGCTCTACTTCGCGCTGCTCTCGTTCGGCGCCGTCGTGTCGCCGGCCAACCCCGCGCTCACCGCGGACGAGGTCGCGCGCCTCGTAGCGCTGTCGGGCGCGTCCGTCGCATTCGCCGTGTCGGCGACCGCCGCAAAGCTGCCGGCTGGGCTCCCGACCATCCTCCTCGATTCGGACCGCTTCCGCTCCTTTCTGCACAAGGAGCAGAACGACGACGGCCGTGCCCGTGCAGGGGAGGAGGACCGGCGGCGGTGGTGCGGCAGTCGGATACGGCGGTGATCCAGTACTCGTCGGGGACAACCGGGCGGGTGAAGGCCGCGGCACTGCCGCACCGGAGCTTCATCGCGATGGCGGCAGGGTCCTACGCTCTGCTCGGGAAACCGAAGCACGGCCGCGAGAGGACGCTGCTGGGCGCGCCCATGTTCCACTCGCTGGGGTTCTACTACGCGCTGAAAGGGGTGGCGCTGGGGCAAACGACGGTGGTGGTGACCGACGAGGTGGCGCGGCGCGGCGTCAAGGGGGTGGTCGAGGCGGCGGAGAGGTGGGCGGTCACGGAGATGACGGCGTCGCCACCGGTGGTGATGGGCATGGTCAGGGAGCCGTGCCACCTGGAGGCGCTGGAGCGCGTCGTGTGTGGCGGCGCACCGCTGCCGAGCACGGCAGCCGAGAGTTTCCGGCGACGGTTCCGTAACGTGGATCTCTGCATGGTGAGTTGATTAATTTTACAAATGTCGCTTTCGGTCAAATAATTAATTATTATGAGCGTTTTTAGCATAATTAATTATTATTGTGAGTTTCTCGTAGGCAGCTAGCGTTGTTACAATAGTCGATTTCTACTTCGAATATAATTGACTGTTTTGTTGAAAATCTTAGAACGCCGATTGCCTCTCTCTAACTTAAAAAATGTCTGACCAAGCGTCTTAAAACATTCCATTTCATTATTTCAAACCTGTTAATATGCCATCTACATACAGCTATCACCTGTGCCAACATATCCATGTGCCACCACATCACTCAAAAGATATCAACTGATCACGTGTGACGTGACCAGAAGAGGATAACACTGCAAATAAATATAATCGCTGGGGCCGTACTTACACGTCAGTGTACCTTTTATATAAGTAGCTAAAGCATGCAACTTACGCTTCGTTTTAAGTAGTATTGTCACTATGTCCTGTTGAGATTGTCATTGCGGACTCCGCGTCATTTGATTTGACCATTTGTCTTATTTAAAATTTTATATAAGTCTTTCCTCCGATTCAAATGTAGTTCACTTTTTTGCTTTTCTAATCACGTTGGTTTTGGTATGCACTTAGTTATACACTATGTCTGTCAGATACATAGTGAAAGAAATGAATTTAGAAAAGCCAAAGTGAACTACAATTTGAAACGGAGGGAGTATTATTTATCTTTTATAATTTATTTTATTATTGGTGATACTTTAATTATAGTTTAGTTATTATATAATTCACTAAACTATTTTGAATAGAACGAATGGTAAAACATGATACTCAAAAGTTAAAAAAAAAAAGACAATCTCAAGGGGACGGAATGAGTGTACATAGTACTGTGTAAGGTTGTTTTTGTGTTAATTGTTCGAGGCGTCACTGCCTTACTGTCATACTAGAAACCAAAGTCATATAATCCTTAATTCTGGTGGAGGCAGAAAAGTCAAATTTATTGAAAAGATTTATTTTTAAAATTGTCATCTTGAGGCATAATAATTGTTCGCTTAGGAAGCAATGCCAAAAAATAGACTTGTATGGTGTGATTTTTTGAGAAATCACTTGTATTGTGTGATTAGCATATGCTCTAGCGGTCCTAGAATGAAGGTGATCCGAGCAACATGTTTTTTATTGAGTATAGTACGAAACCATGCATCTAAGTTTCAAAAAAAAATAAAAAACAAGCATCTTCTAGCATTCAAGCTCACTATATTTTTTTTCTTTTCTTAAAAATTGTTTGAAACATTAATAAATTTCCTATTTTGAAAGGGGAAAAAAAGTGCAAGACGTTCTGTCTAGACCCACCAGCAAACTGCTAAAGAACTGCTAAAAATAAGTAGTTGAGGTGGATCCTAACATATTTTGCTTATTATATCTAATAAATACGGAGTAGAGGCCATGTAATTGTTAGTTAATCACCCAGCTATAAACTACCTTATATATACGTTCTAATCCAGCTAATAGCAGTTAACATATCGCTAAAAGGATACGTTTGCGCTCTCACGTACCTATCTCCACGTGACCACGTGTAGTCTTAATAATGTGGAGAACAAAACTCTCCATCAATATATCCACCTTCTACACTATTGGGTCCCAATAATATCTAGCCGGCCTACAAATTAATACTGTCTCTGCATTTCAAATCGTATCTACTCTAGACATATATAATTGGTGCTCCATTAAATCATCATCATTTCCCCTTGGCCCCGTTAGGTGTGACGTACGGTGGGCATGGGCTAACTACTCGCATCACAAAGGTGTTTCTTGCATTGCACAGTAGCTACTGACGACGTGTATGCAGGGAATATGCAGGGAATATATATCCCTGCTAAATCCAAGGCTCGAACCGGAGTTTCATTTGGGTTTCATTTACATTTAACGAGTTGCCATGTAAATATTTTTAGATGATGTGACACCGTATTTAAAAAGAGATAAGAAATGAGTATCATTGGTATGAATATCAACTCTCTATAGAATAAAACTCTCCATTGAGAGTTGATATTACATCTACGGGTATGTTTCATTATCTTGTACATGATGTGACAGTGACACGCTATAAAACTCTCTAACAAGACTGGCGGGGAAGGGACATTAACATTCCACCCACCGCAGAAGCTGATCGACAGCTCGACAAGCGAGTTTGTGTACTCTACGTTATATAAGAAGTACTAGAGTGTTGGCTCCACTCGGGTAATACACGGTACACCGGCTGGACCCTCGACAAAAATAACAGGCGCAGGTGGGTCAGGGGCCGTCCATACTAGTATGATCGAGTGGGTGGCAGGTGGGTCAGGGGCGCGTCGCGTAGCTCTACCCAGGACTGCAGGAGGTTCACATCTATCGATCGACGGACACCGGTTGATCAAAGGACGGACGTGTCACGTGTGCTTACTGTCGGCATGCCCAGTACTACCGAGGGCTGCTAAGTACTCACTCCGTCCCAAAATAAAATACCTTCTCACTTTCTCGAGAAATTAATATTTTCAAAATAAACAATTATATATTAAAATGTATAAATATTTATGTTAAGTAATTAGTATCATCGGAAAGATCTTTGAGTCTAGTTTTTAATAAATTTATTTGAAAATTTAAATGTTGTGCGTATTTTTCAAACTTAGTGAAAGTTGAGAAAATTTGATCGGCACATTTCCCATAGCGTCGTTTATTTTGGGACGGAGGGGGGTACTTATGATTGATCCTGAATCCTATTCTTGCCAACAGTTTATCGGAGTCTCTACCAACTGACAATCCGGAAACCGGAGAGAATGATTAGCTAGCCAGCTCCAAATCATTTCTTAGGCGCGTCACCCAACATTGATCCTGGTCTTGCGGCTTTTTTGTGTAGTGTATCCACCTGAATTAATTGTTGTTCGAGTTGATAGTCAGGTTGGATCGTCAGTCTCTTCTCGTTCTCGCGTTGGATCAAACCTAATAATAGAGCCAAAGTGCTTCGCTTCTATTAGTATTATAGAAATATTAATAGCCATCGACTAATCTTATCTATTTAATTATTTTTACTACTTTTACATTAATTTATTATTTAAACATTATTCTAATTATCTTATTTGTTTGATTATTTTCTTATATTATGTTTTTACTTCATTTACATTAATTTATTATTTAAACATTATTCTAATTTTTTTATTATATATATTTATTTTCTATGATAGATATTGCCCACAACCGTTTAGCATCCGTTCAGAATAGTTAGTTTGATGGACCCTTACCATCTTGCTTGACAAGAGCCTTCAATATTGTACACGGTCCTGCCGTACCTAGCTTGTTGCTTATACAAGAGCCAAAATCCTTTTTCTTCTATTTTTTTACATTAATTAACAAAAAGTTCTGAGTAGCTTGACTAACAACTAGTGTTGAGCGTCTGCGTTGTACTGTATAATCTCAAAAAAAACTAGTGTGCTTTACTCCGAACTCTGGGAAGAAACAGACAAAGATAGAATTATTTGTTCTGGTAGGTACGGTGGTCGCCATATGAATGGCGACGTCGCCCACGCTGAAATGTCCTTGGCCAAGGAGACAGGTATAGACTCCTTGTAGAACTGTAGCTGCATCAATGGTTGGGCATCAAAGAATCTAGCACCCCTCTTGTTTGCCAAATTACAAAGAAAAATTTCACAGTCCATAAGGCATTGCTTCGTAAAACATGCAGAGTTTTCTTTTGGGGTGGAACTGATTGAGAAGAGAGTTGCATCGGTTTTCTTTCAGGGCTACGGTTCAACTGAGGCTGGTGGCATATCGCTGATGATCAGCCGGGAGGAGTGCGCCCGCATCGGCTCCGTCGGCCGTGTCTCGGAGAACGTGGAGGTGAAGATCGTGGACCACGTGACCGGCAAAGCGCTCTCCGTAGGCCACAAAGGGGGAGCTTCTGGTGAGAGGGCCTGCCGTCATGACTGGTAACCACCAAATCAAAACATCCATGATGATAAGCCGATCGATTCTGCATCCCTCTGCAGCTGCATTCAGCCTTTTGTTTTCTCATCTTCTTCAGCTCGCTCAAAAATTGTTTGCTGTGAATCGCAGGATATGTTGGCGACGAGGAGGCCAACGCTAGTAGCTTCGACTCTGAAGGCTGGCTTAGGACTGGGGACCTTTGCTGCATTGATCAGGACGGCTTCTTGTTCGTGGTGGACAGGCTGAAAGAGCTCATCAAGTACAAGGGCTATCAGGTTTTGATTTGGTCTTGCTTTCAAAGCACATATATTGTCACCCTTGCAGTTTCAGACTGACCTGGCTGATCACTGCAGGTTCCACCTGCAGAGCTGGAGCTTGTCCTGCAGTCGTTGCCGGAAGTTATCGATGCCGCAGTCATGCCGTGAGTCCCCACTACAAACACCCACGTTGGCAGAGTTACAGAACCTCCAGAGTTCATGGTTTCACTGAATGTATTTGTAGGTATCCTCATGAGGAGGCGGGGCAGATACCGGTGGCGCTTGTGGTGAGGCAGCCTGGTAGCAAGGTGACGGAGGCTCAAGTCATGGACCACGTCGCCAAGAGGGTGGCCCCTTACAAGAAGATCCGCAAGGTGCTCTTCGTCGACTCCATACCAAAGTCTCCGGCTGGGAAGATACTCAGGAGGCAGCTCACCAACCATGTGCAGCTTGGGGCTGTCTCTAGAATGTAATATAGTTCTTCGTAGTACTTGCATGTGTGCATCAGACAGATCAGATTGTGTGTGAAAAGAGAATTAGAGCACGATTTTTTTGAATTGAAAGAAAAATAATGGCATGCTGTGGAAACAGATGGAGTGGACAGTATGCAGGCTAGCTGCCCACAAAAAATAGTTAGTTTTCTGAATGGACCTGTTGACTGTCTCGGTAGTTTCCTGAATGTGCGTTGCTCTCTTTCTCTGAAGAAACATACATGTTCATCATATGTTGTCTGGCCATTGTGCATTGCTCTGCACTTCTTCGTTGGACAGTCCTGTCCTTGTAATTACATTACATTAATTACATTACACGGTGTCTCATTTTTCAGAGATGCAGACTGTACCGTGCTATTTTCATTTATTTATTTTAGAAGGGGCGGCAAAAAGCTTTGCGATTTCTATTAGGCGAAAAAAAAAAAGGCAAGTGCCAGCCCGAGTTTTTACCTGGAAACCGGGCGAAAAAAACCATACAAATGAGGAGGGTACCCTACTCCCCAAGCACACTTAGGTACCACCCAACTCAACTCGCGCACAATTAAAGCGCCCACTCAACTTCGACCTTAGGGGGGAGTGAATCACTCCACCTACTACTGGGGATCCACAACTCAACTAACACGGTGCGGAAGGGAGCAAAGATATACAAAGAAAAGACCTCTCGGTTGGATTGGGTCGTCAACACGAGGCTCCAAACACCGCCGCTCGGTCGGATTGGGACGTCGACGCGAGCCACCACTCAGAAAGACTCCAAGAAAATAAAACAAAATACACACAAATTGACACCACCGCCACCTGGGAGAGAAGCCGACAGCCATCTATCAAAGCTGCGCCGTCGTCACCAACGATGAGCCAAAGCTCGCGTCGATGAAACAGTCCCGCCCAGCGGAACAAAGAAACCAGCGATCCGGCAACTCTGCGTGGGGGCCTCGCCTCACCCACCGACTCACTCCACTACCCGGGACTCGGATAAGCGGAAGCCGTTCGGAGAGCACCTCTTCCGCTCGGTAAACACCGAGATCACCACCACCATGCGTGCCAACTTCGGGACCTCCGGCACCCATGGGCCCTCTGCACCTCCAACAACAGCGGGCGTGTGCACCACCCAGGCGCGGCGCGCCAGGCGACACCACCAGCCGACCACCACCCCTGCCATAAGCCGAGCTGGGTCTCAAGATCTGCAGCGCCTCAAGGAGGAAACGGCGCCATTGGCGCCGCCGTCGCCGCGTCCACGGGGGGACTGAGTTTTCACCACGAGAATCCCAAGCTGCAAGGATGGATGCCATCAATGGTGCCCCGTGAGCGGCGACAAGGCGCCGCCACCATTGCCACCGACAAAGCGGTCGTGAAGGCTTTTCGCCCGTTAGCACCATGCCTGCCGCACACTCCGGCCACTGCCGAATGCGCTCCCCACCACACTTTGCCGCTCGGAGAAAGCCCGACACCACCCTAGGCGCCACCACGGCTGCGAGCAAGCACCAAAGCCCCCGACCCCCCACCAGGGGGCGCACTAGGATCGCGGGGGCGCGGAGGGGAGGAGCAACGACCATCATACCTCGATCCGGCCGCTGTGCACAAACCCCACCCGGCCGTACCATCACGCCAAGCGGAGAAGGAGAACCGGCGGCCCGGCGAAGCCAATGTCGACGCCATCAAGCGGCGCGACCACCCGCGGCACACCGGCCGCGCCCGCCGTTGTGAAAACGCGCCCGGCCACGCCCCAGCGCCGGCCATGGCCGCCCGGCGCGCCACCCGGCCTCGGCCGACCTCCAAGCACCACCGCGTCCCCCAGCGCGCGGCCCGGATCCGGATGGGCGCCGCGATCTGGCGGCCGGCCCCCGCCGCCCGCGGGGATGGCCCCTGCCGTGAGCACCTCCGGGGGGCCAACAGCGGCCGTGCCCGCCGGGTCCGCCGAGGAGAGGGGGAAGCCACGCCGCCACCCTCCCACGGACCGCGCGAGCTCCCGGCGGCCCGCTCCGGTGGCGGCGCGGCGGGAGGATGATGCGGGTGAGGGCGGCGCGGCGCTTGGGTTTGGTCGCCGCCGTCGCCCGCCGGGAGGGACCTTGGCCCGCGTGGTATGTCCTATTTTCATTTTTCTGTTTTGCAGTTTTGACCTAGGCATGATATAGCAAAACTACAAAATGGAACCAGCGCAAATAGCATATTGACAAGAGTATCTGTACGGACCATTAAGCCACTTATTATCAAAACAACTACGTACACGGCATGATACTGATTTGTACCTAAACATCTTTAGAGAATTCCGCCAAAAAGAAACTCGAATCGTGATAACAAACATCAGTTCCAGCTGGGAACTGCACATCTACATTAGAATACATGGCAAGCGAAAAAAGGTGGAGACAGGATTAGCGTTGTCTTTTGTCTTTGCTCTCACAGATTTTTCCATCAGTGCTGTTGTTCTCATTCATTCTCCAATCTTGCTATGTACTTATCGTAGAACTTGCCTGCCTTCTCGAGCTCACCAAGCTCGGTGTAGCAATCTGCTATTGCTCCATATGCTTCAGTGACACCTGCATCCTCTCCGGTCATCTTGGAGATGTTCAGCACCATGGAGTGATAATTTATGGCTTCCTTTGTACTTGCCTTGTCTTTGCAAGGATGCCCCTGGAGAATGCAAAGCAACTTTATTACTTTTCACAAACGTCAGACTGTCTGTGGTTTTCATTTTTGCTGTATGGTGAGGGGGAAAAGAAAACACTAACAATTCTATTATGTTTATATGATCAATTTTTAACTTGTTTAAACATGCCTGAAAACATTTTCCTCCATTATCATTTTTGAACTTGTACTATACCATGTAGCATTTAACCAAAAAAAAAAAGTATTTGAAGATTCTCACAATTCCATGAAACTACATCTGTGAGACCAAACCATGAAACTATAATTTCACAAAATAACGAACAAACCTAATCCTCGTGCTGCCTTCTTCTCTTCAACATGATCACCTAAAGATTGTGCAAGATCAAGGGCTGCTTTAAACTCAGGAAATGCCTTCTCAGGAGCTTGGTTTCTCAGATAGTTCTTCCCAGTCCTGAGATATGCAATTAGGCGCTCTTTCTGAGGATCAACAATAACTTCTGATTCTGGTATCTTACTACCCACTGGGGCATAGCTCAAGGCAGGCGCATAAGATTCAATCTTGGCTTGTCTTCTCAGTGCAGCATTTATCTGACGTAATTGATCATTTAGACGTGCAAGCTCCCTCTCCTCTGTCTCAAGGAGCCCTACAGGATATCTGAATTGTTCAACATGATGCAGAAACCAGCATTTAACAAAACTTAAAGTCTCAACTATTCAAATTATAGTCAAAAGAAACAGGGAAGGTAGTCAGCACAAAAAGACTAATGCCCATAAATAGTTGCAGATACAAAAGAAAACTGGAAATTAGTCGAAATAATCCAGTTTTTAGACTAACTGGTAGGAGTCAACCTGGCAACGGTTTGGGCCAAACCCGGGTTTATTAGTTTGGTTTCCTATTTGGGCTAACATAGTTTGGGTCGAAATAGGTCGAAAACCCAAGAGCTGGTTTAGTTTGGGCAGCATCTGCAATGGGCTGGTTAAGTTGGAGACGGTTTGAGATAGTTTCACAGTTGCGAAGAGCACGGCGCCAGCAGCAACGCCGCTTTTCATTCCCAGGCACATCGACAGCGACCTTGGGGAGGCGTAGATCTCGTGGAGGCGTTCCCAGGTTCCATCATCGGCGACCTGTATACACAGCTCGGGTCAGCATTGTCGCGACATGAGAGCTGCCGTCGCCCCCAAGCACATGCGTGCAGGGCTGCAGGCGTGTGGGAACAGCCATCGGCAGGAGCGCCAGCGTCGCCTTCTACCATCGTGGGGAGCCCGGTGCGTGGCAGCTGCCACTGCCGCTGCTGGAAACCGGTCCAGATCTGGTTTTAATTAGGTTTGGTTGGGTTTGGATCAAGAAGCAGAAAGGGTGAGGTGGGTTGATTGGCTGAGTGTAACCTTTACGGAGTTCGTTTGGTGGAGGTTTGGGCTGGTTTGCAGCCCATTACCAGGAGGTCAGTTGGTGGGAGGTATGGGTGTACACTCCCAGAACCTAAGTTCAAGTTCTCTTCAACTCAAATTTGGGTGCTTATATTCTCTTATTTACAATGAGAACTTGAACTTAGGTTCTGGGAGTGTACACCCATACCTTTACAATGAGGTGTCCTTTTTCACAATAACTGGGTGCAGAAAGTAAGGAAAGCAGGAGTCACTTGGGTAATCGGTAAGATAACTAGGATGTTCCTAAATGTAATTCTCTTTGCATTCCTTCTTTGTTGCATTTGCATCTGTTTCAGTTGCTGTTTATTATGTTTAAATTTAACAAAAATGCACTGATAAATAAGAAAACTGGGGAAAAAAAGCAATTGAAGGTACTCCACATTTGTTGCATCTGTTTCAGTTGCTGTGTATATGTTTTAAATTTAACAAAATGCACTGCTAAATAAGAAACTGGGGAGAAGAAATCAAACATAAAAAGTTGTGTTTGACAAGTATTAACTTGCAAGAGTACATAGCATGCTCCTGCATTCCCTGGAATTAGAAGTGATTCAGTTTGCGCTCTTAACACTCAGATATTTAAATCATTTGTAACAAAAGATGATGTGATCACCATTAGAAAACATAAAACAGAAGTAAGGAAACCATCCACTATGTATTGTAATGCTTAAATCCAAAATCAGTTCTCAAGCTCCAACCAACGTTCTATGCCTCAAAGTTTCTTTTTAAGTTAAAAGTGTGATGAGCTTACCTCCAACAGTAGCACCGACCATGGCTATTGCGAACAGCAAAGGCATGTTAGGGGAGAGAGTATGCTTGCTCACATGGTTCTGCTATACAACTGGGTGGTAGAACATATATGATACAGCTACTCAGAAGACATGCTTTGCTAAAAGAAGAAAATACAACTTCCTGTGACAAGTATAAGAAAGATAATGAGTTGTGTATCATTATAGCTGAGGTTTCCATACAAAATTTACAAGGAGAAAATTTAAGCTGTGTTCAATAAGACAATACTAGATTAGTTTTAATTATTAGGAAAAGTTAAGTCCCCTTAAGCCTTATTTCAAATCAAAGGGTTATTTATGTTAACAGATGATACATGCTAAAAATAGAGCAAGGGACTCACCATCATACCTGAAGATCAGATATGGATTTCATGAGACCATGTCCATATACACTAGCTGCACGGATGCCATCATTCCTAGAATCGGTGTGATCAGTGAGTGGTGGGGCACGCCGAGCCCCATAACACTTAATAGGACAGGACAGACTTGCAGTGCTGTCAACTAGTAAAGGAAGAAGAAATGATTGTTCTGCATGCCAAAAGTGAATTAGTTACCTAAAGTAAAATTTTGCATCACATTGTGTAGTATTACAACGACTGTCAGAAAATATGAATTATAAATTTGAATCATGATCCGTAGTGACATCACATTTTAGAAGGAAAAAAAAGACAAAAAATGAGCAGTAACTTGCACATTCTTAATACTGCCAAATACTTAATAAAATTGACCAGCATAATTGTGGTGTTAAACTAAATAGGTGTAAAGTTAAATTCTATCCAACAGGATAACCATATTAACTTAACAACATGATCCTATGGAAATAATATGGGCATGGCAACAAAAAGGTGGGGATTTTCTTTCCCAGTTTCCAGGCAGAACCACAAAGCAAGGATGAGACATTAAAGATCAAATGGCAATACTCTTCTAGCAAGCAAAGACTTTTAGAAACTTAAAGTGAGTGATTTTTTTAAAAACACTCATTTAAGTGCATAGTGCAAGTAGCCAGAGATATATGCTGCTACGTTCAAAAGAAATGGAGATATGGACCTGCTAGAAGCAAGTTTTAGAATGGAGGCTACTCCCCGGCTAGACAATGCTGTTATTTCACCTCAAAGGTCAAAGCTGTATTTGCTTTTAAAGGGAGTGCACATTTCATACAAGCCCCTCACATTAATAAATGCACCTAGCTAAGCATGAGCACAGCGATTACTGAAGTCAAAACAACATCTCTTAGGATAGTCCTGCCCTCCTCTCTCACATCACAAGAGAGGGCAAGAAAAAGTTGTACACTAGTTAATCGCCGAACCACCACCAACAAAAAGGTTATGGAGGAAAGGATTTGGATGCCAAAAGTTGTTATCTGCCTAAACAAGATTAAAAAATAAAGGCTGTATGGGCAGTCCCCACACAATCTGACTTCGATATGATATAGTGAAGTTGTGAACCTGGTATCAATCAAACACGTCTCCAGGCAGCCATTGAAACGGGACTATGCAACCAAAACACAATGGTCGATGGGATCATGGGACATCGTCTCGCTTCGCAAGACAGAGTCACTAAAGCTCCTATCACCGCGGTTCCTAGAACCTAACTGCGACGACGAGAGCACCGAGCACCAGACCCGGCAGCTTGAAGTAACATTCAGTTACACACGTACAGCAAACAAACAGAGACAACGGAAGTAGACAGGGGACGGCGAGCATTTCGTCGAGCAGCTCCGGTGCGCAGCCATTTCGTCGGGCTGGACGAGCAATGGATTGGATAAGCCAGGCCGCGAGGAATTGAGGCGTGGCACGCCAAAGGGCTACAGGTACTACCAAATTCCAAGAAAGAAAAAGAAAGAGGCCATGCAAGGTAGGAAACGGAGCGAGGAGAAATTGGGGGGGCACTCACTGGTAACGGCCTCTGGGAGGACGACACGCGACAAAGACCTGCCGCCGGAGCTCCGCCGGGGCGGCGCCGACGGAGCAGCGAGGCGCAGAAGAAGTGCCATGAGGGAATATAAGGATAAGGGAGGGAACCAAACCCGCGAGGGGCTCATATCGTCACGTACATGTTTTAAGTTTTATCCGGTCATTGCCGAAAAAACAAAAAAGTTTTAGCCGATCATTTTTCATGTAAGACCCTGGAAGGGATGTGATATTACATCATCATCATAAATCTAATCCCTGGACAGTTCATGTTTACGCCTTTTCGGAGTTTTGACACTGGAAGCGTAAACAAATTGAGCACGAAGAGTCGCGGCGGCTGGGATCAGTGTAGGTCAATTTCAGGAAACAAAAAAGACATAAAAATGTATGGGAGAGGAGAAAACAGAGATGAATTGGAAGAAGGGAAATGCAATGGGAAATGCAATGTGTGAGAGTAACACTTATATTGGACAGGTATCAAAGACACTTATTTTAGGACAGGGACGGAACGAGTAAGCGCTTACAAAAGCAAACTATGCCATCTGAATGTCAATGCACCATAAAATGTATGTACTGTATTGGATAGACAGACTTGAACAAATATACTAGCATAACTTAGCACCACAATATACATAACTGGAATATGTTACAAATACATGCAGAAGCTGAGTAAACTACAATTTGCATGACATTACTTTGACAATGTCAAACCACGCTTCGTGAACTCTGCAAGACATCTCTAGTTGTACAACAGCGTAGAATAACAAAACCTAGAGCCTATGCATTTCCTCTCTACACAAACAAGGATATCTCTGGTGGTTGGACAAAGGAGAAGATGGCTTCACCGAAAACCTCGTACAGAGATCCCAAGAGATGACCGGTGTCCTGATCCTCCTTCCAAGCTTGCCTAAGCACTGCAGAAACTCTCTGTGCGAGATCACTGCCCTGATCTCTCCGGATCGCAGCTGATGGTATGCTCTCCACCATCTGCCCAGATGACGAGGCCCGGATCATGCCAGGGTTGGCTAACTGGTTGGAAAAGCCATCCATGGCACCTTGCATGTTTCCTCCCATGGAAGCTGAGGACAGGGAGTTGGCCGCTGTGTCTGTTGCCATCTTCTTCAGAGGTGGATGAGTTGCAGAGATCTGTGCTAGATTTCTGCTTATCTGAAATTTGCAGCAAAACATACTCTTTAGTTTCCAACTCTACTAAATCAACTGCTGAAAGCAAGGGCCATGTGCCACTTATACTTCCAGTCAACATGTGTCTAGTGGCGTATACTCAACTGATAGTGAGCTTATATTCAACACTTACTTGGGTTGTTGGTTAAGACCCTTTGTTACTCCGTAAAAAGAGGCCGTCCGACGGAGAAAGCAAACCAGGAAATAATTTTAACCGGTCATACAAGCATTTGCCTGCAGCACACTAAAAAATGCATCCCACTGGTAAGAAACTTAGCTTGGCACTGGTTGGTGAACCAAAATACAGTTACCATTATATTTGACTGAGGATTCTAAACTGACCAGCAAGGCACCATAAACACGCCAAGCTTCTTTCCTTTTCATCTCGTTTTTCTGCCTCTCAAGCTGCAGTTCCGGCCCAGAAGTTGCATATATGTCACAAGGTTGGGCAAAAGAAGAAGTCTAATCTGGTAAGAAGAAAAAATAATCAGCCAGTGCATAAATAATACAAAAAGTAAGTTTCGAATGGGATCTACCGCGCTGGGCCCCAATGCAGATATTCCTTGAACAGCGCCATAATGTTGTGTCAGTGATTTGGCAGGATCAAGAAATGCATGGATCAATGTTTTAGTTAACCGGTTTTGAAGGTTGTGATAGACATGACCAAACCTGAAAACCATCATCTTCGATTGATCAACAATGTCATGAGAAAATAATTAAGGCAATTAGCTAATTACTACATACAGAAAAGACCAATTAGCAAAGAACCAAATAGAACTAGATATCATCATTCATAAAAAGGACTCACACTCCATGAAGAGAGTATGCAGAAGGCTATGGGTCTATCAATTCCAAAAAGAAAATGGATTTATGGGAAACACGAGACACAGAAAAAGTCATGACCCACCCGACAAATGCATGAAGATAGAACTGGAACATAGTGAAATTTTTTTATTTACCAGTTAGTCTCTAAAAAAAGGAACACGATATGTAGTCTACTCAGTAGCAAAGCTATGCAATGGTTCATTGGTATGTTTTCCAACAAAGGAGATGTAAGCTGACATGAAACTGATCATGTCACATATAATATAACATGATCCCCAACAAAATAGTAAAATCTTATATATATCATATATGGAAGAAAGAATATGAAATGTTGATCAAACTATTATTGACTTGACCTTCATCTTAAACCTGTCGAAAAAGAAAGCATATTAGCATAATAACTAATATAAAGCACTTTCATGGGCACATTTTGTATGTACTGTTCTTTAATATCATAATATGGAAATCAAGGAGTTGAAACCATAAATGTAATTGAATTAATTTTTGATAATTATACAAAGGACCTACTGACACCCTTCACATATCACTCACCTCCGCATACCGAGGCAACCAAATTGGCAGAGAAGTCTCTAAGTTCCCAGTGGTTATCTGAGAGCCTATGCCCTAGTCTTTTGCAACAATGCAAGTGATCATTGATGGCATCAGCTGGTGCAACTACAAATCAAGACAAAATTGCTAATTTAGCACTAATATGAAAAAAAAAAAAGGATATACAAACTCACTAAAATAAGTCCCACATGAACTATCAAAATTTTATGGTTTACCACTTACATAAGGTTCAATATGAATATGTGGATTACGGAGAAGACTCTGGACTACTCTCATTAGAGCAAATAAAACAGGAAGATCACCCAAACTCCGGGTAACCTGAAATTCAGATGGATACACACTTTAAGTAACGCCATCTCAAAAAAAAAATAACACCAAAAAGCAAGAAAGCTACTGTACAACCTCGTCTGAAATGAAGTAGGAAAAAGTAAGGAACCAAAGGATGAAGACCAGAATCTTTTGCCAAGCTTACTAGAGCTTCTTTAAAAGGGACGTATCAGATCTACTCATAGTAAGCTCAGCTATTTTATCAAAGTACATCTGCAAAACCCAACAGTGAAGATGTATATAAGTTTCTTGTAAACATATGAGTAATATACAATGCATGTATCATAATCAAAGTACCTGTAGTTCTCTAGATAATACATGCTTAACAGGAAGCTTGACATCAACTGGGAGTCCATCATCCTTCCCATGCTCAGGCCTTTTATTTTCAGTTGGTGGTACAATTGCTGAGATAAAATGTTATTTGTCAGAACAAGTGTTTTTTCTCTAAATATTAGAGACGAATGTGACTATATCTTGCCAAGGAGAAAAGTAAGGACTACTCTGGACAAAAAGAGCAAACCATCAATAGCAGGATTCTCCGGTATTGCAGGCTGTACCCCTCAATCGCTAGCCAATGGGCTACAACTGATGTGTCCAGTGGAGCTTTAGGCAGAGGGGCTTCAATAATCTGCATGACGACAACCAGGAAGAAACATTTCAAATGAATGATTTTCAAATAAGTGGTAAATAAATTTAACAATCAGTACTATTGCCCCTACCTCTTTGAAGTCTACCTCCCGATCATCAAGATAGAAGAGATCCTTATGCCCAACAGCTCTCTTAAAACGCAGTGGATCACCAGAAGCAAATCCATACACGGGCTGATTGAGAACCCATAGTAATGAAACAGCAGTCAGTTTCAATATAAAAAGTATGACGAAAAATTGCATAAAGAAGGCAGTTTCACACAAACAGAAGCTAATCAAAAGAGCTTTACTAGCTGAGAAAATTCTAGCCAGAAAATCACATGAGGAACAGAGGAACCAATATACAACTGTAGTTCAAAAACAATTATGTACCAGTAAAGTAAAACCACATTGTTCTAAAGATTTCTGAGATGGAATTTCGAGATAACAAATACTGTATATGGAATCATCCATCAAAAACTACTTGTTCGATTGTTTAATAAACCAAATATGCAAGTGGAAGATGTAAGTTGGATATCATTCACATACCACGAAGACACTATTCAAAAATCCAAAAGTTGATTGCAGTTACATGTTTTGGAAGTTCTGAACATGATTCAGAAAAAACAATACAACAAAAAAAGGATCCTAATTTATTAATTGCAAATTCGCAAGTGCATAGTTGACCTAAAAACCTACATTGCAATGCAAAGTATCCAGAAATATTAACATAGGAAGGTAATTCACCTCAACATTCCTGAGGCCAAGGGCACTGTCAACATCATCCGCCGTCAGAACAGTCCGCTTTGCATGCCGCATACATTTAATGGATTCCTAAGGCAAAAACACAGAAAATGGGATCATCACAATGGCAAAAAGAAGTACTAAAATTGCAAGGTTTCATGAAGACTTGTTTGATTATAAGTTTAGCATAAATTAGCGCAAGTGGCAAAAAGGAACAGATAGTATCTACAAAGAAGCGAATAATAATAAGAACTACCTAAGGAAATATCTGGTCGTAGGATATTCTTCTGTTATCAAACCCCACTAGTATTTTGACAAAATTTTGATATCCTATTAAGTTCTACATCCCTAAAGGGAAAGAATTGTATGGACTCAACTAATTAAGCAGCATAACTCGAATTATCAGTTGAAAGAAAATATAAAAATGACTTTTCCACCAGTTTGTACCAGTGGTAAGACAAACACCATCTCACTTGACAAGTTTATCCCATCATGCAGCCCTCAAAATTCCATCTCACATCATAAGCAAGCACACCCTAGAACTAAAGGGACTGATTTCATACAGTTGCTCGGGAGATGGACCCAAACAAATGGCATGTACTTGTGCTAGGAAAATGGTGACGATCCAAGCAATTTTGATGACAATCTATGGAAAAAGGGATGCTTCTTTTGCCCTACACCATTAGAAAACCAGTAAATGGATAACTGGGAGCAATTCCACACCCCAGACTCGTAGCATCTCAAAAAGTAAATGACGCTCATCACATACACTCATTAATTTCGCCGAAGCGCTCAACCTGCACTTGGCTCAGATGAAGCAAATCAGCAAAACTATACCGGTACGGCGGTACCGCTTACTGAGCTCCCCCAGCCCAAAAAGGGGAGAAAATTCACCGGCTGCTAAATCAACCCTCCCAATTGATGAAAAATAGTGCCGGAATCAAAACAAAACCTAGGTTGGGGGGCAGGGGTGGGCTGACCTGCATGATCTCGCGGAGGCGGTATTCCACGTCGGGGGCGAGCGCGACGGCGACATCGGCGCCGAGGCTGGGGATGCCGACGCTCTGAGCGATGACTTCGATCGTCTCCTTGGGCACGATGCTCATCGCGCGCTCCTCTCAGCCCCGAATCCCTTGAACCCTAGTTTAGCTCTCTCCCCAGAGCGAGCCTTTGAAGTCGCTGTGATGAGTCTCCGCTCGTCTCGAGTTGTGCCGAACTCAGACCATGGTCCAGGGTTTCGGGTCTGCAACTTATCCGCCAAATTTCATCTCGGTACCACTCCTGGCTGTCTCCTGACCTGTCTGACTCCTCTCCGGTCCGTGCTGGACCTTGGCCTTGGGGATGGGGGTGGGGGGAGAGGGGTGGGGCGGGGAGGGGTCTGACGGGTGCTCGGGGTCGGGGGTCCTGCGTGAGGAGCGGTGGCGGCTGGCGTGCGGCGGAGCAGAGCGCGGCGCGGCGCGGCGCCGCAGAACTGTGGTTACCGGCGGCCCAGAGGGGAAGAGGGGCGGAGGGGGTCTCTGAGTGGGGTTTCTCTTTTTGCGATTAGCATAATCGTTCAAAAATGCATGCCGGGTTAACGCTGATTTGCACTGATTTACATATGGCTCATCAACGTTAGGCCTGGTTTAGATGTTTTCAACTCTCTCTCCATCACATCACATTAAATACATTAAAAAAAACATATGTTTGGAGCAAGAAATATAGGTAAAAAATAACTAATCACACAGCTTCGATGTGCGTCCACAAGACGAATCTTTTGAACCTAGTTAATCCATGATTTGACAATGTTTACCAAATACAAACGAAAAGTCTTTGCAGGAGTTGTAACAAGTGTTTTTTTGCTAATTTTTAGCCATCTAAACAAGGCCTTAAAAGAGAAGACATCAATGTCATCTCCGTCGATTCCCTCCCCTCCCCCGCCGCTGCCGCTCCCACGCGAGGGCGCCCGGTGGAAACCCTAGCCGCCGCTACGAAGAGCCCCTCCATCCTCCCGCCTGCGTCGCCGCCGGGCGAGCCCGACAAGGCCACGCGGCCCGCCGGGATGGTGGCGGCGGGGGCTCCTCCTTCCTCGGTGGCGCCGCGGCGCGCGGGCGGCGCCTACCGGCCGGCCGCGTGGGGCTCGGCGAGGCCGCCCGCCTCTCCCGCGCGGCGCCGGCGGGGCGGCGGCGGGAGCAGTCTTTGGTGGCGGTGGCGTGGCTTCTCCTTCCCTCTGTCGCCCCCTCCTCTTCGTCGGCCCCATGGCGCCGCCGGCCGCTCTCCCCGAGCTGGGCGGCGGATCGGGCCCCGGTGCTGGATCCCGGCACCCCATGTTGGACCTTGGGCCTTGGGGGTGGGGGGCGTCATCCTGCGTGAGGAGCGGTGGCGGGGCGGCGTGCGGCGGCTGAACCGTGGTTTCCGGCGGCCGGAGGGAAGAGGGGCGGAAGGGGTCTCGAGTGGGGTTTCTCGTAAGCATCTCAGGTATACTTACGACTAGAAATCTCTCACATATCTGGTGTTTAACGAGTTTAACAACGAGTGGCTACAAAATCCGAACGAAGAACTAGAGGAACTCGATACAATCAGGCGAGCGGAGAGCTCCCTGCCTATTCTCTGGGCCTTGACGGCCAATTTCAAATTCCTCGATGCCTTTCCCCTTTGCCTCGACGCCGTGATGTAGTCGCTCACCTGCATACCCACCGGCGCCGGTGTAGCGTGGATTGGGCTTGGGCTTGGCGCTTCGCCTGCTTGGTTCTCCTTTCGGACCACTCTTCAACTTGTTGGTGTTTTCGTTCCGCCTTCGGTCTTGCCGAATCACCGTGGTTCGGTCCATCGGCTCTTCGGGTTCATGGCTCCCGACATTCTCCTCTCCCTTGAGAACCGGCTTGACCCCAAGCCGGTGCGGCGGGGAATTGACGCTTTAGCTCATCCTCCAGCTCCCAGGTGGCCATGGTAGACGGCCAAGAAGACCACTTGATCAAGACTTGAGACACTAGTGTATCACCTTGAGGTTTCAGCGACGCCGAAGCACTTGGACAGGTACCGAAAGCATCAAGTTCAAGAGATCCCTAAGAAGGTTAGAGACACCGAAAGTTAGTGGTGGTAGTGCTTTCTTGAGTTGAGACACATGAAAACCGGGTGGACAGAGGAGTTGCCGTGCAATAGAAGCTTGTATGCCACTTGTTCCCACTTTAGCCACAACCGTGAAAAGGACCAAAGTACTTGAAAGAAAGTTTGTGACAAGCTCGAGTAGCAACTGATGTTTGTACATATGGTTGGAGCTTGAGGTAAACAGCATCACCAACTTCAAATGTCCTTTCAAATCCGATTCTTGTCCCGCTTTGATTCTTCCTCGACATTTGTTGAGCTCTCAATAACTGTTCTTTGAATAACAGTCTAACCATGGTACTTCGTTGTTTTAGCCAAACATCTAGATCAGGTATTGCACAGGACTCCACTATATCAATGCCCAGATGTCGAGGGTGCTGACCATATAAGATCTCAAAAGGAGTGGTATTCAAAGAAGCATGATAACAGCTGTTATACCAAAACTCAGCAAGAGACAACCACTATTTCCATTGAGTAGGATAGGCATGAACAAAACATCTTAGATATGTTTCCAAGCATTGGTTAATTAACCCTCTCTCTCGGTCGACCATCCGACCGAGGATGGTAAGATGTACTCATGCAATGTATCAATTTTCATTATTTCAATCAACTTTTTCCAAACTTTGCTAGTAAACACTCTATCTCTATCAGAAACCATAGATTGAGGCAGACCATGAAGTTTGAACACATTATCCATATAAGCCATGGCAACTTGGAGAGATGCATAAGGATGCTTTAAGGGTATGAAATGTGCATACTTAGAAAACTTATCCACCACAACCAAAATGCTATCAAAGCTGTTGGATTTAGGCAAACCTTCTATGAAATCAAGAGTAACCATTTGCCAAGCATATTCTGGAATTGCAAGAGGTTGAAGTAAACCTGATATTTAACTCTCTCTCGGTTTAACTTGTTGACAGATGTCACAAAGAGCCACAAATTCCTTGATTTGAGTCTTCATGTTTGGCCAAGCAAAAAGTTTAGCTATCCTTTTGTAGGTAATCGAAAACCGTAATGCCCACCTAGAGGACTAGAGTGTAGAGACTGTAATATCTTAGACCGGATAGTTGCATTATTTCCAACCCGAACTCTGCCTCTATATTTGATAACTCCTTTAGTGAGAGTAAAGTAACCATAAGATCCTTGAACTGCAAGCTGAGTAAGAATCTTCACAGTAGTAGGATCTGAGGCATAAGAATCCACTAATTCCTGTAACCAGGTAGGTTCCAGTTGAGACATGGCAAATACTTCTTGGAATGGAGTGGGTGGTACTCTAGATAGAGCATCTGCCACCCTATTCTCTACCCCTTTTTTGTAGCAGATCTTGTATCTGAGACCCATTAGCTTGGTAAGAGCTTTATGCTGCCATGGAGTAGTTAATCTTTGGTCATCTAAGTGAACTAAACTCATACGTCGATCCCCCGATGATAAATTCAAAGATTCTGCGCAGATAAGCTCTCCACTGCTCAATTGCTAATAGAATAGCTAAACATCCTTTCTCATAAGTTGAAAGGGCTTGATTCTTGATTCCCAAAGCCCTGCTGATATATGCCACTGGATGACCACATTGCTGAAGGACAACCCCAATCCCTCTGTCAGAAGCATCAGTCTATATTTCAAAGGGTTTGTTGAGATCAGGAAGTGCTAAAACAGGAGCAGTGACTAGTGCTTGCTTAAGAGCCTGGAAAGAGTCTTCCTGTGATTGAGCCCAAACAAAGACAGCACCCTTTTTTAACAGATTAGTAAGGGGCTTTGAGAAAAGGCCAAAGTTTTTAACAAACTTCCTGTAATAGCCAGCTAGGCCAAGAAAACTCCTAACTTCTTTGACATTAGTTGGAGTTGGCCAATTCTGAATGATATCTATTTTCTTTGGATCTGTGGCTACACCCTTGTTACTGATAACATGGCCCAAGTAAGACAACTCCTGTTGGGCAAAAGCACATTTCTTGAGTTTAACTTTGAACTGATGCTGTTGAAGAATAGCAAACACAGCTGCAATATGTTGAAGATATTCTTCCCAAGTCTTACTATAGATCAAGATATCATCTATAAAGACAACTGCAAACTTCCTGAGTATAGAAGCTAACACAAAGATTCATCTCTCATGTTGAAAAGTAGCCGGTCCACCAAAGACACCATAAGGCATAACTTTGTACTCATAATGACCATTATGGGTCCAAATGCGCTTTTAGGAACATCAACCGGATCTACCAAGATTTGGTGAAAGCCACTAGACATGTCCGAGTAGTAAACCATTGTGCTCCAACTAATTCATCCGTAAGTTCATCAATAACGGGGAAGAGGAAACTTATTTTTCACATCATAGCATTCAATTTTCTCAGAATCCACACACAAAAACGCCAATCACCGGTCTTTTTCTTTACTAACGTAATCGGGAGGCATAGGGACTTTTGCTTTCTTGTACCCAACCATTTTCCAAAAATTGTTTAACTTGTTGTTCTACCTCATCTTTACAGGCAAAGATTGTACCTATAAGGCCCGAGTCCGAAAGGTCGTGGCTCCCCGAACCAAAGGAATGGTGTGAGCAGATGACCTAGTCGGTGGCAAACCACTAGGGGCTTCAAAAATGTCAGCAAACTGATCAACTATGCCTTGAATTTCTGGAGGAACATGTGAAACAGACTCATTGACTTGATTGAGTTCAACCACACACCAGATTTTATCTTGTTGTTCAAGAGCTGCAAGTTCCCTCTTGGTAATAAACTCACACTGCATATGTCTGGGAGAAATGCCTTGTAGATGGATCATTTTCCCTTGATACAAGAAGGACATCCACTTTTCATTCCAATCAACTTGCATTGGGCTATACAATGCCAACCAATCAATGCCAAGGATGATATCATAACTTTGAAGAGGAAGTACTTTCAAAGTAAGCTGAAAAGCATGACCACCGATCCGCATTGGGGCACACATTGATTTCATGAGAGCATTCCAACAATTGTCCATTAGCAACTCGATTTTCATTGGTGCCGGTAGAGGAATCTAGTCTCTCCATCTGGATGCAAGAGACTCACTAATAAAACTGTGGGTACTGCTAGAGTCAATGAGAATTACAGCTTCTCGGCCACCAAGATCTCCAATCATGCGGACAGTAGAGCAAGAGTCAGTACCATGAGCTGCATCAATAGACATCTTCATGAAATCACTGCCATCAGAATCTTGTTCTTCAGAAACTGGAGGAGGAGGGGGTGGTGGAGGTACAAAATATTCAAGAGTATCATCACCACAGACTATGCTCCAGAACTCCTCTACCATGTGCAAAGGTACAGTTGT
Organism: Hyparrhenia diplandra; assembly: GCA_015847255.1. NCBI lineage: Eukaryota > Viridiplantae > Streptophyta > Magnoliopsida > Poales > Poaceae > Hyparrhenia > Hyparrhenia diplandra. The sequence continues at coordinate 27,271 of JADLZK010011187.1, read as the reverse complement.
TGCACATTTGTGACCAGGATTCCACTTCATGCCACATTTATAGCAAAGACCCTTGGCTTTTCTATAATTCATGAGTGTTGCTGCTTTGTCTTCAGTATAAGAATTCTTGCCAGATTCAGTGGGCTTCTTAGGGGGTCCAGATGATGATTCCCCTCTATGAAAAGAACTGAAACCACCTTTACTGACAGATTTGGAACTAGAGAAATTGTCATTCTTCCTGAAATCCCTGTAGAACTCCTTGCTTGTTTCTTCCTGCAACAATGCAATGTTCGCAGCAGTATCGAGATCGCCAGGATTATGTACTAAAACAACAGCTCTAATGTCATGTTTCAAGCCATCAATAAAACGATTGGTGATAGTAGCAGGACTGAACTTGGGATCATGAGCTAAGATCTGATGAACAAGACTATCAAATTTCTCCACATACTCGACACAAGATAGTCTCCGTCTAATTTCAAGAACTGTCTAAGCAAAGCATTATGTTGAGCTTTATCAAATCTATCAATAACAGCTTTACAAAGTTCAGCCCAACTGACACTCTCAATGGCAAAGCTAAGGGATTGTTTCCAGAAAGCAGCATTCCCCACAAATCTAAGAGAGGCCAACTTAGACTTAACAGGTTCAGGGATAGCATACACATCAAAATAATTCTCACTGTTTTTGATCCACAACTTTGGACTGCTACCATCAAACTCAGGGAACTCAATAGGAGGAATAGCATGTGTATACTGGAATGGTAAGGCAGTAGGAATCACAGCCCCATATGTAGGCGAGAGATTGAGCAGGGTGAGTAACAGGGGAAATCACACCTGTGACCGGGGTAGGAACGATGGTGGCAACCACCCCGTTTCCGGTACCCCGGTGAGCGTTTGCAGAGCCGTTGGCATCTAGCCCGGACGAATCGACCGCAGTCCTTGGTAGAGTGGTGTCGATGAACTCGACGTCGAACACCTGGTCGGCAGGCGACGAAGCAGGTTGTCGTTGCCGAGAGATGGAGACGATCCACGAGTTGAGGTTGCGGAACTCACGCTGGAGACTGTCAACATCAGCTTGGACCTTCGGCTTCCAGTCGGTGATGTCATCGAGAACCGCCGTGTTGGCCTTCAGCGTAGAGCGCAGTTCGTTGTGCTGATCGTCGATGCTCTTCTGCAGGGACCTGATGAGCGTTGCGAGATCGTTGACTTGTCCTTCCATCTTGATGATGCGCTTCTGCTCATGAGTCTGGTACTACGGGCGTAGAAGGTAGTCGGGTGGATCCGCCAGATCGTCGGAGTTGCTGTCGATGCCGACGCCGCCGCCGCCGTGGCGACTGCTTCCCACTCCTGATTGAGGCGGTGGATGGACTTAGTGCGATTCCTCTCGACAGTGAAAAACTGCGGAGCGGATCAGACTAATTGCCAGAGCCGTTTGCCCAACAATCAACAACGAGCGCGGATGCAGAGATGGTGAATCCCCAAAAGCTTGGACGCCAGATCAACGACGGTGGATGGATTTATTGCGAATCGAACGCGGATTGAAGAGCAACCGAATCCAACTCGACTAATCACCAGAGCCTTGTGTCGATTGATCGATTGACAGCGGAGGAGATCCGAAGAACGTTGGCAATCTGATACCAAATGTAAGCATCTCAGGTATACTTACGACTAGAAATCTCTCACATATCTGGTGTTTAACGAGTTTAACAACGAGTGGCTACAAAATCCGAACGAAGAACTAGAGGAACTCGATATAATCAGGCGAGCGGAGAACTCCCTGCCTATTCTATGGATGCAGCCAGCCAATTTCAAATTCCTCGATGCCTTTCCCCTTTGCCTCGACGCCGTGATGTAGTCGCTCACCCAGACACCCAGCTGGCGCTGGTGTAGCGTGGATTGGGCTTGGGCTTGCGCTTCAGCCTGCTTGGTTCTCCTTTCGCCCACTCTTCAACTTGTTGGTGTTTTCGTTCCGCCTTCGGTCTTATTTGAATCACCGTGTTCACCATCGGCTCTTCGGGTTCGGGGCTCCTCACATTCTCTTTTTGCGATTAGCATAATCGTTCAAAAATGCATGCCGGGTTAACGCTGATTTGCACCGATTTACATATGGCTTATCAACGTTAAAAGAGAAGACATCAATGTCATCTTCATCATCCTCTCTTTCATCGCTAGTTTAGGAATACACGGGGTGTTTACCTAATGAAAAGTGCACCCAAAAGTTCTAAATTACCCGTCACATGAAAAGTACGAGACAAATCTTTTGAACCTAGTTAGTCCATGGTAGGATAATAATTACTAAATACAAATGAAAAGTGATATAGTAGTCGAACCCAATATATTTCACCAACTAAACACCCCCATAGACTAGACTAACCCAGTCTTAGTGAGGGTGTCACAAGAGTTTCATTTACACAAATTAGGCTACCACGTAAGCATTTGTAGTGTATTTAAGAGAAAAGAGAAGAAATGAGTTTCATCTACGAGGAAAGAGAAGAAATGAGTTTCATCTGGCACGAATACTAATTATCTCTCAGTCATGAAATTAAATGTATATGAAACCACAGAATGAAACTCTCCATTGAGGCCAGTCTCAATGGGAGTTTCATAAGTATTTCATGCACATTAAATACAAATACCACATTAGCAAAACTTCACTTTTTGCATGAAACGCCTAGGAGAGAGAAGGAAAAAGTTTTAGTAATGCTCTGTATCGAGCGTCCCACTTAATTTTAGAACGAAGAGAGGATAAGGATAGGTGAGAGATAAACACTATAAATTCTTAGATGTTGCTAGTGATTTTAGTAGAGATGAACTAAACCAACATATACTAATTTATTATTTGAGAGAGAGAGCCTAGAGAGAACACGTGTTGTTGCTTGTGATTTTAGGAGATATAAATAAATAAGCACAACTAGTTTAAGGAGAGAGAATAGAGAGAATTAGAACTAGTACACTCAGTTTCGATAGAAGTAGATGAGCTTACCTTGATGCATTTGTTCTTGTTCACCATTCTCAACTGGATGGGCATCAAAGTGGTCAGTTTCCCACAATTTGAACTACAACCACTACATCTTCCTAGGGACCATGATCCTCTTCATGTCCATGTTCAACAAGATTATTGTTTAGATCTGCCACCTCATTTCCTCTCTCCTCTAGTAGCTTGTTTAAGTCTAGTATTGTCATGGGGAAATGGATGAGGGTGTTTAGTGGGCAAAATATTTTGGGTTTGTAAGTGCAATCAAGCTCTATGTGGGTTTTGGCATTAATGACCACATAATTAGAGAACTAATAACATTTATTAAGATGACATGCAAGAAATTAGAAAGGAGATGATGTACCAGTTGGAGGATCCCTATTTCACTTTGGAGGCACCCTCAACTCATGAAAGTCTAATTATTTTTCTATTTTGAATATTAAGTTTAGAAAAACCGTACTATAAAGAGCGATCCTAGGACAACTGGTCAAGTGTCGAATCAAATTCTCAAATCCAAACCTCATCTACCCAAAATAGCCAGCCAAATTTCATATTCATATCACTATTTTTGGGACCACGACAGTGCTGCAGGTTGAGTGCCCGTTGGGCCTGAAGGGTTATAAATACCCATCCAGTCCCTCCCCAACGGTTATCTCTTCTTCCCCAACGTTCATTTCATGGAAGAACAGAACATATGCTCTTCTCTCTCTCCTCCATTGTTGCTCCTTTTACTTCCTAAGCTAGATTTCGATTCCCACCATCAAATGTTGAGGAAAAAAAGGCAACAAACTTCGATTGGAGACCGGATCTACTAATTTCTCATCATTTAAGATCATTTGGTTCGCGTTTTGGCCTTTGGCGGTTCTACGGTTTGTCACTCTTGGAGCTTGCTCCTAGCCGGCTAGGTATCACCCTTGAGCTTGCCAACTTGTGTGGTAGTCTTGGGAGGTTTGTAACCTCGTTCTAAATCAAGAAAATCGCCTCACATCTCAAGGGTTAACTCCTTTGACTTGTGAACGAGGGAAAAACAAGCCTTTATGGTGAGCTCAAGCCTTGTGTGGCTTCCTCAATAATGTGGACCTAGGCCAGCCTTGTCAAGTGTGCTTCATTTACTTTCTTGTATTAGATTTTCTCTTGCTTAGGGTTTGGCCCGATCTCCTTCGTGGGCGGGCTTTGAGGTGTCTGTGTCATATCTCTGTGACAAGCTTGTGTGTAGGAAGGAAGAGAAACATATCGATCTAGATTTCGTTCACCAGTTTCTGCTCTATTGGTTTCAATTTATATTGAGTGTGTGTTGACACCTGTTATAGTATAATATTATTAGTCAATTAAACATGAAATAAGGGCTTAAGATGAATATCAACATAAGTCTAGGGGTCTAACTAATATATTTCCACGAGTTTTGGTATTCTATGACTTTTCAGGGACTAACAGAGAAAAGCAGAGAAGAACGGTGAGAAACCGAAGAGTTTGCATCACATACGATGACAAGACTTAACCGTGAAGTAACTCAACCCAAAATGTGGACTAAAACACTCTAGAAGATACCAAAAGACACCAAGAGGAAGGGGATCACGTTGTGACCCTACCCCCTGGCGGCCGCCAGAGCCATTTAGGCCGGCCGCCAGGTGGGTTCCACCATTCAGTCTCAGATTTTTATGTCGGTTTACCACCGACCTTGAGGTTGTATCTACACCGTTGTTGAAGGTCGGTTTGATCCAAGGGTCCCTGTTCATCGCCAAGTGCTATATAAGAAGACCCCCTGACCCCAGGGTTAAACCCTAATTCATTATCAATTCATTCTGAGTTCATCTCAACTCACTACAAGTCCAACCAAGTCTAGACCTAAGCCCTAATTCATCATATTAGAAGTAGTTAGCTATCTAGCTAGCTCTAGAGGAAGTCAAGTTCATCTTGGATTCCTGATAGTCAAGAAGTAGCGGGAGCAGTGATTATCGTGGCTTCTCTCTTGTATTCGATCTGTAAGTATTATTGTCGAATTACAATTGATATGACTTTGATCTATATTATGATTATATTCTTATTGATATGTATCCATGCATGCTATAGTTATATATTTAGTTTAGTGAGTTTGTCTTATATCTTATGCATGGAATCGTATAGCATCCACTTAGATGATCACTATGTGGGTGATAAGCAATGTGTAAACGTGGTGTTTATACAACGTTTATCTGCGATTGCACCCTACATTCCGGGACGTGTGGTAGATCGCGGGAGTGACAGTCCTGTTGAGTCCTTTGGAATCCACCCCCTAATGATAGGCCAAGTTGAGCCATAATTACAAGTGATGATCAAGTTTCGTCCCTTGATTGTCATTGGTAATGCTTACCATGTGTAGATGTATTGCAACCTTGCCATGATAGCTAGATGTATAACACTAATTGTAGTATTCATTGGCATATGATTAGGAGTATCTTAGGAATATTCTTTCTGTTCTTTCTATACCATGTTAATAGCTCGTATGATACTAGTGGCATATGATGATCTTAGACTTGGATAGTTATCATTTATTCATTTATCTTTATCTTGTGACTTATCCTCAGAAAGAGTATTGTTAGATGCATATGGACACTCGCATTATATACAACCGCAAGTGGATCTCATAAGTAAATCACAATCTAAATCATTAGACACCTCTATCTCTTTACTTTCCATAGACTCCCCTTCCTTGTGGTAAATATAAATACGATACCGGATTACTCCCTTGAAGTGCCACTATGGTATTTCTATATCGTGCGCTTTGCGGATATCATGTTCATTCTTTTATCAAGGCCTTATCAAGAATACCATACCCGCATTTCTTAGAGCGTTATTGCTAGGGTGACGTATCTAGTGTGTAGGTAATGCCTAGAAATGAGTGGTATACCTTGAGTACATATCCTAGTGAGATTAACTCTACTATGGATAATGATACTAAGATTACACCCCACAACTAACACCGCCTAATTCCACCTTTGTTGGATCGTGAGATTAATTCCACATCCAAGCTAACATGATTAGATAGATACCTTATATATTTCTTTTGCCTTCCTAATTTGGATCGTGTAAGAAATATCAACAGTGTGCAGTGTCACACTATGGTGGAGCTGCTCTATGGTAGAGTTCGTGGAGCAGAGTTGGAAAAATGGGAGCGGAGGAGTGCCAAACTCCCTCTAATAGCATACCATTCCAAAACTTATTATTTAAGGAGCTCTTTAGCCACCTGTCTTAATTCTTGTGACTGAGAGAAGTGACATTTATGACCGAATCTTCTTCTTCTCTTTGGTTAGTCTTAGTGGTGAGTTTCATAGCACTGTTTTCAAACTGCCATGTCATGTGAAATGAAATAAAACTTGGATAAAACCCCTACTCTCAGGCCAGTCTCAATGGAGAGTTTCACCTCCCGGTTTCCAAGATGTCAAACTTTGGCATGAAATAGGCGTCTCCCTCAATGCACAGTTTCATTGCACAGTTTCATAGGCTCAAGGGTCCCACAGCCTCTCTCTCATTGCAAGGTTTAATTACATAGTTCCATGGTGAAACGATATTTGTGTCTTAATGGGGGTTTCACCCCGTTTCCAACGCATGTGAAACAATGCCTAAAGATTTCACCATAGTGAAACTTTTTGGGTCACGCTGGCGCTGGGACGTCCTACCGTCCTCAGGCCCATCGGACGGTGTCAAGTAGAGCCCACGAAGGAACTCACCCGTTCCCGTCGCGTGCTGCTCGCTCGAGCCCCGTTTCTTCCCCACCGCACGAGCCCGGCTTCCTTGGTGCTTGCGCCCGCCGCCGGCGAGACATTCCTTCACAAAAAGTGGGGGTACACAAAATCAGTTTGAGACACTGGACATATCATGTTGAAACATCACAAGACAACAGAATCGAAACATGCTCAATAAATATTGTGAAAAATACGTAAGCCACAAAGATCTATCGATTTCATTGGTGAACACAAAATAAAGTTTGAAGCTGATCATACTAAAGGATCCGAAAAAGCACAAACATTGAGTAAATACGGTGCACATATCAGTCATGTTAGGATATGAAAGGTGCAACACTCAATCAGTCAATGATATAAAGACGCAACACATAATCAATCTTTTTTTTGCTTATCTCCATTAGAGAATAAAAGTAAGCTAAAGCCTGAAGATACATTTTATGTATATATATTACTTCTAATAGAATTATGTCGTAGCTTGTACTCAAGATATATACTTTGAAGCTATAGTCAAGAAAACTTATACCGAGAAGGCCGGAGAAAAAATAGCAACCTATAGTGAATATAAAATTAAGATGACATAATGGTGGAAACTAAACTAGAACTTAAAAACTTGACTAAAAACAAAACTAGAGTTAATTAAAAACTCAACAAAAAAATTACACTAAACCAAAACTAATAAAGTCTATATAATATGAAACCCGAGATGTAACGAAAACTTAGGTAAAATAAAAAAAAAGGTTAAACAAATAAATGAACTGACCAACTAAAAGTTTAGTAATTTTTATGTTTCATTAGTTACGTTACAATTGTTTCATTTATAAAGCGTATCATATAATTTGCAAATGTTTTTAGGAATGCAAGAGGGGGTGATGTCGATACAATTGTTGGTGTTGTCTGCGAATCAAATCTGAATGTGAATGCTTCGATCCGTGGATCGTGAATGTCAATCGGCCTATCTTTTATATATATTCAGCATTTTTAGCTCCTCAGTATTCGATATATATTCAACAATATATACTAATATATTGTGCTGAATTGGTAAAATGCCAAAACTCCTAGCAGCGCCTAGGCACAAGTACTCCCAACTAGGCTCTAGGAAGTGGGTCGCAGAGGAAAATCCGCCTAGCACCTAGCGAAACAGGTTTAGCCTTTCCAAATTGTACTATGAGGTCTTGTATCACAAAGGTCCCCCGAGGCCCCTCCCGCTATGTCATGTTCTATAGCATTGGTGTTTTAAAAACACTAAGAGGGATATATTAGGAAAAAAAAGGATAACTAGGATGTAGGTGGGACAACAACCCTATATAGGCATAATGAAGGCGGGGCGATGAGGAAATTGAATGAGATAATTCAGAAAATAAAGGTGAAACAACAAATTTAAAAAGGTGAAACAAAGGAGGCCGATGACCAAATTGAGAGAAACCAAGCAAGCATGGAACACCATTAAAGGCTATAATGTCAATGGGCTTGCTACCATCATTGAAATATGTGTGTATTAGTAAAGTAAAAATAACATGTGCATGATGAAACATGCACAAAAAGGAAATTGCAAAAAAAAGAGAAATGCACAAAGATAAGCATACTATTTCAAACATTTGTCTTGCAATTTGTTGAGACAAATAAGTGGGAGAAGCGAGAAACATATATTGTTTTAGCACGTAAACATACCATTTCAAGTTTTTGGAACAGAGCACTAATGCCATTATGTGAAACAAATGCTAGTTGTACATGGTCGACACATTCACACCGCAACATAGCCTTGTAGTATATGGAACAAAGGAGAAATTAATAGTGAAACATGCAAAAATGCAGCCATAAAAGATGTGATTACTTGAACGTATTAGCACCGAAACATGGTTGCTCAAGATTTGACATGTCTTTGCGACTCATACCAGTGCTCTAGAAATCTCCATGTATGGTTGAACCTATTACTATGTAATTTACGAATGATATCCAAAGATGAACGATAAAGTCAATTTACGAATGGCATCCCACGGTCGCACCCTAGCTCCATGAAAGGGCCCTTGTGGTTTTTGGTAATTGAGTGTCAACATTAGGTGAACTAATATGTGTGATTGAGATAATACACAGGAGATTAGTTCACACATGATAATGCAATAGAGGAGCTTATTGCACGTGAGACATGACATGGAGTCATGTGACCAAGGTGGTGAAGATCAAGACAAGGGCTTGGCTTGATGGACCGGTTGCAAGTGTGAAGGGCAAGTCGAGGGACTTGGCGCCGATGGACCGACACAACGGTGAAGAGCAAGTGAGGTCAAGATCGATGGACCAAGAAGGTCATGTGATGATATGAAGTGGATCATATCATTTGGTGATCGTGTTGGTGCATATGTTGCATCGGCACTTGGAGATGGAGCGGAATGGAAATGTGCAAGGCAAAGGTATAACCTATAGGGCATTTCATTTCGCCGGTCATTGGTGCTTAGAGAAGTTTATGACCGGGTTTAGGATAGATGGCCGTACTATCAAGAGGGGCAAACTTGTTTGCATATCGGTCATCTAGTGCCACTTGAGCGATCTAACTTTGCGATGTGTTAGGATCGAACTTAAGAGCAAGAGAAAATTTTGAAAAATGATTGTGAAAATGCTAACACACACGCATTTTGGTGATGTACACTTGGAGGTTATTGGCACATTTGAAAAGAAGAATCAAGACTTGATTACACATGTGTTATTTGATAGTTGAGTTGGAGGTTTTCTGCTCTGATAGATAGAGGAAAACTCCTTTGAAAATAATTACTATTTTATCGAAAATGCTTGCCTAAACACGTTGTGACACGCACGCTAACTCTTACTATTCTAACCCCCACTTAGCTAGGGTAGAACACTTACAAAGATGTGTACCAATGAAGAACGGTGAATAGCTTGGATATGAAAGTATAAAAGAACTTGTTACTCACTAGAAGAAGTACATAGAGGTACACCTTTGCAAAAGGAGAAGTTGTTTACTACTACGGTGGAGAAGGAGTTCTCCTTTGTGGTCATGCCTTGGACACTTGACTGCTCATTAGAGTGGAATACTGATCAACGTTGATCCATTGTGATGGGCGTGGAGTTGGATCATGGTGAGTATGACATGTTGGCAACATTGGCCCCACCCGCCGTAATTCTGAGTCCGAACTTGCCATGGACGTTCATTTTGTAGTCCCAATCAGGTGCCTTCTCTTGTTCCCCACCATTAGTGATTTCCATTGGAAGTTTTGGGCCAAAGTAAAAACGGCTGGTCCATTGGGCCTTGGCCTTCTCCAACTCTTCTAGAAGGTGTCCCCACATGTCGATGTCTCGTGATGAAATGGTCATGCATCGCCGATGTAGGTCTTTGGCGGTGTGGAAGCTTCATAGGACATGGAGATCATGATGGTGGTGTCCCAATGGCCATACTTGGGGTGTTGACCGATGGTGACCAAATGTGTCATTTCAGTTCCACTAGTTTCACATCCGTATACAAAGAATGACATCTACATGTGGAACTAGGTTATTTGCATAAGAAATCATTGTTTATATGTATGTTAGCTTCCAAAAAGAGTACTTTGTTGACGGTTTGACTATGTAAAAAGAGGGTGTCGGTGATGTACACTTGGAGGTGTTGGCACATTTGCAAAGGGAGAAGTTGTTTCGACTGCTCTTAGAGTGGAATACTGCTTTGATCCATTGTGAGTTGGATCAAGTAACCATGTGGGTTGTGTAGCCCTCCTGAGTAAGCTTTCCATAGAGTCCAAGATCATCAAAAACGGAGTTCGGATGAAGGAGATATCGCCGCTTTACCGAAAGCCGGTTGACCGGACGCACAATGGATCGCTGTGAAACTGAATTTTGCCGCTTTGACCGGTCGACCCACCGGGTGAGTCCGGCACGGGGGCAAAACCGTGGTTTGAAGCACCAATGGCTCTATTTGGCTTGGGGGCTATAAATAGAGGGTGTGTTCGCCATGGCTAGTGCTTAGCACCTTGGGGACTTTGTGTCCATGCTTGAGAGTGCTTGAGAGCCCTTCCACTCTCATATGCTTGATATCGCTCATCCGATTGAGTGAGAGATCGAGTTCTAGTGCGTTGGCTGAGAGATCGCACGTGGCACTAGGTGATCGTGTTGCAAGCCGGTGTGCTTGTTTCTTCTTGGAGGTTGCCACCTTCTAGACGGCTTGGTGGCAAGAGACTTCGTGAAGCACGCAAGGAAGCTTGTGCGGTGCTCCAAGAAGAGATTATGAGAGGTTCGTGCTCACCTCGCGGGGATCGTGAAGAGCAACTCTAGTGGAGCGTGTCATTGATCTACCACACTTGTGTGTGGGTTCACACGGTACCCTCCGAGGGATTGGCTAGAGGACTCACACCGTGTGAGGGACTCGATCGAGCTCCCAAATTGTGGGGATTGGCACTCGGCCATTAAGCTTGAGAATCATCACCGGGTGATTCGCCAAACCGTGGAACCACTAAAGTGTTGGTCGACACAACGAGGAGTAGGGGAAGTTGGCAAGCTTCCCGAGACCCTCGAAAAAAATCACCGGTGTCATCTTGTGTCCACACTTCGCGGTGGTTTGCAATCTCTTCATCACAAGCTTTGTTATTACATTCATATATATATTGTGCTTGTGATTGAGTAGAGTAGTTGTAACTATCTAGCTTGTGTAGCTTGTTTAGTTACTTTGCTTAGCTTGTGTAGCTAGGTAATTTGAGCCTTTGGGTTAGGCGTGTGTTGCCTTGTCCATTGTGCATCTAGTGAGCTTAGGGGCTTTGTGCTTGTGCTTACTAGAATTGTGTAGGAGCTCACCCTTGCTTAAAGTACTAGTGCTTAGGTTTGTGTGACCTTGCATTAAAATTGTTTAGGAGCTCAAGCTAGGCTTGTCACCTCACTCTTCTTGTGTAGGTTATTTTGTGAGGTGATTTAGAGTCTTAGTTAGAGGGGTGAAGTCTTGGCTAGACCGATAAGTTTATTTCCGCATTTGTTTCGGTTAGCCGGTGCGATTAGTTTTTAAAAGGGACTATTCACCCCCCTCTAGTCCCCATCTCGACCCTTCACTCCACCACTTAAAAGGGCTAACATCTAAACAAAGTAACAGCCCGTTGCGCCTAAATCATGCTTAAACAAGACAAATCACAGGAGCATCTATGCAACAGGATAAATGAAAAACATCACATCATAGTGAAACATTGACAATATCATTAGTGAAACAACACATGTATTTCCATACCTTGCTTTGCACATGTATTTGACGGTCGGAGCAGCGACACACCGTAATGGGCGAGGAATAGACGGGGTAATGGCGACGCACGGTTGTACGGCGAACCACGAAGCTGTAGGGCGGCGGGCGGCGAAATCAGTGACCGGATCGCCGCCGCCGCCGGCGCCTTTGGAGCACCCTCGCCAGCAAGTGGTTGGGGAATGGCGATTCCGCTCGATGCGGTTGGGACGGGGTGGTTGGAGCAAAGCCGTTACGGAGACTATCCGTCCGTCGGTAGGACGCCTCGCCGCCGAGCAACGCCTCGAGGCCCAGCAACGCGAAGTCCCGATCGGTGGGGCGCCGATACAGAGCATTACCGTAAAATTAATAGGAACGGATGATAAAATCGCAACCAATATTAGTGATTTTTGTGTGTAAAGCACGCATCTCATATTTGTTTCAAGGTCATACATGTGATTCAACGCCAGAGTATTTTCCCCTCCTCGTTAACTCTAGCAACCTCTTCATAAACGTATGTGCCCTTTTTTTATTGGGACTCTTGTCTGTCGTGAAGTGTACCACCAAACACATATCTAGGCACAAACGTGTTGTTATGTTCTCTTGGTTCAATTGAAAGTTAATGATCCTCAATTCTAATCCAAACCATCCACCAATAAACATCTACATATCACAACGTATTGCACTAAAGGTAAGCTCTAAATCTCTTAAGAATCTATATAGTACCTCCATATAGATAACACGGTTGCATAGCTTACCCAATCCCTTGAGGAGGCAATTCCACCATTGTCGGAGTAAAACGCTACACCCGCATGAGGTTGTAGTCGTGCAACCCTCTTGTGCAACCAACGACGTCCCACACACAAACTGCCTACAGGCTAGACCTCCGTTGTTGGTCACCTGCATGCGCAACTCGACGTTCGCCCTCACCACCACCCGCTTCATGTGCATAGACTCTCACTATCGGCCGTCGGCAGGCACTTGCCTCAGCCACTTGCCCACACATAGACTCCCACTAGCAGCCTTACTTGTTTGCCCGCACCACAAGTCTATGCAGGCTTGCTGCTGTAGGTAAGGTAGGAGAGATGGATGAAAAATCTAAGGGCCCATTTGAAACGTAGGAATTTCACAGGAATTAGTTAACTGTTCAGGAAAACGCATGAACTGGACAAAAAATCCGGCGTTCCAAGGGCCCCTATGCTATGAAGTAGAAATAAGAATGGGGCACGATCATTCAAGAATTTGGAGTAGCTCCAGTAACATCATGGCAAGTGGGGCAACCGAAAAGACTAGGACCTCTTCGGTTCGCTGAAAAGCTAGGCTAAAATGTACTATTTACTGATTTGTTGTGGGAGAAAAATATTGTACTATGATTGATAAGTTCACACAAATAGGATCAACGTTCTATGAAGTGAGGATAAATTTACAAACTCTAAAAAAGAGAGGCAAACACGTAACATAGTTCATTGAAGACATATAAGAGATAAAAGTTCTATTAGATTGAATCCATAGGGTTTGGGTTTCTCTATGTCAAGTTTCTTGATATTGAAGACTTATCTCCTCCTCCTACTCCTCTCTAGCAACGATAGTGGGGCATGGTGGAATCGTCTTCTATAGGACGCCTATGTTGAATATGAGGGAACAACTTCGGTGTTAGCATCTTATCGACATGACAACATTGAGACTTTCATTTTCGGACGACGACATCAAGGCGGAGATGATATCATTGCCATGGAATGATATTCTCTGATCTCTTCTCTATTTTGTTGTGGTTAGATCTACCCAAGATGAAGGATTAGAGAGAATAATTTTCATACCAGTCTTCCTCATTCTTCAATGACATAAAGAAGAAGGAAGATAGAAATAAGAAGATCCTCAATTTCGTCAACATGAGCACTACTACACATATGATTTTGCACAACGTTTCCAAATGATTTTCCGTGGTGGTTATTTGAAAACCGCCACGTTAATGCCATGATTTTCTCGTGGTGGTTATTTTTGATTTTTCATGGCGGTTATAAAAATGCCACGGTAAATCGATTAACCGTGGGCGGTTTTATTAAAAAAATGCCACGGTAAATAAAGTCCATACACACAAAGCAATTTCGAGCAAAGAAAGCCTATCTCGGCCCGATATCCATGCTCGGGTATATATAATGGGAGATTAGGGTTTGACTCTCGCAGCCCCAACTCACTCTCTCTCTCTCCCCCCCAACCGGCGCACCCCCTTCTTCCTCCCCACTCTCCCTCCCCTCGGGCGATGGCCCTCCCCAACGGCGCGGGCGAGGCCGACTCTCCTCCCGAACGGCGCCCGACTCTCCCTCCCCAATGGCAAGGCAAATAAGCAACGCGTTTTGGCGGAGCGGTGCCCCGACGGCGGTGGCCGACCCAACCGCCGCGGCGGCGGCGCTGGCTGGGCGGCGCCCTCCCGACCTCCGCGGATTTGGCCTTCACCGCGGGATCCGAGCGGCGGCCGTCCGACCCGGACGACGGCGACATGGTGGCGACCGGCGCTGGATCCGGCTTCCAACCGCGGATCCAAAGGTGGCCCGTGGCGGTGGCATGGTGGCGGCATAGTGGCGGCCGGGCCCGTTTGGGTCTAGATCTAGGTTTTTCTTTTTATTGTTTTTATTTATACCATTTTCGGTGGTGGTTTTCTAGTGGTTTAAAACCGCCATGGATTAACCGCGACCCTAGCTCGGTGGCGGTTGCAAAACCGCCACGAAAATTAAAAAAAACCGCCACGGAAAATCAATACAGTACTAATGGAGTGTTGGTCGTTATTCGTTGGATATTTGTTTTTGGGAGGTCTTTTGTTTCCAAGTGTTTGACCGTGTGGTCATCCACGCTAGCCTGCTTCGGTGATTTCGGTGACGGCTAATTTGACCGATTTAATAAGTATTTTATAAGAGAAAATAAGCCGAAATAAGCTGAAGTGAACACAAGTCGAAATCAGCAGAACAGGCTCGACGTGCTATTGAAGCCAGGGGTATTTTTAATCCAAAAGCGCTTGTATATATTGATATAATTACTTTCTCGTCTAAAAAAAATATAAAGATTTTCCGCTTCCCGCCCTTTCCCGTTCCCCTTCCGAACCCCGGCCTCTCCACCATGGCGCCATCTGACTTCCGACATTCGCCTACCTGCTGAAACACCCTAACTTTCTGGTTCAGAGAAAAATCCTAACCATCTCGAGCCTTCCAGAACCTCCTCGGGGGCTTTGCGTTCGAGATCTCCACCATGGCCTCCTCCCCACCCTCCTCCGGCGTTCTGCCGCCCTCGTATCCGCTGCGCCTTCGGGAACCCCCGCTCACGCTCCGTAACCCTAGGTCCACCCTCCCCGTGGCCGACTTGGCGGCGCTGCTCCTTCGCGCAGCTTACGAGGGCGACGTTCCTCAATTAAAGAGTGAGTATTCGCCAATCGCCACGCCGTAGCAACCTCCCGGCTGTTCAATTCTGGTAGAGATGTGCATTTAATTTTCACTGTGCAGCGCGTGAGGGCAATCGGGTTTTGGTTGTTGGTAACTTGCAGCGATGGTGAAGCGGCTGAGGAAGGCGGGGAAGAGCGTGGAGGAGGCGACGAAGGAGATCAAGGCCTCGTGGTACAAAGGCCAAGGACCGCTGCACATGGCAGCATTGTCGGGGAAGACGGCTGTGTGCAAGTTGCTCATCAAGGATCTCAAGGTCGATGTCGACGCGGCATGCTACGATGGTATATTTGTTTTCCTTTTCTGGGAAGTCTTTTCTGTGTAGGGGAGCTGTAAATGTGGTAACACAGCACACATTTCCTATGCCATTCGAAGGAACTGATGCCATCTAACCATTTCGTATGCCCCAGGTGTGACACCTCTCAGTCTTGCAGTCCTTGGTACTGCATCTGCAGCTGTTACAAGGCTGCTTCTTGATCATCATGCTGATCCGAACAAAGCAACCTCTGATGGGTGTACACCGCCCATCTAGCAGCAACTCGAGGTTCTCCGTACCCTTGCGTTCCAATTTTTTTTTGTCTTATGCAAGGAAAAATTTAGCTTGTTTGTTTGTTATTGTCTCTCGGATGTTCATTGTGGGTTTGTATTTAACAGGATCCAATTCTTTGGTTAGTCAATAAATTAATATGAACACTTTTTAGACAGTGGGTTCATTCATAAAACATATAATGGTAAAAACTTTTGCATAAAACTTCTCTGATTTTTCTTTGAGCAAGTGTCATGAGCAAGCCTGAGGTTCTCTGATTGTGTTATGCCCCAAAATAACAAAGTTGTATGTTTTGGTTGCCACAACCTGGCATTACCTAAATCTGGGAACATGGCCAGCCTAGTTGGAGACAGTCCAGTTATAAAGTATGAACCGCTTCATACTTCGTAGTAAATAAATTTCCCATTTTTTTTAGAGTTTTACCAAAACGATCTTCATATTTCTTTATCATTTACTCATACATCTGCTTATACAGTTTAAAGAATTGCTATGTAGTTATAGTTTTAGAAGTTCTATTTAGCTGTTTGCTATGGCTGGCACTTTAATTGTGAAATGCATATATAATTTAATATGATTTGAATCATAATTTAACGTCATCATTTTTCTTGATTTAATCCAGATGCCTACGAAATTGCAGAGTTACTATTATCTAGGCGAGCTTATGTTGACACTGTATCAGAATGTGGAAGTCCACTGTACATTGCTGCCAACAATGGAAGTGCTAAAATGCTGAAGTTATTGTTGCGTTATCAGGCAGATGTAAGTCTTAAGTTTGTTTTTTATATCAATATATGTGTATTATTTGAGTGCAAAATCAACTATGATGTGAAAATGTTCTAGCAGGACAAATTCATTTGGGCCTAGATACATTTTTGTTTTTCTTCCTCATCATCTTTCCTGGCCCTTCCAGTTCTATATACTTGATCTAGAATTGGTAAGCTTGAATACATTTTTTTATTTTCTTTACTGGACTTAGATGGGTCTCTTTTTTTTTTTTTTTTTTTTTGCAGACTCATATCTACTCTTTACTTTGTTTTCTTCTTTTCTCATGGACTGATATTTAGGGTAAAAGTACAAGGTAGCTAGGATAGGAATTAGAGAGTAAAGTAGACTGTTTACAGAGCAGCAAGAGGACATAGGAGGACAGAAAAGAACTCAACTCAACTGGAGATACATGAGAGGAGAGTTCCTAGTTTAATCTTTGCTTAATCGATCTAAATGGTTTGCCTTCCCTTTCAACATAGATAAGCTCTAACAACCTCAACTAAAAAATACATGCAGATCTAATATTATCTTATTTGAAGGACTAAAACTAAAAGTGCATCTGATCAAATAGCACTAACCAATCAAATCTAATCATTGCTGGATGCAACCTTTCATGTCTTGCTGCTTGCATGGACATATAACACTTACATTTACTGATTTTTGGCTCTTTCCATGTTCGAAACATATTAGTTTCTTAATGACGGTGTGTCAGATGATATAACATGGTAAATCATTTTTCTTTTGCATGTCCATCCTCCTGGTTGTTTGTATATCATGGATTACATTTTTTTCTAATCCTATACTCTTATAAAGCTAAACCCCACTAGTGATTTCTCTCAATATGCAAGCTATCCATATGAACAATCCACTACAACTTGCAATTATAGCCAACTAGAACATGTAATTATGATGATAGTTATCTCTTCATCCACTAACATGCATTTAGTTGTCCACGCCGATGAGTCAAACCATTCACCAAAATATGTAGCATGTGTAAGAATAGTAATACTTTACAATCTTATCTCCTTGATTTATTGCTGTGCTGTTTTGATTGTTCATTGGATTGGTGCTATGCTGATTAAAGCTGAATATTACATAAAAATATGTTGGGATGGAAAGAAAAAAAATTATAAAACATTGCAGTTTCTTCCATCTGCATGCTTATATTATATGGTATCGAGAAAATTGGTACTGTGGTCAGTATTGTTTTTAGGCTAATACATGAAATTCACTGCTAGACTTTTTTTTCCAGTACCCTTTATGTCATTGTTCTAGAAGTAATGTGTTTGTTGTCTTCTCTCCAGCCTAATAGAGTAGTGCGTACACCTGTGAAAGCAATCTCTGCGTGTTCACTGGAAGGCATGGAACTACCTACTAAGGTGCAGTTACTTTTTTTTGTTTTCGTTTCTGTTTCTTTTTTCTTCTGACTGGAAGGCGCTTGGCCTGTCATGTTAGATCTGATATTGACTCCTGACGGAGTAACAAGGGAAGTGACAAATTTGACTCTCCCTTTTTTTTTTCATTCCTATAAATTCTAAGATGACGACAACTTGTCTTGTTTAATAAAATCTATGTTGAAGATTGAATACTACATATTCCATGTTGCAGGCTCCTGCTGATGTCAAGGCTGGTACTGTAACTCCACTAATAGCAGCTGCATATGCTGGCTCATCTGATTGCATCAAATGTTTATTGAAAGCTGGTGCTGATGCGAATATACCTGATCAGGTGAGCTTGTCCTGCTACTTGTTCATTATAACTCTTGTTGAGTTTCTGGGCTGTCTCTATTATACTTGCAAAACAAACTGGGTTGTTTCTCTGTTGTACATCAAAATCAATCTTCTAGGAATATTATAGAATGAATGGCTTGCTGCAACACTACATGGTATTTGGATAGTTTTTGATACACTGCAAGAGCCATTTGTTGATAACAGAAGCACATAAGTTAGGAGATCGAGTGTGAACCTCTCCAGTCTTTATATTCCTTATTCCAATAAAATAGTTACATTTGATGCTCATGAGGTTAGGTGACATGACACAAGGTTGAAAACTTGAAATGTTGGGTGTTTGTTCATAACTCGGAGCAGTTTAGTGAATCTGCATTGCTTTTCAATAGAGTTCTGTGATCCCAGTATTCTGTGATTCCAGTGTGTCCTGTTGGCCCAAACTAACTAATATGGGAGGAAATATGATGAGAGGGGAGAAGGGAGGAACCAATGAACCAAAGGAGGAACCAATGGAGCTACATAGATCCTTTATTCAAACTCTCTTATAGCTTCACACTATAAGGTTACATAGCAAAGGATTCTATCTCAATATTCATTACATCTCATCTCATGCTATATCACACATGAGGGGGTACATGTCCTTTTATAGGACTTGCAAACCGTCATACAAGAGACAACTCATCTCTAGCTAATCACTAGCTAGCAACAACTCATTGACACTACATAGCCAAATCCAACTTTACTACCTAATGCTAGCTAAGCATTAGCTCAAAGAACAAGTCAATTTCCTTTTGACTTGGACAACTCATACCATAGATGCACGTAGATGCATCTACACCTTTCTTATGACAAGATTAGTCCTAACAATCACCCCCCTAATCTTGTCATGATGCATACGGGAGTAACTACTGCCCGGGTCTCCACAAGACGCCAAGACGTATCCACGACTTCCGAGCCACAAACTCATATGCCGCGACGTGACGCCGCATGAAACGGTCCTCGACGACCAAGCCACGCATCCAAACGTGCCCGGCTAACATGCAGCAGGCTAACACTACTCTGCCGTATACTTCAACACATGCAACTCCTAGAAGCTAGCTAACAACCCGGCGAAGACGTACTCGGTATCATGTGCAACACATGCACATTCTAACTTGCTAACTAGCCTAATCTACATGCGTAAGATCGACACAATCCTCCACGAGAACACATCTCGTTTTGGTACGTGCATACTTTGTACATGACACACATGCACAATCCTCCATGAAAACACATCTCGTTTGGGTAATGCGTGCACACTTTGTACATGACACACATGCAAGAACTCGACAAATAAGTCATGATCTCCCCTAAACCACAGCATCACCCTGTCCCTGCCCTACAGAGCATCGGTTCATCGGCGATGTCGCCAAACAACGCCTCCTTCTTCCTTGGCGGGCATTCCCTCGAGAAGTGGCCGCTCACCACAAACTTGTCTTTTCCCGAGCTGCGTCAATGCGTCTTGCACCCCCCCCATTGTCATCGGCTTTGGGACCTCTATCGCGTCCCGATGATGCGCTCCACCACGATCGCGTGGTGAGCCATCGTCGGGCTGCCGGGCTCAAATCTCCGACCTTTTTTGACGTCGACATCTTCAGACTTGCTCTTCTCGCCGTCACCCTTCTCACCATCATCGGCCATCTCCCTAGTGCTCGAACACCTCTCACTAACCTAGGCTCCAAAGTACCACTTGTTGGCCCAAACTAACTAATATGGGAGGAAATATGATGAGAGGGGAGAAGGGAGGAACCAATGAACCAAAGGAGGAACCAATGGAGCTACATAGATCCTTTATTCAAACTCTCTTATAGCTTCACACTATAAGGTTACATAGCAAAGGATTCTATCTCAATATTCATTACATCTCATCTCATGCTATATCACACATGAGGGGTACATGTCCTTTTATAGGACTTGCAAACCGTCATACAAGAGACAACTCATCTCTAGCTTATCACTAGCTAGCAACAACTCATTGACACTACATAGCCAAATCCAACTTTACTACCTAATGCTAGCTAAGCATTAGCTCAAAAGAACAAGTCAATTTCCTTTTGACTTGGACAACTCATACCATAGATGCACGTAGATGCATCTACACCTTTCTTATGACAAGATTAGTCCTAACATGTCCAAGCTTCTAAAATAACAATAGAGTTCAAGCCTTTTCTTGCCAGTCCACCAGCAGCCCTTGTCCCACCAAGCCTCAATGGTTGTTTCACCTGTCTGGGGTGAGATGCTTTGCATGCCAACCTTGTGCAACAGGCCAAACCAAAATTCTCGTGCAAAAACAGTCTACCAGAAGGTGATTTATAGTCTCAGTGTCCTGCAGGTAACAAAGAAGGCAACGAGAGGGGTGGTCAAGACCCCGTCTTGCTAGCCTATCTGCTGTCCAGCATATATTGTGTGCAACAAGCCACACGAAAAGGCTACATTTGGCCAGTGCCCAAGTCTTCCAGAGAAAAGTCTCACTGATCCCTGGAATAAACCCCTATATGCCGATTTTGCTTCATATTGTCCGCTTGAGCTGAGTTTCCAAATATGAGAATCCTCCACACCAGGCTGTAGTTTCACATTAGATAGAGTGTCCCAGAGCTCAAGGAATTCCACAATGGCATTCACTGGAAGGGCACCTTGCAGATCCAAGATCCATGTCTGGTTTGTGAGACCTTCCAGGACAGTAGGTTTGTTTGCTCGTCTCATATGCAAGTATTGTTTTCCTGCTTAATGCAATGATATGCAGCTCTCGTGGTGCGTTTGATGAAAAAAAATATATTGGCAGGATACCTCCTTGCCACAGGAAAGAAGATTTGTGGAAGCCTAGTCTCAACGTTAATGCATCTCACTCTATATGCATGACCATGGGATAATGCGAATTAGTACAATGCCCTGTTGTATGCTAATGTGATTACTACATGCCTTGGTCAATCATCTATTATTACTAACAATCATTTCTAAGCTTATTGCGCAACAAAATACCTGCCTTTTTATTCCCTAAGCTCTTCCAAGTTTATTTTTTTAATTTTTTTGAAGGTAGTTTATTTTAAAAATTTATTATTGATTTTCCTCTTAATAGAATGGTAGAGTTCCAATAGAAATTGCTGCATCCCAAAGATGGAAGGAATGTGTTGATGTTCTTTTCCCTGTCACAACCCCTTTGGCTAAGGTTGCTGATTGGAGCAGTGCTGGAATAATTGAGCATTCAAAACTTATGAGTTCAAAACCACAGGTATGAACTATGAACAAACTATTTACTATTATACTTAACGTGGCAGTTGTGCTGGTGCTGTTAGCTTTTATACAGATTGCTGAAATTTATCTCATACCTTTGTTATAAAAACGTATATTCTTTCATTTTACTTCATTTGTTATTTAGGATGAAAATGATGGATCTGATTTTGAAGCACAAGGGGATGCCGCAATCGGTAAAAGTGATTATGCTCATGCATTGACTCTTTATACGATGGTAAATTCTTGCATCATATACTATAGGAGTTATATTGAACTTTATTTTAATGATATCAACTCACTTTGTGATCTAGACCTACTAACAACTAGTGCTGCATAAGTGCATATCGATGATCCTGATTATACAGTTAACCTGTTATGATGATCCTGACTATAGTTAACCTGTTATGTTACACTATAGTCGTTGCTTGTCATGGGTCTAAACAAGCCCTTAAGGTTTGCCAAAGATGGCCTAGCCTGGGTACTGTAGCCTAGCCTGGCATGAACAGCAACCGAGGGTACTGTAGCACAGCCAGGAGTCCATCTAGGTTGAGTCTAGAAGAGTCCATGTTGGACAAAGATAGTTAACCTGTTTAGGAAGAGTCTAGAAGATACAATTACTTCCCCATGCAGTGGCCAACGGAGTTGCAGAGGCCACCTGGCTGCGCCAAGTAGCTGCATAGGCGCGCCACACTGGTGTACTGCGACAACATTAGTGCTGTCTACATGACCTCCAACCCAGTCCAACATCAGCGAACCAAGCACATCGAGATTGATCTTCACTTCATCCGAGAGCGAGTTGCTATTGGTGATCTTCAGGTTCTGCTTGTCCCCACCACGTCACAGTATGCAAATACCTTCACCAAAGGGCTGCCTTCCTCAGTGTTCACGGAGTTTAGGTCCAGTCTAACGTGCAAAGTGGCTGACGTTCCGACTGAGGGGGAGTGTTGGAGTATATGCGCCCTATTGCGCAGGCCACGGGCCTGGCGCCCAAGCCCATATGGCTGGGCTGCCTGTTGATTAGGATAGATGGTGTTGATTAGGCAAGGATCACCACAGGATCGGGTGTTTCTATAAACCCTAATGATCCTTGCCTATGTACCCTGTACTCATTTGCCATCTAATCAATCATAATTTCCGAGACCTATCGCTCTTAGAATGGTTGACAACATCATCGCCATCAGGAGGAACATCAACAAACATAAAAGATTGCTGCTACGACATCAATTTAGATCACGATATTACAAGAAAGACAATGACTATGCAATAGATTGCAATGTGTTGCGTCGAAAAGGCACGAGAGATATCATGGGTCTAAATGAACCCTTAAGGTGTCGGGCCCAAGATGATCCAGCCTAGGCTGGTATGGACACTGTGGCACACACTACAGCCATTGGGACTCCGTCTAGTTCTAGTTTTAGGAAGAGTCGGGAAGATAGATTGCTTGTTAGTTAAGTCGAGTCAAGTTTTTTTTTTTTTTTTTTTTTGACAAGAAAGTCGAGTCAAGTTGGGTTATCTCTACAAATATAAAGGCAGATGTAACTATTCGAATTAAGCAAGAATAGTCTAGGGGTGAAACCCTAAGGCTCTCTAGTCTCCACAATTTCTTGGAATCCAATGGTAATGTTTACATATGTTTTGCAATTCAAGAGCAAAATAGTGTATCAATATATACAGAATATATATCTTTCTTATCTTATGGTTAACTACACATATTGAATAATGCAGTTTCATTAACATGATCTTTGGTTCAACAGTTGATATCCTTTGATTTCTGCAGGCAGTGGAGATCAGCCCTGATGATTCAACCTTGTATGCAAAGAGGAGTCTTTGTTCACTTCATGCAGGTGATAAAAGCAAGGCTTTGGATGATGCTAATATCTATAAAGATATGCAGCCAGAATTATCAAAATCGCACTCTGAGCAAGCAGCAGCTCTGATACTGGTGAAGGTGAGTTGTGCTACCCAGTAGCGTTGGGACCTAATTTTCCTTACTCTGCATTGTACTTTGTGATCATGTATCTGCACTAATGTATTTAGGAGTATTATAGTTCATTTATCTGCACTAATGTATTTAGGAGTATGATAGAGCAGTTGAAGTACTCATGACTGGTTTGAGCCTGGATTTCGAAAGGAAACCAACCGACAAGGCAGTCAGGTAACCTCTGCTATGGTTGGTTCAGTTCTTTTGGTCTGGAAGGTTTGTATCATTTATGCTAAAAACTGTTACATTTACGTTTTCATTTGGTTATGAGAATTGGTTACACAGGACGGCGCTTATATCTTACTCCCTCCGTCCCAAAAAAATCCGTCCCAAAAACATGCAATTGTCGCTTCCCGAGAAGTCAATTGATTCCAACTTTTTATAAAATATTACTAACACTTATAATATAAAAATAGTATCAATAGATAGATTCGTGATGGAATATATTTTCATAATAAATTTTGTTTGAGACATAAATAATAATATTAATTATGATAAACGTGGTCAAACTTTAGTCAAGTTGACCAGCATGATTCCCATAGTTACATGTTTTTTGGGATGGAGGGAGTATTTACCTATGCTGGGCTACTAAAATGCTAATGTAACTTTTAACCATATTTGCAGTGAGGATCATCCCTGAAGAAAGTTGCTACAGAAAAAGGTAAGAACATGCAAAGGCAACATGAGATTTGTTAGGCTAGAAGAGATTTTGTTAGCAGTTTAGACTAGTGCACAGGCAAGGTACTCAAAAGGTGAAGCATCCTTCGAATGCCGGGGGTGCCCTTTTTATTTTGTTGGATCCTGCATCATATCTCGAACCTGCCAATGTTGTGAAGGTAGTAGAAGCTGCACGGTTTGTGTGAGATGCAGGGATGAGCATGAATAACGGTCCTCTGGTGCAACTTAGTTATTATCTTTTTATTTTTTAGTAACTCTGACTGAAATCTTAATTAATTAAGTTGAACCAGAGTGGATCCATGGAGGTATCCATGCCTGCTTTAACTATTGCTTGTAAAGTATACGGTGCTCGTCTCCATCCATCCACTTCGGTATGATCAAACAGCGCTGCTAGGCTGAGGAAGACCTTTAATAAACAAAAAAATAGTGATCAGGGGCAGGATTAATCAGAAACCTGTGTAATGGTCTTATGGGTGTTATTTGAACCTCGTGTTCAAAGTTGGCTTATGGTCACTTATGGTCTGCCAGGGGTGGTGAAGTGTTCGGCACAAAGTACGCCAAGCACTGAACACTTGCACTTCGAGGTCTATGTGTACCCAACGGCGTCATATGCAAATTATTTGAAAAATCCAAAGAAAGTTGCCGTACAACACTTCGAGGATAGAAACGTTTGGACTCGATATAATCTAAAAGCATATTTTAAAGGTTTGGTGATAATAGGTTCCGTTTGGTACAACTCAGCTTCATTAATAAAATCGTTTTTTTTTGGAAAACAGATTCATGAGCAACTTTCTAGATGAAATTGAACTATTTTAGAAAAAAAATGAATAGTCTCACCAACAGCTTTCTGTATGGATGAGAGAAATGAGGAAGAGAGTTTGGATAAGTTATTTTTTTTTAGTTTTATCCTAGCTTATATCTTTGTGAGACCATAAACAAACTCCTTAATCCTTATTTTTAAAAAGATGGAGAAAAGCCTCTCTCTCCAACAACTCCTAGTATTTTTTTAATATAATAACAACTCCTAGTATTTACTCCTAATAATCTTTAGAACTTCAAACTTCGACCTCTTACATTAACTTTATGCAGAGGACGTGCGCGCGTAGAAGGTGATCCCGTGCGCTCTCCTCCTTCCTGCGCTTAGGATTCCCTTTGTTCCCGCGGTAGTTTGCTGCTTGCCACGTAGAGGTGGAAGGCAGGTAGCTGTTGGACATGCATGGATTTTAACAAATAAACAAGGAATTTTTTTTTTGAAATTTCTATCTTCTTAGTTTATTTTTTTGAACTAAAGGGTATATATATTAGACATTGATGTACATCCAACTTTCACCTGTATTGCCAGAAGGTGCCTTGCTGCGCAATCGAAAAAGGCACATCACACCACGAACCATCCCTGCCCCCTCGCTGCTTGTCGCAGATATAAGAAGCACGTTGTCCGTGCTTGCTGCGGATAGAAGAAGGATGCCGTCCCCGCTTGCCGCGGGATACAGGAAGACCGCCGTCCATAGCTCGATGTCCAGGTGTTTTGGTTGATCGACAAACCCTCTCGTTGTCCAGGTCGTCAAACCACGCCGCAAGGCCCAAGGACGCAGCGACAAGAGGTACGTCGTGGCCATCACCCAGCTACGGAAGCAACACCCTTCCATAGTAGTATCCCGGTTGTTTGCTTTCCACCTGTGAGCCGGGCAACAGATAAAAATTGCCTTAAAATGATCTGCCTTACGCCGCGCAAAGCCGGGCTCCAGAGATACGGTGGATTATGGCGTGTGAGTGGAGCCTGGTCGAGGCCCTTTTTTGGCTCTAGGAGGCCGGGCTGAGGGAGAGCAAAGTGAAGCCAAACAAGAAAATGTGCTCCGGGGGCACAGCCGAGCCCTAGGGTCATGTGACAGAGCCGACCAATTTATAAGAAATCAAGTATAATTCGCAATTACCGGAGCAATCGCAGTCTACACTTGAGTCCATATAAACCCGGTATTCCGGAAATCTCAGAGTGATTTCAAACTCATCAACAATCCGCGGTCAACAATACAACAGGATCGTTGAGCTCAGTAGTTAAAATCCGCAGGTATTTCAAAACAAATTCAATATATATTAATCAGAGTGCGATGTACACCTTTATTTCAAAATAATTCAGAGTACGGAAGCAATAGCTTTCGAAAGCAAAATAGTTGTACAGCGGAAATAAAATAAGATAGTGCCAACACAATGTCACCCCTGTAATAGCAAGAGACAGGGAATATGGAGACTGCCATGCCCTAGGCATTACTCTTCAAGCACAAAGAC
The DNA here is from genome assembly GCA_015847255.1 of Hyparrhenia diplandra. Taxonomy (NCBI): domain Eukaryota; kingdom Viridiplantae; phylum Streptophyta; class Magnoliopsida; order Poales; family Poaceae; genus Hyparrhenia; species Hyparrhenia diplandra. Next base: position 724 of record JADLZK010011187.1, on the reverse strand, counting down.
ACCACAACCGGATCAACTCATGCTAGACGGAGTCACCGCAACATCGGAATTAACCCGTGAGTACTCAATTGTACTCCGCAAGACTTACCCGCCTTAAACCAGAAAATAAGGAAAAGACTCCAAGGAGTATGCTTGGCTTTATCTGGAGCTAGCTGACTCACATTTATTTTCAGAAATAAAGTTAATTAATGCGCCTACACATACTACTCAGGTTCTTCCAAGTTAAAAGGTTATTATTATATACATAACCATAAGTTCTCAGATAGTCAAGATTAAAACATATGCTCAAGAATATATAAATAATAGTATAAGTAACTTGATCAACATTTTAACATCAGCAACATGAATAAGAATAACCATCATTGTGATATTAAGATTACAATGTGCGCGGACGCAACCCGGGTTCTCACTGACCAGAGAGATGGCGATTCAAATCGATTTGCAAACCAGCTGGCGAAGACCCAATCACAAACCGTAACTACAGGGCGAGTAGTTCCGATCACTTCCAAGACGTTAGGGGACGTAAAGTCTCGGACTGTCGGCAACCCCTCCTCTCGAGCCACCAAGTGAGCGAAGCAACGAGTACGAACCCTCGTGCGCATCTTCTTGTGCCCGATTAACCTCACCAACCACACCAAGGAGGGACGTTAAACGTACAAGTACCGGCCCCTAACATTCCCACAAGCTTCGTGGCTCACGACCCAGCCGGAGCCTACTAAATGAT
>JADLZK010011186.1:0-200364 GCA_015847255.1 Hyparrhenia diplandra | reverse complement strand
ATGCTAGGAGAGCTAGACGCCTTTGTATGCCTCGATCGAGAGGGCTTCCCATCCTTTCCTGAAGAGTCGGGTCACTATACATCACAAGTCCCACAATATGTGTGGGTCTAAAAGTTTTGTAGAATGTTTGGTTGGTAAATGGCACCCGAAAAGTTCATAGCGGGGTACTCGGGAGATCCAACTCAAATCCGGTAACGGGCAATGGAAATGCAAACTCACGAGGGAAAATCGTCATTTTATGTACAAATCGATAGCTTTTTGGACGACACACAAGCAGAGTAAACATTGAGCGACATATGTCTAAGTTGGGCGTTTCATTACGGTCGCAACGGTGCATTACTCATACACTACCCTTGTCCATGCTAGGAGAGCTAGACGCCTTTGTATGCCTCGATCGAGAGGGTTTCCCATCCTTTCCTCGAAGAGTCGGGTCACTATACATCACAAGTCCCACAATATGTGTGGGTCTAAAAGTTTTGTAGAATGTTTGGTTGGTAAATGGCACCCTAGAAAAGTTCATAGCGGGGTACTCGGGAGATCCAACTCAAATCCGGGTAACGGGCAATGGAAATGCAAAATACGAGGGAAAATCGTCATTTTATGTACAAATCGATAGCTTTTGGACGACACACAAGGAGTAAACATTGAGCGACATATGTCTAAGTTGGGCGTTTCATTACGGCGAACGGCATTACTCATACACTACCCTTGTCCAGCTAGGAGAGCTAGACGCCTTTGTATGCCTCGATCGAGGAGGGTTTCCCATCCTTTCTGAAGAGTCGGGTCACTATACATCACAAGTCCCACAATATGTGTGGGTCTAAAAGTTTTGTAGAATGTTTGGTTGGTAAATGGCACCTCAAAAGTTCATAGCTAACTCAAATCCGGTAACGGGCAATGGAAATGCAACTGTCGTCATTTTATGTACAAATCGATAGCTTTTGGGCGACACAAGCGAGGAGTAAACATTGAGCGACATATGTCTAAGTTGGGCGTTTCATTACGGTATGCGGTGCATTACTCATACACTACCCTTGTCCAGGCTAGGAGAGCTAGACGCCTTTGTATGCCTCGATCGAGAGGGTTTCCCATCCTTTCCTTCTGAAGAGTCGGGTCACTATACATCACAAGTCCCACAATATGTGTGGGTCTAAAAGTTTTGTAGAATGTTTGGTTGGTAAATGGCACCCGGAAAAGTTCATAGCGAGGGTACTCGGGAGATCCAACTCAAATCCGGTAACGGGCAATGGAAATGCAGCTCTGAGGGAAAATCGTCATTTTATGTACAAATCGATAGCTTTTGGGCGACACAAGCGGGGAGTAAACATTGAGCGACATATGTCTAAGTTGGGCGTTTCATTACGGTCGCAACGGTGCATTACTCATACACTACCCTTGTCCAGGCTAGGAGAGCTAGACGCCTTTGTATGCCTCGATCGAGAGGGTTTCCCATCCTTTCCTGAAGAGTCGGGTCACTATACATCACAAGTCCCACAATATGTGTGGGTCTAAAAGGGAATGTTTGGTTGGTAAATGGCACCCTAAAAGTTTTAGTAGAATGTTTGGTTGGTAAATGGCACCCATTTTATGTAAAAGTTCATAGCTTTTTGGCGAGGTAAACATTGAGCGACATATGTCGGGAGATCCAACTCAAATCCGGTAACATTACGGCAATGGAAATGCTAGACGCCTTTGTATGCCTCGAAAATCGTCATTTTATGTACAACTATACATCACAAGTCCCACAATATGTGTGGGTCTAAAAGTTTTGTAGAATGTTTGGTTGGTAAATGGCACCTGAAAAGTTCATAGCGAGGGTACTAGCTTTTTGGAAATGCGACACAAAATCGTCATTTTAGTAAAATCATTGGGCGAGCACAAGCGACATTGATGTCTAAGTTGGGCGTTTCATTACGGTCGCAACGGTGCATTACTCATACACTACCCTTGTCCAGGGCTAGGAGAGCTAGACGCCTTTGTATGCCTCGATCGAGAGGGTTTCCCATCCTTTCCTGAAAGAGTCGGGTCACTATACATCACAAGTCCCACAATATGTGTGGGTCTAAAAGTTTTGTAGAATGTTTGGTTGGTAAATGGCACCCTAGAAAAGTTCATAGCGGGGTACTCGGGAGATCCAACTCAAATCCGGTAACGGGCAATGGAAATGCAACTACGAGGGAAAATCGTCATTTTATGTACAAATCGATAGCTTTTTGGGCGACACAAGCGGGGAGTAAACATTGAGCGACATATGTCTAAGTTGGGCGTTTCATTACGGTCGCAACGGTGCATTACTCATACACTACCCTTGTCCATGCTAGGAGAGCTAGACGCCTTTGTATGCCTCGATCGAGAGGGTTTCCCATCCTTTCCCTAAGAGTCGGGTCACTATACATCACAAGTCCCACAATATGTGTGGGTCTAAAAGTTTTGTAGAATGTTTGGTTGGTAAATGGCACCCTGTCGAAAAGTTCATAGCGGGGTACTCGGGAGATCCAACTCAAATCCGGGTAACGGGCAATGGAAATGCAAACAAGTCCCACGAGGGAAAATCGTCATTTTATGTACAAATCTGATAGCTTTTTGGACGACACAAGCAGGAGTAAACATTGAGCGACATATGTCTAAGTTGGGCGTTTCATTACGGTCGCAACGGTTGCATTACTCATACACTACCCTTGTCCAGGCTAGGAGAGCTAGACGCCTTTGTATGCCTCGATCGAGAGGGTTTCCCATCCTTTCCTGAAGAGTCGGGTCACTATACATCACAAGTCCCACAATATGTGTGGGTCTAAAAGTTTTGTAGAATGTTTGGTTGGTAAATGGCACCCTAGAAAAGTTCATAGCAGGGTACTCGGGAGATCCAACTCAAATCCGGGTAACGGGCAATGGAAATGCAAAATACGAGGGAAAATCGTCATTTTATGTACAAATCTGATAGCTTTTTGGACGACACAAGCAGGAGTAAATATTGAGCGACATATGTCTAAGTTGGGCGTTTCATTACGGTCGCAACGGTGCATTACTCATACACTACCCTTGTCCATGCTAGGAGAGCTAGACGCCTTTGTATGCCTCGATCGAGAGGGTTTCCCATCCTTTCCTGAAGAGTCGGGTCACTATACATCACAAGTCCCACAATATGTGTGGGTCTAAAAGTTTTGTAGAATGTTTGGTTGGTAAATGGCACCCTAGAAAAGTTCATAGCGGGGGTACTCGGGAGATCCAACTCAAATCCGGTAACCGGGCAATGGAAATGCAAATCTGAGGGAAAATCGTCATTTTATGTACAAATCGATAGCTTTTGGGCGACACAAGCGAGGAGTAAACATTGAGCGACATATGTCTAAGTTGGGCGTTTCATTACGGTCGCAACGGTGCATTACTCATACACTACCCTTGTCCAAAGGAGAGCTAGACGCCTTTGTATGCCTCGATCGAGAGGGTTTCCCATCCTTTCCCCGAAGAGTCGGGTCACTATACATCACAAGTCCCACAATATGTGTGGGTCTAAAAGTTTTGTAGAATGTTTGGTTGGTAAATGGCACCCTGGAAAAGTTCATAGCAGGGTACTCGGGAGATCCAACTCAAATCCGGGTAACGGGCAATGGAAATGCAGCTACGAGGGAAAATCGTCATTTTATGTACAAATCTGATAGCTTTTTGGACGACACAAGCAGGAGTAAATATTGAGCGACATATGTCTAAGTTGGGCGTTTCATTACGGTCGCAACGTGCATTACTCATACACTACCCTTGTCCATGCTAGGAGAGCTAGACGCCTTTGTATGCCTCGATCGAGAGGGTTTCCCATCCTTTCCTGAAGAGTCGGGTCACTATACATCACAAGTCCCACAATATGTGTGGGTCTAAAAGTTTTGTAGAATGTTTGGTTGGTAAATGGCACCCTGGAAAAGTTCATAGCAGGGTACTCGGGAGATCCAACTCAAATCCGGGTAACGGGCAATGGAAATGCAAACTCTGAGGGAAAATCGTCATTTTATGTACAAATCGATAGCTTTTTGGGCGACACAAGCGGGGAGTAAACATTGAGCGACATATGTCTAAGTTGGGCGTTTCATTACGGTCGCAACGGTGCATTACTCATACACTACCCTTGTCCATGCTAGGAGAGCTAGACGCCTTTGTATGCCTCGATCGAGAGGGTTTCCCATCCTTTCCTGAAGAGTCGGGTCACTATACATCACAAGTCCCACAATATGTGTGGGTCTAAAAGTTTTGTAGAATGTTTGGTTGGTAAATGGCACCTCGAAAAGTTCATAGCGGCAGGGGTACTCGGGAGATCCAACTCAAATCCGGGTAACGGGCAATGGAAATGCAATGCGACTATGTCTAAGTTGAGGGAAAATCGTCATTTTATGTACAAATCGATAGCTTTTTGGAAGAGTCGGGTCGACACAAGCAATAGGGGTCTAGTAAACATTGAGCGACATATGTCTAAGTTGGGCGTTTCATTACGGTCGCAAAATCGCGGTGCATTACTCATACACTACCCTTGTCCATGCTAGGAGAGCTAGACGCCTTTGTATGCCTCGATCGAGAGAGGGTTTCCCATCCTTTCCTCAAGAGTTTCGGGTCACTATACATCACAAGTCCCACAATATGTGTGGGTCTAAAAGTTTTGTAGAATGTTTGGTTGGTAAATGGCACCCCTGGAAAAGTTCATAGCGGGGTACTCGGGAGATCCAACTCAAATCCGGGTAACGGGCAATGGAAATGCAAACTACGAGGGGGAAAATCGTCATTTTATGTACAAATCTGATAGCTTTTTGGACGACACAAGCAGGAGTAAACATTGAGCGACATATGTCTAAGTTGGGCGTTTCATTACGGTCGCAACGGTGCATTACTCATACACTACCCTTGTCCAGGCTAGGAGAGCTAGACGCCTTTGTATGCCTCGATCGAGAGGGTTTCCCATCCTTTCCTGAAGAGTCGGGTCACTATACATCACAAGTCCCACAATATGTGTGGGTCTAAAAGTTTTGTAGAATGTTTGGTTGGTAAATGGCACCCTGGAAAAGTTCATAGCAGGGTACTTTCGGGAGATCCAACTCAAATCCGGGTAACGGGCAATGGAAATGCACTACGAGGGAAAATCGTCATTTTATGTACAAATCGATAGCTTTTGGACGACACAAGCGGGAGTAAACATTGAGCGACATATGTCTAAGTTGGGCGTTTCATTACGGGTCCGCAACGGTGCATTACTCATACACTACCCTTGTCCAGGGCTAGGAGAGCTAGACGCCTTTGTATGCCTCGATCGAGAGGGTTTCCCATCCTTTCCCGAAGAGTCGGGTCACTATACATCACAAGTCCCACAATATGTGTGGGTCTAAAAGTTTTGTAGAATGTTTGGTTGGTAAATGGCACCTAGAAAAGTTCATAGCGAGGGTACTCGGGAGATCCAACTCAAATCCGGGTAACGGGCAATGGAAATGCAAACTACGAGGGAAAATCGTCATTTTATGTACAAATCTGATAGCTTTTTGGACGACACAAGCAGGAGTAAACATTGAGCGACATATGTCTAAGTTGGGCGTTTCATTACGGTCGCAACGGTGCATTACTCATACACTACCCTTGTCCATGCTAGGAGAGCTAGACGCCTTTGTATGCCTCGATCGAGAGGGGTTTCCCATCCTTTCCCGAAGAGTCGGGTCACTATACATCACAAGTCCCACAATATGTGTGGGTCTAAAAGTTTTGTAGAATGTTTGGTTGGTAAATGGCACCTGGAAAAGTTCATAGCGGGGTACTCGGGAGATCCAACTCAAATCCGGTAACGGGCAATGGAAATGCAACTACGAGGGAAAATCGTCATTTTATGTACAAATCTGATAGCTTTTTGGACGACACAAGCAGGAGTAAACATTGAGCGACATATGTCTAAGTTGGGCGTTTCATTACGGTCGCAACGGTGCATTACTCATACACTACCCTTGTCCAGGCTAGGAGAGCTAGACGCCTTTGTATGCCTCGATCGAGAGGGGTTTCCCATCCTTTCCGAAGAGTCGGGTCACTATACATCACAAGTCCCACAATATGTGTGGGTCTAAAAGTTTTGTAGAATGTTTGGTTGGTAAATGGCACCCTGGAAAAGTTCATAGCAGGGTACTCGGGAGATCCAACTCAAATCCGGGTAACGGGCAATGGAAATGCAGCTACGAGGGAAAATCGTCATTTTATGTACAAATCTGATAGCTTTTTGGACGACACAAGCAGGAGTAAACATTGAGCGACATATGTCTAAGTTGGGCGTTTCATTACGGTCGCAACGGTGCATTACTCATACACTACCCTTGTCCAGGCTAGGAGAGCTAGACGCCTTTGTATGCCTCGATCGAGAGGGTTTCCCATCCTTTCCTGAAGAGTCGGGTCACTATACATCACAAGTCCCACAATATGTGTGGGTCTAAAAGTTTTGTAGAATGTTTGGTTGGTAAATGGCACCCTGGAAAAGTTCATAGCAGGGTACTCGGGAGATCCAACTCAAATCCGGGTAACGGGCAATGGAAATGCAGCTACGAGGGAAAATCGTCATTTTATGTACAAATCGATAGCTTTTTGGGCGACACAAGCGGGGAGTAAACATTGAGCGACATATGTCTAAGTTGGGCGTTTCATTACGGTCGCAAACGGTGCATTACTCATACACTACCCTTGTCCATGCTAGGAGAGCTAGACGCCTTTGTATGCCTCGATCGAGGGGTTTCCCATCCTTTCCTGAAGAGTCGGGTCACTATACATCACAAGTCCCACAATATGTGTGGGTCTAAAAGTTTTGTAGAATGTTTGGTTGGTAAATGGCACCCTAGAAAAGTTCATAGCAGGGTACTCGGGAGATCCAACTCAAATCCGGGTAACGGGCAATGGAAATGCAAACTCTGAGGGAAAATCGTCATTTTATGTACAAATCGATAGCTTTTGGGCGACACAAGCGAGGAGTAAACATTGAGCGACATATGTCTAAGTTGGGCGTTTCATTACGGTCGCAACGGTGCATTACTCATACACTACCCTTGTCCATGCTAGGAGAGCTAGACGCCTTTGTATGCCTCGATCGAGAGGGTTTCCCATCCTTTCCTGAAGAGTCGGGTCACTATACATCACAAGTCCCACAATATGTGTGGGTCTAAAAGTTTTGTAGAATGTTTGGTTGGTAAATGGCACCCTAAAAAGTTCATAGCGGGGTACTCGGGAGATCCAACTCAAATCCGGGTAACGGGCAATGGAAATGCAAAACTACGAGGGGAAAATCGTCATTTTATGTACAAATCGATAGCTTTTTGGACGACACAAGCGGGGAGTAAACATTGAGCGACATATGTCTAAGTTGGGCGTTTCATTACGGTCGCAACGAACGCATTACTCATACACTACCCTTGTCCATGCTAGGAGAGCTAGACGCCTTTGTATGCCTCGATCGAGAGGGTTTCCCATCCTTTCCTCAAGAGTCGGGTCACTATACATCACAAGTCCCACAATATGTGTGGGTCTAAAAGTTTTGTAGAATGTTTGGTTGGTAAATGGCACCCTAGAAAAGTTCATAGCGGGGTACTCGGGAGATCCAACTCAAATCCGGGTAACGGGCAATGGAAATGCAAAGTTGGGCTCTACGAGGAAAATCGTCATTTTATGTACAAATCGATAGCTTTTTGGGCGACACAAAGCGGGAGTAAACATTGAGCGACATATGTCTAAGTTGGGCGTTTCATTACGGTCGCTTTTGGCGAACGTGCATTACTCATACACTACCCTTGTCCATGCTAGGAGAGCTAGACGCCTTTGTATGCCTCGATCGAGAGGGTTTCCCATCCTTTCCTGAAGAGTCGGGTCACTATACATCACAAGTCCCACAATATGTGTGGGTCTAAAAGTTTTGTAGAATGTTTGGTTGGTAAATGGCACCCCGAAAAGTTCATAGCGGTACTTTTATGTAGATCCAACTCAAATCCGGTAACGGGCAATGGAAATGCAAAATTACGAGGGAAAATCGTCATTTTATGTACAAAATCTGATAGCTTTTTGGGCGACACAAGCGAGGGAGTAAACATTGAGCGACATATGTCTAAGTTGGGCGTTTCATTACGGTCGCAACGGTGCATTACTCATACACTACCCTTGTCCAAATGCTAGGAGAGCTAGACGCCTTTGTATGCCTCGATCGAGAGGGTTTCCCATCCTTTCTGAAGAGTCGGGTCACTATACATCACAAGTCCCACAATATGTGTGGTCTAAAAGTTTTGTAGAATGTTTGGTTGGTAAATGGCACCCTGGAAAAGTTCATAGCGAGGGTACTCGGGAGATCCAACTCAAATCCGGGTAACGGGCAATGGAAATGCAGCTACTACGAGGGAAAATCGTCATTTTATGTACAAATCGATAGCTTTTGGGCGACACAAGCGCGGAGTAAATATTGAGCGACATATGTCTAAGTTGGGCGTTTCATTACGGTCGCAACGGTGCATTACTCATACACTACCCTTGTCCATGCTAGGAGAGCTAGACGCCTTTGTATGCCTCGATCGAGAGGGTTTCCCATCCTTTCCTGAAGAGTCGGGTCACTATACATCACAAGTCCCACAATATGTGTGGGTCTAAAAGTTTTGTAGAATGTTTGGTTGGTAAATGGCACCCTAGAAAAGTTCATAGCAGGGTACTCGGGAGATCCAACTCAAATCCGGTAACGGGCAATGGAAATGCAAACTACTGGGAAAATCGTCATTTTATGTACAAATCGATAGCTTTTGGGCGACACAAGCAGGAGTAAATATTGAGCGACATATGTCTAAGTTGGGCGTTTCATTACGGTCGCAACGGTGCATTACTCATACACTACCCTTGTCCATGCTAGGAGAGCTAGACGCCTTTGTATGCCTCGATCGAGAGGGTTTCCCATCCTTTCCTGAAGAGTCGGGTCACTATACATCACAAGTCCCACAATATGTGTGGGTCTAAAAGTTTTGTAGAATGTTTGGTTGGTAAATGGCACCCTGGAAAAGTTCATAGCAGGGTACTCGGGAGATCCAACTCAAATCCGGGTAACGGGCAATGGAAATGCAAAATACGAGGGAAAATCGTCATTTTATGTACAAATCGATAGCTTTTGGACGACACAAGCGAGGAGTAAACATTGAGCGACATATGTCTAAGTTGGGCGTTTCATTACGGTCGCAAACGGTGCATTACTCATACACTACCCTTGTCCATGGCTAGGAGAGCTAGACGCCTTTGTATGCCTCGATCGAGAGGGTTTCCCATCCTTTCTGAAGAGTCGGGTCACTATACATCACAAGTCCCACAATATGTGTGGGTCTAAAAGTTTTGTAGAATGTTTGGTTGGTAAATGGCACCCTAGAAAAGTTCATAGCGGGGGTACTCGGGAGATCCAACTCAAATCCGGTAACGGGCAATGGAAATGCAAACTCTACGAGGGAAAATCGTCATTTTATGTACAAATCGATAGCTTTTTGGGCGACACAAGCGAGGAGTAAAACATTGAGCGACATATGTCTAAGTTGGGCGTTTCATTACGGTCGCAATAATCGTGCATTACTCATACACTACCCTTGTCCATGCTAGGAGAGCTAGACGCCTTTGTATGCCTCGATCGAGAGGGTTTCCCATCCTTTCCCGAAGAGTCGGGTCACTATACATCACAAGTCCCACAATATGTGTGGGTCTAAAAGTTTTGTAGAATGTTTGGTTGGTAAATGGCACCCTAGAAAAGTTCATAGCGGGGGTACTCGGGAGATCCAACTCAAATCCGGGTAACGGGCAATGGAAATGCAACTACGAGGAAAAATCGTCATTTTATGTACAAATCGATAGCTTTTTGGGCGACACAAGCGTGAGTAAACATTGAGCGACATATGTCTAAGTTGGGCGTTTCATTACGGTCGCAACGGTGCATTACTCATACACTACCCTTGTCCATGCTAGGAGAGCTAGACGCCTTTGTATGCCTCGATCGAGAGGGGGTTTCCCATCCTTTCCTGAAAGAGTCGGGTCACTATACATCACAAGTCCCACAATATGTGTGGGTCTAAAAGTTTTGTAGAATGTTTGGTTGGTAAATGGCACCCTGGAAAAGTTCATAGCGGGGGTACTCGGGAGATCCAACTCAAATCCGGGTAACGGGCAATGGAAATGCAAAACTACGAGGGAAAATCGTCATTTTATGTACAAATCGATAGCTTTTGGGCGACACAAGCGAGGAGTAAACATTGAGCGACATATGTCTAAGTTGGGCGTTTCATTACGGTCGCAACGGTGCATTACTCATACACTACCCTTGTCCATGCTAGGAGAGCTAGACGCCTTTGTATGCCTCGATCGAGAGGGTTTCCCATCCTTTCCTGAAGAGTCGGGTCACTATACATCACAAGTCCCACAATATGTGTGGGTCTAAAAGTTTTGTAGAATGTTTGGTTGGTAAATGGCACCCTGGAAAAGTTCATAGCGGGGGTACTCGGGAGATCCAACTCAAATCCGGGTAACGGGCAATGGAAATGCAAATGGCACTGGAAAAATCGTCATTTTATGTACAAATCTGATAGCTTTTTGGACGACACAAGCAGGAGTAAACATTGAGCGACATATGTCTAAGTTGGGCGTTTCATTACGGTCGCAACGGTGCATTACTCATACACTACCCTTGTCCATGCTAGGAGAGCTAGACGCCTTTGTATGCCTCGATCGAGAGGGGTTTCCCATCCTTTCTGAAGAGTCGGGTCACTATACATCACAAGTCCCACAATATGTGTGGGTCTAAAAGTTTTGTAGAATGTTTGGTTGGTAAATGGCACCCTAGAAAAGTTCATAGCGGGGTACTCGGGAGATCCAACTCAAATCCGGGTAACGGGCAATGGAAATGCAAACTACGAGGGAAAATCGTCATTTTATGTACAAATCTGATAGCTTTTTGGACGACACAAGCAGGAGTAAACATTGAGCGACATATGTCTAAGTTGGGCGTTTCATTACGGTCGCAACGGTGCATTACTCATACACTACCCTTGTCCAGGCTAGGAGAGCTAGACGCCTTTGTATGCCTCGATCGAGAGGGTTTCCCATCCTTTCCTGAAGAGTCGGGTCACTATACATCACAAGTCCCACAATATGTGTGGGTCTAAAAGTTTTGTAGAATGTTTGGTTGGTAAATGGCACCCTAGAAAAGTTCATAGCAGGGTACTCGGGAGATCCAACTCAAATCCGGGTAACGGGCAATGGAAATGCAGCTACGAGGGAAAATCGTCATTTTATGTACAAATCTGATAGCTTTTTGGACGACACAAGCAGGAGTAAACATTGAGCGACATATGTCTAAGTTGGGCGTTTCATTACGGTCGCAACGGTGCATTACTCATACACTACCCTTGTCCAGGCTAGGAGAGCTAGACGCCTTTGTATGCCTCGATCGAGAGGGTTTCCCATCCTTTCCTGAAGAGTCGGGTCACTATACATCACAAGTCCCACAATATGTGTGGGTCTAAAAGTTTTGTAGAATGTTTGGTTGGTAAATGGCACCCTGGAAAAGTTCATAGCAGGGTACTCGGGAGATCCAACTCAAATCCGGGTAACGGGCAATGGAAATGCACTCTGAGGGAAAATCGTCATTTTATGTACAAATCTGATAGCTTTTTGGACGACACAAGCAGGAGTAAATATTGAGCGACATATGTCTAAGTTGGGCGTTTCATTACGGTCGCAACGGTGCATTACTCATACACTACCCTTGTCCATGCTAGGAGAGCTAGACGCCTTTGTATGCCTCGATCGAGAGGGTTTCCCATCCTTTCCTGAAGAGTCGGGTCACTATACATCACAAGTCCCACAATATGTGTGGGTCTAAAAGTTTTGTAGAATGTTTGGTTGGTAAATGGCACCCTAGAAAAGTTCATAGCGGGGTACTCGGGAGATCCAACTCAAATCCGGTAACGGGCAATGGAAATGCAAAATACGAGGGAAAATCGTCATTTTATGTACAAATCGATAGCTTTTTGGGCGACACAAGCGGGGAGTAAACATTGAGCGACATATGTCTAAGTTGGGCGTTTCATTACGGTCGCAACGGTGCATTACTCATACACTACCCTTGTCCATGCTAGGAGAGCTAGACGCCTTTGTATGCCTCGATCGAGAGGGTTTCCCATCCTTTCCTGAAGAGTCGGGTCACTATACATCACAAGTCCCACAATATGTGTGGGTCTAAAAGTTTTGTAGAATGTTTGGTTGGTAAATGGCACCTAGAAAAGTTCATAGCGAGGTACTCGGGAGATCCAACTCAAATCCGGGTAACGGGCAATGGAAATGCAAAATGAGGGAAAATCGTCATTTTATGTACAAATCGATAGCTTTTGGGCGACACAAGCGAGGAGTAAACATTGAGCGACATATGTCTAAGTTGGGCGTTTCATTACGGTCGCAACGGTGCATTACTCATACACTACCCTTGTCCAGGCTAGGAGAGCTAGACGCCTTTGTATGCCTCGATCGAGAGGGGGTTCCCATCCTTTCCTGAAGAGTCGGGTCACTATACATCACAAGTCCCACAATATGTGTGGGTCTAAAAGTTTTGTAGAATGTTTGGTTGGTAAATGGCACCCTAGAAAAGTTCATAGCAGGGTACTCGGGAGATCCAACTCAAATCCGGGTAACGGGCAATGGAAATGCAAATTCTGAGGGAAAATCGTCATTTTATGTACAAATCGATAGCTTTTTTGGGCGACACAAGCGGGGAGTAAACATTGAGCGACATATGTCTAAGTTGGGCGTTTCATTACGGTCGCAACGGTGCATTACTCATACACTACCCTTGTCCAGGCTAGGAGAGCTAGACGCCTTTGTATGCCTCGATCGAGAGGGTTTCCCATCCTTTCCTGAAGAGTCGGGTCACTATACATCACAAGTCCCACAATATGTGTGGGTCTAAAAGTTTTGTAGAATGTTTGGTTGGTAAATGGCACCCTAGAAAAGTTCATAGCGGGGGTACTCGGGAGATCCAACTCAAATCCGGGTAACGGGCAATGGAAATGCAAAAATGGCACTGAGGAAAAATCGTCATTTTATGTACAAATCGATAGCTTTTGGGCGACACAAAGCGGGAGTAAACATTGAGCGACATATGTCTAAGTTGGGCGTTTCATTACGGTCGCAACGGTGCATTACTCATACACTACCCTTGTCCATGCTAGGAGAGCTAGACGCCTTTGTATGCCTCGATCGAGAGGGTTTCCCATCCTTTCCTGAAGAGTCGGGTCACTATACATCACAAGTCCCACAATATGTGTGGGTCTAAAAGTTTTGTAGAATGTTTGGTTGGTAAATGGCACCTGGAAAAGTTCATAGCGGGGGTACTCGGGAGATCCAACTCAAATCCGGGTAACGGGCAATGGAAATGCAAACTACGAGGGAAAATCGTCATTTTATGTACAAATCGATAGCTTTTGGGCGACACAAGCGGAGTAAACATTGAGCGACATATGTCTAAGTTGGGCGTTTCATTACGGTCGCAAACGGTGCATTACTCATACACTACCCTTGTCCATGCTAGGAGAGCTAGACGCCTTTGTATGCCTCGATCGAGAGGGTTTCCCATCCTTTCCCTGAAGAGTCGGGTCACTATACATCACAAGTCCCACAATATGTGTGGGTCTAAAAGTTTTGTAGAATGTTTGGTTGGTAAATGGCACCTGGAAAAGTTCATAGCGAGGGTACTCGGGAGATCCAACTCAAATCCGGGTAACGGGCAATGGAAATGCAAATACGAGGAAAATCGTCATTTTATGTACAAATCTGATAGCTTTTTGGACGACACAAGCAGGAGTAAACATTGAGCGACATATGTCTAAGTTGGGCGTTTCATTACGGTCGCAACGGTGCATTACTCATACACTACCCTTGTCCATGCTAGGAGAGCTAGACGCCTTTGTATGCCTCGATCGAGAGGGTTTCCCATCCTTTCCTGAAGAGTCGGGTCACTATACATCACAAGTCCCACAATATGTGTGGGTCTAAAAGTTTTGTAGAATGTTTGGTTGGTAAATGGCACCCTGAAAAGTTCATAGCGGGGGTACTTTCGGAGATCCAACTCAAATCCGGGTAACGGGCAATGGAAATGCAAACTACGAGGAAAATCGTCATTTTATGTACAAATCGATAGCTTTTGGACGACACAAGCGGGAGTAAACATTGAGCGACATATGTCTAAGTTGGGCGTTTCATTACGGGTGCATTACTCATAACGGTGCATTACTCATACACTACCCTTGTCCAGGCTAGGAGAGCTAGACGCCTTTGTATGCCTCGATCGAGAGGGTTTCCCATCCTTTCCTGAAGAGTCGGGTCACTATACATCACAAGTCCCACAATATGTGTGGGTCTAAAAGTTTTGTAGAATGTTTGGTTGGTAAATGGCACCCTGGAAAAGTTCATAGCGGGGGTACTCGGGAGATCCAACTCAAATCCGGGTAGCGGGCAATGGAAATGCAAAATGCACTGAGGGAAAATCGTCATTTTATGTACAAATCGATAGCTTTTGGGCGACACAAGCGGGGAGTAAACATTGAGCGACATATGTCTAAGTTGGGCGTTTCATTACGGTCGCAAACGGGTGCATTACTCATACACTACCCTTGTCCAAAGCTAGGAGAGCTAGACGCCTTTGTATGCCTCGATCGAGAGGGTTTCCCATCCTTTCCTGAAGAGTCGGGTCACTATACATCACAAGTCCCAATATATGTGTGGGTCTAAAAGTTTTGTAGAATGTTTGGTTGGTAAATGGCACCCGAAAAGTTCATAGCGGGGGTACTCGGGAGATCCAACTCAAATCCGGGTAACGGGCAATGGAAATGCAACTCTCTGAGGGAAAATCGTCATTTTATGTACAAATCGATAGCTTTTGGGCGACACAAGCGAGGAGTAAACATTGAGCGACATATGTCTAAGTTGGGCGTTTCATTACGGTCGCAAAGCGGTGCATTACTCATACACTACCCTTGTCCAGCTAGGAGAGCTAGACGCCTTTGTATGCCTCGATCGAGAGGGTTTCCCATCCTTTCTGAAGAGTCGGGTCACTATACATCACAAGTCCCACAATATGTGTGGGTCTAAAAGTTTTGTAGAATGTTTGGTTGGTAAATGGCACCTCGAAAAGTTCATAGCGGGGTACTCGGGAGATCCAACTCAAATCCGGGTAACGGGCAATGGAAATGCAAACTCTGAGGGAAAATCGTCATTTTTATGTACAAATCGATAGCTTTTTGGGCGACACAAGCGAGGAGTAAACATTGAGCGACATATGTCTAAGTTGGGCGTTTCATTACGGTCGCAATTAGCGGTGCATTACT
This sequence comes from Hyparrhenia diplandra, assembly GCA_015847255.1. Lineage (NCBI taxonomy): Eukaryota > Viridiplantae > Streptophyta > Magnoliopsida > Poales > Poaceae > Hyparrhenia > Hyparrhenia diplandra. The sequence continues at coordinate 184,987 of JADLZK010011186.1, read as the reverse complement.
CATACACTACCCTTGTCCAGGCTAGGAGAGCTAGACGCCTTTGTATGCCTCGATCGAGAGGGTTTCCCATCCTTTCCTGAAGAGTCGGGTCACTATACATCACAAGTCCCACAATATGTGTGGGTCTAAAAGTTTTGTAGAATGTTTGGTTGGTAAATGGCACCCTGAAAAGTTCATAGCGAGGGTACTCGGGAGATCCAACTCAAATCCGGGTAACGGGCAATGGAAATGCAGCTACGAGGGAAAATCGTCATTTTATGTACAAATCGATAGCTTTTGGGCGACACAAGCGGGAGTAAACATTGAGCGACATATGTCTAAGTTGGGCGTTTCATTACGGTCGCAACGGTTGCATTACTCATACACTACCCTTGTCCAGCTAGGAGAGCTAGACGCCTTTGTATGCCTCGATCGAGAGGGTTTCCCATCCTTTCCTGAAGAGTCGGGTCACTATACATCACAAGTCCCACAATATGTGTGGGTCTAAAAGTTTTGTAGAATGTTTGGTTGGTAAATGGCACCCTGGAAAAGTTCATAGCAGGGTACTCGGGAGATCCAACTCAAATCCGGGTAACGGGCAATGGAAATGCAAAACTGAGGGAAAATCGTCATTTTATGTACAAATCGATAGCTTTTTGGACGACACAAGCAGGAGTAAACATTGAGCGACATATGTCTAAGTTGGGCGTTTCATTACGGTCGCAACGGTGCATTACTCATACACTACCCTTGTCCAGGCTAGGAGAGCTAGACGCCTTTGTATGCCTCGATCGAGAGGGTTTCCCATCCTTTCCTGAAGAGTCGGGTCACTATACATCACAAGTCCCACAATATGTGTGGGTCTAAAAGTTTTGTAGAATGTTTGGTTGGTAAATGGCACCCTAGAAAAGTTCATAGCAGGGTACTCGGGAGATCCAACTCAAATCCGGGTAACGGGCAATGGAAATGCAGCTACGAGGGAAAATCGTCATTTTATGTACAAATCTGATAGCTTTTTGGACGACACAAGCAGGAGTAAACATTGAGCGACATATGTCTAAGTTGGGCGTTTCATTACGGTCGCAACGGTGCATTACTCATACACTACCCTTGTCCAAAGCTAGGAGAGCTAGACGCCTTTGTATGCCTCGATCGAGAGGGTTTCCCATCCTTTCTGAAGAGTCGGGTCACTATACATCACAAGTCCCACAATATGTGTGGGTCTAAAAGTTTTGTAGAATGTTTGGTTGGTAAATGGCACCCTAGAAAAGTTCATAGCGGGGTACTTTCGGGAGATCCAACTCAAATCCGGTAACGGGCAATGGAAATGCAAAATCTACGAGGGAAAATCGTCATTTTATGTACAAATCTGATAGCTTTTTGGACGACACAAGCAGGAGTAAACATTGAGCGACATATGTCTAAGTTGGGCGTTTCATTACGGTCGCAACGGTGCATTACTCATACACTACCCTTGTCCAGGCTAGGAGAGCTAGACGCCTTTGTATGCCTCGATCGAGAGGGTTTCCCATCCTTTCCCGAAGAGTCGGGTCACTATACATCACAAGTCCCACAATATGTGTGGGTCTAAAAGTTTTGTAGAATGTTTGGTTGGTAAATGGCACCCTGGAAAAGTTCATAGCAGGGTACTCGGGAGATCCAACTCAAATCCGGGTAACGGGCAATGGAAATGCAAACTACGAGGAAAAATCGTCATTTTATGTACAAATCGATAGCTTTTGGGCGACACAAGCGGGGAGTAAACATTGAGCGACATATGTCTAAGTTGGGCGTTTCATTACGGTCGCAACGGTGCATTACTCATACACTACCCTTGTCCAGGCTAGGAGAGCTAGACGCCTTTGTATGCCTCGATCGAGAGGGTTTCCCATCCTTTCCTGAAGAGTCGGGTCACTATACATCACAAGTCCCACAATATGTGTGGGTCTAAAAGTTTTGTAGAATGTTTGGTTGGTAAATGGCACCTGGAAAAGTTCATAGCGGGGTACTCGGGAGATCCAACTCAAATCCGGGTAACGGGCAATGGAAATGCGACTACGAGGGAAAATCGTCATTTTATGTACAAATCGATATAGCTTTTTGGGCGACACAAGCGTGGAGTAAACATTGAGCGACATATGTCTAAGTTGGGCGTTTCATTACGGTCAATGGAACGGTGCATTACTCATACACTACCCTTGTCCAGGCTAGGAGAGCTAGACGCCTTTGTATGCCTCGATCGAGAGGGGTTTCCCATCCTTTCCTGAAGAGTCGGGTCACTATACATCACAAGTCCCACAATATGTGTGGGTCTAAAAGTTTTGTAGAATGTTTGGTTGGTAAATGGCACCCTGAAAAGTTCATAGCGGGGGTACTCGGGAGATCCAACTCAAATCCGGGTAACGGGCAATGGAAATGCAACTCTACGAGGGAAAATCGTCATTTTATGTACAAATCTGATAGCTTTTTGGACGACACAAGCAGGAGTAAACATTGAGCGACATATGTCTAAGTTGGGCGTTTCATTACGGTCGCAACGGTGCATTACTCATACACTACCCTTGTCCAGGCTAGGAGAGCTAGACGCCTTTGTATGCCTCGATCGAGAGGGTTTCCCATCCTTTCTGAAGAGTCGGGTCACTATACATCACAAGTCCCACAATATGTGTGGGTCTAAAAGTTTTGTAGAATGTTTGGTTGGTAAATGGCACCCTGAAAAGTTCATAGCGGGGTACTCGGGAGATCCAACTCAAATCCGGGTAACGGGCAATGGAAATGCAACTACGAGGGAAAATCGTCATTTTATGTACAAATCGATAGCTTTTTGGGCGACACAAGCGGGGAGTAAACATTGAGCGACATATGTCTAAGTTGGGCGTTTCATTACGGTCGCAACGGTGCATTACTCATACACTACCCTTGTCCAAAGCTAGGAGAGCTAGACGCCTTTGTATGCCTCGATCGAGAGGGTTTCCCATCCTTTCTGAAGAGTCGGGTCACTATACATCACAAGTCCCACAATATGTGTGGGTCTAAAAGTTTTGTAGAATGTTTGGTTGGTAAATGGCACCCTAGAAAAGTTCATAGCGGGGTACTCGGGAGATCCAACTCAAATCCGGGTAACGGGCAATGGAAATGCAGCTACGAGGGAAAATCGTCATTTTATGTACAAATCTGATAGCTTTTTGGACGACACAAGCAGGAGTAAACATTGAGCGACATATGTCTAAGTTGGGCGTTTCATTACGGTCCGCAATCGGTGCATTACTCATACACTACCCTTGTCCATGCTAGGAGAGCTAGACGCCTTTGTATGCCTCGATCGAGAGGGTTTCCCATCCTTTCCTGAAGAGTCGGGTCACTATACATCACAAGTCCCACAATATGTGTGGGTCTAAAAGTTTTGTAGAATGTTTGGTTGGTAAATGGCACCCTGGAAAAGTTCATAGCGGGGGTACTCGGGAGATCCAACTCAAATCCGGGTAACGGGCAATGGAAATGCAAAATCTGAGGAAAATCGTCATTTTATGTACAAATCTGATAGCTTTTGGACGACACAAGCAGGAGTAAACATTGAGCGACATATGTCTAAGTTGGGCGTTTCATTACGGTCGCAACGGTGCATTACTCATACACTACCCTTGTCCAGGCTAGGAGAGCTAGACGCCTTTGTATGCCTCGATCGAGAGGGTTTCCCATCCTTTCCCCTGAAGAGTCGGGTCACTATACATCACAAGTCCCACAATATGTGTGGGTCTAAAAGTTTTGTAGAATGTTTGGTTGGTAAATGGCACCCTAGAAAAGTTCATAGCGGGGTACTCGGGAGATCCAACTCAAATCCGGTAACGGCAATGGAAATGCAACTACGAGGAAAATCGTCATTTTATGTACAAATCTGATAGCTTTTGGGACGACACAAGCAATTACGGATACACTACCCTTGTCCAGGCTAGGAGAGCTAGACGCCTTTGTATGCCTCGATCGAGAGGGTTTCCCATCCTTTCCCAAGAGTCGGGTCACTATACAACAAGCTAGTGTGGGTCCTTTTGTATGCAATCCATCACAATATTTTGGGTCTACAAATTTTGTAGAATGTTTGGTTGGTAAATGGCACCCTAGAAAAGTTCATAGCGGGTACACAAGGGTAATGGCAATGGAAATAAACATTGAAAAATCGTCATTTTATGTACATATAGTCTAAGTTGGTAAACATTTCATTAAGTTGGGCGTTTCATTACGGTTGTATGAACGGTGCATTACTCATACACTACCCTTGTCCATGCTAGGAGAGCTAGACGCCTTTGTATGCCTCGATCGAGAGGGTTTCCCATCCTTTCCTGAAGAGTCGGGTCACTATACATCACAAGTCCCACAATATGTGTGGGTCTAAAAGTTTTGTAGAATGTTTGGTTGGTAAATGGCACCCTGAAAAGTTCATAGCGGGGTACTCGGGAGATCCAACTCAAATCCGGGTAACGGGCAATGGAAATGCAAAATTACGAGGGAAAATCGTCATTTTATGTACAAATCTGATAGCTTTTTGGACGACACAAGCAGGAGTAAACATTGAGCGACATATGTCTAAGTTGGGCGTTTCATTACGGTCGCAACGGTGCATTACTCATACACTACCCTTGTCCAGGCTAGGAGAGCTAGACGCCTTTGTATGCCTCGATCGAGAGGGTTTCCCATCCTTTCCTCGAAGAGTCGGGTCACTATACATCACAAGTCCCACAATATGTGTGGGTCTAAAAGTTTTGTAGAATGTTTGGTTGGTAAATGGCACCCTAGAAAAGTTCATAGCGAGGGTACTCGGGAGATCCAACTCAAATCCGGGTAACGGGCAATGGAAATGCAAATACTACGAGGGAAAATCGTCATTTTATGTACAAATCGATAGCTTTTGGACGACACAAGCAGGAGTAAACATTGAGCGACATATGTCTAAGTTGGGCGTTTCATTACGGTCGCAACGGTGCATTACTCATACACTACCCTTGTCCAGGCTAGGAGAGCTAGACGCCTTTGTATGCCTCGATCGAGAGGGTTTCCCATCCTTTCCCCAAGAGTCGGGTCACTATACATCACAAGTCCCACAATATGTGTGGGTCTAAAAGTTTTGTAGAATGTTTGGTTGGTAAATGGCACCCTGGAAAAGTTCATAGCAGGGGTACTCGGAGATCCAACTCAAATCCGGTAACGGGCAATGGAAATGCAAAAATACGAGGAAAATCGTCATTTTATGTACAAATCGATAGCTTTTGGGCGACACAAGCGGGGAGTAAACATTGAGCGACATATGTCTAAGTTGGGCGTTTCATTACGGTCGCAACGGTGCATTACTCATACACTACCCTTGTCCATGCTAGGAGAGCTAGACGCCTTTGTATGCCTCGATCGAGAGGGTTTCCCATCCTTTCCTGAAAGAGTCGGGTCACTATACATCACAAGTCCCACAATATGTGTGGGTCTAAAAGTTTTGTAGAATGTTTGGTTGGTAAATGGCACCCTAGAAAAGTTCATAGCGGGGTACTCGGGAGATCCAACTCAAATCGGTAATCCGGGCAATGGAAATGCAACTCTGAGGGAAAATCGTCATTTTATGTACAAATCGATAGCTTTTGGGCGACACAAGCGACACATATGGGGAGTAAACATTGAGCGACATATGTCTAAGTTGGGCGTTTCATTACTAGGTCGCAACGGTGCATTACTCATACACTACCCTTGTCGTGTTCCACATCAAGCTTTAAAATTGGCGTAAAATCCTGACAAGCATAACCATTTTTAAGTTGATGATAATGGGGTTCTCTATTTTAAAAGGAGACTTGTGGTTACAAAGGATGCCGAGCTTAGAAATAAAATTTTGTCTCAAGCTCATTCCTCCAAATTGTCCATTCATCCGGGGGGTAGTAAAATGTACCAAGATTTGTAGCCCGATTTTTGGTGGACAAAAAATGAAGAAGGAGATAGCAGCTTTTGTTGCTCGTTGTGATAATTGTTGTCAAGTCAAGGCTATCGATATGAAGCCCGGGCTATTGCAACCATTGCCTATTCCCGGTTGGAAGTGGGAAGAAATTAGCATGGATTTCATTGTTGGTCTAACTCCTTCGGAGAAGGGTTATGATTCTATCTCGGGTCATTGTAGATCAGCTTACCAAGTCTGCACATTTTATTCTGTGAAGACCAACTACCTCCTTCCCGGTCTTTCTCGAGAGTTGGAAAGGAACTGTTGCTCCAAAGTGCATTAGTGTAATTGCTATCATAGAACCTAAGTAATAGAGAAGTACCCAAGAACCTTGATCTCTCCCTTTGACCTCTTGATTAGTTTAGTTCTCTTTTGTAATCTTAGGTATATTATTATTTTATGCTTTGTTATTCATTTACCCTTTTATCATTTACCCTCTCACTATAGTCTAGTGGTTTGCTAAGTTAGTAGATACATGATTGTGACTTATTAGAAATCTTTAGCCAAAGCTTCCCTGTGGATACGATACTCTAGAATACTCATCCTAGGGAAAAGCTACAATGGTAGGTGTTACGGTAAAACTTGCAGAATTCTTCATATTCTTTTTTAGCACTTAACAAATGCCAACAAGCTTTTTAGCGCCGCTGCCGGGGAAGCAATTGGCCTAAAGATTTTAATAATGATCATGATGTCTGCTAAACCCTAAACCCTAAACCCTAAACCCTAAACCCTAAACCCTAAACCCTAAAACCCTAAACCCTAAACCCTATACTCCTATTTCTAGGAGGCCCTATAGGATGCCACCCAATGAACTAAGAGAAATGAAGACGCAAATTGGATGAGTTGTTGAACAAAGGTCTTATTCGGCCCTAGCTCTTCTCCTTTGGGGTTGTCCTCGCAATTTTTGTGAAGAAGGATCGAGACATTGTGCATGTGTGTCGATTATCGCCCACTCAATGTCAAGTCACTATAAAAACAAGTATCCTATTCCCCCGCATAGATATTTTATTTGATCAATTGGCCAAGGCGAAGGTATTCTCTACAATTGATTTGAGATCGGGTATCATCAAATCAAGATTCATCCCGAAGCCAAGACGAAATTTCTCTACTGTTATGGATCGTATGAGTATTTGGTGATGTCCTTCGGGTTAACCAATGCTCCCGCCATTTCATGTATTTGATGAATTCGGTGTTCATGCCCAAGTTAGATAAGTTAAGTTTGTGGTGGTTTTCATCGATGACATCCTTATCTACTCTCAAATCGAAGAAGAGCATGCTGAACATTTGCGGATTGTGCTTGCTCGATTATGAACATAAGCTCTATGCTAAGTTCGAGTAGTGCGAGTTTTGGTTGAAAAAGGTGCCTTTTCTTGGTCATGTTTTGTCTCGATGAAGGTATCTCCATCGACCCATCAAAGGTGAAGGAGGTGTTGGATTGGAAAGCACCTACATCGGTGCATGAGATCCGTAGCTTTTGGGTTTAGATGGCTATTATCGTCGCTTTATTCCAGATTTCTCAAAATAGCCAAGTCAATGACCCGATTGTTTGAAGAAAGAGAAGTGTTTGTCTGGACTCCAGAGTGTGAAGCTTCTTTCCATACTCAAAATCTTTTGACTACTTTCTCTGTTCTAGCTCAGCCGGATATCGACAAGCCATTTGATGTTTATTGTGATGCTTCCTGCATACGGTTTGGGTTGTGTTTTTAATGCAAGAAGGTCGAGCCATAGCTTATGCCTCACGCCAGCTCGGAAACATGAGATGAATTATCCAACCCATGATCTGGAGTTAGTTGCAGTTGTGCACGCTTTGAAGACATGGCGACATTACTTGATGGGTAATTTATGCAATCTCTATACAGATCACAAAAGCCTCAAGTATATTTTCACTCAGCCTGACTTGAATATGCGCAAGCGAAGATGGTTAGAGTTTATTAAAGATTATGAAATTCAAGTGCATTATCACCCTGGCAAAGCTAATGTTGTAGCTGATGCTTTGAGTAGGAAGGTTCATTGCAATGCTCTAATGGGTGAAGATGAGCATTTGTCCCGTCTTCTCCACCCCGTGATTCTAAATCATATTGTAGTTGAAAGCTCTATTCGCACTCGAATTATTGAGCTGCAACAATCTGACAAAGGTGTGTTCCACATCAAGCGAAAATTGGCGAAAAATCCTCGACAAGCATAACCATTTTCAAGTTGATGATAATGGGGTTCTCTATTTTAAAAGGAGACTTGTGGTTACAAAGGATGCCGAGCTTAGAAATAAAATTTTGTCCCGAAGCTCATTCCTCCAAATTGTCCATTCATCCAGGGGGTAGTAAAATGTACCAAGATTTGTAGCCCGATTTTTGGTGGACAAAAAATGAAGAAGGAGATAGCAGCTTTTGTTGCTCGTTGTGATAATTGTTGTCAAGTCAAGGCTATCGATATGAAGCCTGGGCTATTGCAACCATTGCCTATTCCCGGTTGGAAGTGGGAAGAAATTAGCATGGATTTCATTGTTGGTCTAACTCCTTCAGAGAAGGGTTATGATTCTATCTGGGTCATTGTAGATCAGCTTACCAAGTCTGCACATTTTATTCCTGTGAAGACCAACTATCGTCCCTATCAATATGCTGATATTTATTTTGAACAAGTAGTCCGTCTCCATGGGATTCCAAAGAAAATTGTATCGAGATAGAGGATCTCGCTTTAAGGCTCAATTTTGGGAACGATTTCAGGAAGATTTGGGTACAACTCTAATCCATAGTTCGGCATATCATCCACAAACCTCAGGACAGACTAAGCGTGTCAATCAAATTCTGGAAGACATGCTTCGAGCTTGTGTGCTTTCATGCAAGGGTACTTGGGTTAAGTGGTTGCCTTTAGCAGAATTTTCCTATAACAATAGCTACCAAGAGAGTATTAAGATGGCTCTGTTTGAAGCTTTGTATGGGCACAAATGTAGGACTCCTTTGAACTGGGTTGAGCCTCGGTGAGAGGAGATACTACGACATTGACTTTGTGAAGCAAGCGGAGAAGCAAGTCCATAAAATACGGGCAAACATGGAAGCTGCTCGGGCTAGGCGAGAAAAGTTATGCCGATAAAAGAAGAAAGCCGATTAAATTCGAGGTTGGTGACCATGTCTATTTAAAGGTGTCACCTATGCAAGGGGTGAAACGTTTTGGTGTCAAGCGAAAGCTATCACCACGATATGTTGGTCCATACCAAATTCTCGAGAAGAAAGGGAAGGTAGCTTATCAACTCCAGTTACCTCGAATTGGGTAATATCTTTCATGTCTTCCAAGTATCTCAATTGAAGAAATGTCTTCGGGTTCCTCAAGAAAAGGTGGAATTGAGAGGGGTCAAGTTGAAATCGCATTTATCATATAAAGAAAGTCCGGTGAAGTTGTTGGATGTAAAGGAGAGGGTGACTCGTAATCATGTCATGAAGATGTTTAAAGTGGTGTGGTGCCATCACGATGATCGTGATGCCACTTGGGAGACCGAGGATTATTTGCAATCAAATTATCCAAAATTCTTCTATACAAAAACGATGCGCCTTTCAAATCTCAAGGACGAGATTTTTATAAGGGGGAGGGCTATAACACCCCTGGTGTTTGGCTCACATTTGCATTGCATTTGCATGAGCATTTTAATCATGTTTCATGCATGTTCATAATGCATTTAAATTGTGTTTGAATTTCAAAGTTCAATATTTATTTATGAATGATATGTCATGGTCATAGTGGTAGATGTTTCCTAGTGTCATGTGTGTGCCTGAAGTGGGTTAGTCATATTTGTTTTGTGATTAGGAACAATGTCCCTTAGAGACATTAGGTTGTTTGGTGACTTGATTGGAATGTTTTGTTTTCACCATTTTATGCTTGTTTTTGGAATTTATTTTAAAGGTCAAAATCTAGGCTGTTTTGGAACAAGAACCCTTTTATATGAAATGTGTAGAATTTCATGAGCTACATTTCATCTTTAGAAACCCAAACCTGATTCATCATGGTTTTTGAATTATTGGTCAAAACAGTTTGAAAATAAATAATTTCAAATTATCTTGTTTTGATTTCAAATTTTGTAGTTGAAATTATAGGCCGATTTTGACAAAACTTCCTATATACGAAATGTCAATAATTTTATGAGGAACAATTCATCTATTTTGACTTTGACCAAATTCCCAACCAATTTTGAATTTTAGGCGATTTTCAGGTCGGTTTCTAAACTTAAAAAAAGGGGAACCGAATCGGGCTGGCCCATCTAGCCCGGTGGCCCCATCCCAGCGCCCGGCTACCGGTCCGTCGCCGGCGGCGGCCGACAAATAAGTGGGTGTCGCCGCGCCGGGCGCGGACGACGCATGTATGGCCGTCCCACGCCGTTTCCGGGCGCCCTCCATGCCCTATAAGAGCCCACCTCGGGCCCCTCCCCACGGCTTCTTCCCCCCTGTTGACACCTGTTATAGCATAATATTAATAGTCAACTAAATATGAAATAAGGGCGTAAAATGAATATCAACATAAGTCTAGGGGTTTAACTAACATAATTCCACGAGCTTTGGTGATTTATATATTTTTAGGGACTTAACGGATAAATGCGAGAAGAATGGAGAAACTTCCTATATACAAGACATATTATGACAAAAACTTAACCGTGAAGTAACTCAACCCGAAAAGTGGACTAAAACACTCTAGAAGGTACCAGAGGACACTAGAAGAAACACGAAGCCGGGAAGCTTCGGACCGGCGGCCGCCGAGCCATTTAGGCCGTACCGTGGGTCCCCATATGTCATCCTCTCCCTTTCTATGGCGGTTTACCACCAACATTGAGGTTGTATCTACACCGTTGCCAAGCTCGGTTTGATCTAAGGGCTATCATTCATCGCCAAGGCCTATATAAGAAGACCCCCTGACCCCAGGGCTAAACCCTAATTTATTCTATCTCATTCTATTCATTATCTCTCGCTTATAGAGGTGTCCCAATGTAAGGATAACCTCTCTCTCTGGGATTAGTGAATTAGAAGTAGATTAGAAGAAGATTAGTCATGTAATTAGAGATAGATTAGCCATGTAATTAGAACTAGATTAGATCTAACTTAGATCTAATCAAGAGTAAAGGAGAAAGGAGCTATGCTCCCCGCTCGAGATGTCTTCGTAGTATGGTATGTCTTTGTATCTTCTACAAGACTTAAGATTCATATATTTATCTTCTCTATTTATTTCCATGTATTTCATATATGGTTAGTATAGTTGTTATGCTATTGCATGAGATCTCCACTCGTATTGAGGGCTCTAGTTATGCTAGGTAGCTAGAGTAGTAATCGATAGTGTAGACTTGGTGTCTAGCCTATTGGTTACCTGAGGTTGCGCCCAAACCTACGGATAGTTGTGGTAGCCCCGGGGTGATAGCCCCCCCTGTCGGGCCTTTGTAGTCCACCACGTATGGGTTGGTGTTTTGTAGAGCTTTAGGCAGCCTTTCTCCCAACTACCTTCTTCCCAGTCTTTCTCGAGAGTTGGAAAGGAACTGTTGCTCTAAAGTGCATTAGTGTAATTGCTATCATAGAACCTAAGTAATAGAGAAGTACCCAAGAACCTTGATCTCTCCCTTTGACCTCTTGATTAGTTTAGTTCTCTTCTGTAATCTTAGGTATATTATTATTTTATGCTTTGTTATTCATTTACCCTTTATCATTTACCCTCTCACTATAGTCTAGTGGTTTGCTAAGTTAGTAGATACATGATTGTGACTTATTAGAATTCTTTTAGCCAAAGCTTCCCTGTGGATACGATACTCTAGAATACTCATCCTAGGGAAAAGCTACAATGGTAGGTGTTACGGCGCCGCTGCGAGAATCCTTCATATTCTTTTTAGCACTTAACAAATGCCAACAAGCTTTTTGGCGCCAAGCCGGAAGCAATTGGCCTAAAGATTTTAATAATGATCATGATGTCTGCTAATTTAGTATATCACTAGCTTTAGTAGGATTACCCTTGTTCTCGTTGAGTTGTGGAATAGACAGACAAAAGATGTCGCTGCGACCTTCCGACAAGATTCCATAAGAAAAAGAAAAGAAAAGAAGATTGAAGAACCCAGGGTGCCTGATAATTCAAGATTCATCACACATTGGAACCCTACTATCTCAAGGTATGCATTTAAATATATATTATTATTCTAATCATGTATAGATTTGAGAAGAAGTCGCCACGCAAGAATTCAATGCACACATCTCAAGTGACGTAGAAGCTGCACATCGTGGTAAGTATGATTAAAAGGTGAGAAAGTCTTGCTCATGGACTATAAATTGATTGAGTAGTTATCATTTAATTTCCTGCATTGCATTGCATGTTTACTTGATCAACTCATGCATTCACTCCGCTTAGTTTATGTTCTTTCATAGTAGATCCATTGCATGTTTAATTCCTTGCATCCATCCATGTTTGCATTTTAAAAAAAAAAAAAAAATCTCACCATGATCATGCTCTTTCATCTCTAATTGGATAAATCTCTATAATGCTTTCATATCATCCTTGTTTGCTATAGTATGCTTTGGTTTGGAAGTGCTTCAATTGGGTATTTCCAAAGGCTTTTAAATTAAGCGTGGTGCTTAGGTTAAAATGCCTTCCTTAATTAAATTAGACATGGAGTCTAGTTTGGTTATTGAACTAAAAATTGCTTGTGTAGACATTGGTTATTATGTTGGACTAACCCCTGCAGAAAAACTTTCAAATCCAATTTGGGTAAGTCAAAAGATGAATTCGAGATCAAAGATGAAGCAAGGCATAAGATGAACTCTAACCTTGTGCAAAAAAGACACGGCTCATTCATGGAAGCATTGTAAGTATCAAATATCATTCACTCTATCTTTTTTGCTACAAGTTACTTTTGCCTTGATTCACATGCTAGAGTGCAGCCACAAAACAAAATGTGTATAGACATGATAAATAAAATCGTGCTAAGAGTAAACAAAGAATCACATTTTCATTAGCATAGATAAGATCATATGAAATTTGGACAACAACCCCTACTCCAACCATGTTGTATATTCCCTCGGGTATGTGTCCATTAATATTTTGCAGGAAAGGATCTGTGCTATGTTTATTCAATGAAGAAGAGTGTCATACAACATGATCTAGAAGAAACTCTCACTTTCGAGAAGTGAATGGACAAAGTAACAGGCCACAAGAACATCAAAGACAGGGTCGGTCCAAAGCATTCACACTTGGAATGCCGAGTGACAGGAAGGCTCAAGCATAGGGGAGGAAGGTCGACTCCTCCAAAGATCATCCGACATTACTCTTCCTCTACTTAAGCTCCCATCACTCTGACATACCGGTTTGCAATCCCTCTACTCACTATTACTTTGTCTCTCTAAGTTTGTTTGGTTAACAAATGTCATTCATCAAAATCAAACTTAAGGTATAATAAAAATTTCCAACTAGAGAGAAAGTAATGGTGAGCATATAAAATATCCAATCAAAACTTCTTCTGGCATAAAAGCAACCTTAAGCTCCATGACGCTTTTACCCTTGTTTACAATTACTTGTATTCCTTCGGTATCTGTTGTCAAACTAATATTACAAGAATAAAATCATGAGAGGAGCAAAAAGGTCTAAGCACAATTTAAAGACAAGAAAGAAAGGACGATGCAATAAAGGAGACAAGAGAAGAACAGGATACACAAGAGGCCAAATAAGGAAAGCTTCAAGCGGATGGAAAGATCCACCACGAGGTGTTACGGTGCCGGCATGCTTCAACAATTAAGGTAACATCTTGAGGTAAGTTGTCAATAAATAAGCTTTCCCTTAACTATGGCATGTTTTTAAATAAAGAGCCAAACGTGTTAGAGCAACACCCCCGCCTCGATCCAACTTCATTAGCTCAACATGTTTCTTTAGTTGTTCTTATCACCAATCTCTTGATCTGTTAGTCCTCATCTTGTAAGCCAGAATATTGCTTACCTTGCTTTGGAAGAATCATAATCAAGCTTTTGATGTTTAGATAAGAAAACCTTTCCAAGAGTCAACGAGCTTAATTTGATCTATCAAATATTTTAATCACAAAACAATCATGCTCAATTTTCTCGATCTTGTCACCCAAGTTAGGTTTAAAGAAAAGTGTATAACAAATCAACTCAATTTTGTTTGATGTGCCTATGGTTAGAGAAGAATGAATGAAGTTTTGGTTCCTGTTGGTGTTTTCTCACCAACAGAGCCCATGCACTTGATCTCTACCATGACTTTGCAAGCGGGACACACTTTAAGCAAAATGGTGGAGAAGCCTATCAATCTCTCCAAAATTCAACAAGTGAATGTCTTGTAAGTCCGCACACAAAAACAAGACACCGCCTACGCTTCACTCCAACTCATATGACCAGCAAAGAACATGGGTGACGTTGTCCTTCACCATCTCATGGAGCACAACCATCAAGATCGTGTAATTCGCTCAAGGAAACAACAAGGTAAGAAGTCTCGTTCGGAGGACTTAAAACACACTGAACCCTCGCGCCGAAAGGTAAGATCGGTAGTTATCCATATTTATTTCCTTACATTGCATAATTGTTTTCCTATAGCATATTTACATTATAACACTAGCATTGCATTAGAAAAGAAAATAAATATTTGTTTGTTGCATAGACATGAAAAACTCTAAGCCCCATGTGAGTAATTTTGTGGCGTGTAACAACCCACAAGGATATTTACTGTGGTGGCATAAAAATAAAATAAATATGCATGCATCATTATCTTTATTTGCATAGAAAACCCCAAAAATATTTAATGCCGCTGAAAGATTTCCAGACATAAAAAAGTAATGTGGCTAACCCCTAACGCTTAATCAAGTTCCACTAGCTTTGTTGTCTATTTGAGTTCAGCAGGATCCCAAGGAAGAGAGACATGGCACACATGGTGTCCAAAGATTAAAGAAGATCAATCAGCCACCATCACTATCTACCTCTACTTCCAACCATCAAGAACATCGAAGACTATGTCAACATCTAGCTTGGGGAGTGCAACCCCCATGTATCCAGATAAGTATTTTTCTATCTTATTTAATATTAGCTAGATTTGTTTGCTTGAAAAGAAATAAAAAGATGCATAACTAAGGAAACCAAATAAATAGAGTCTATATAGTCTTTATAAAAGAGTCTTTATTAGAGTGTGATAATAAAATAATCTCTGAAGATAATCTCTAGCCATGGAGATGATGAATAGTTACTCCGTCGTAATTCCTTTCAAGTACCTACCTTTCAAGCTTAATTTCTCTCGAGCTTTTAAATGCAACTGCTTTGACTTGAGATTTGCTCAAACCCGAAAACCCGTGGGTAGCAAATGTTTGCTCAAGTCTAGGTAATTGATGATATGATATATGAGAGTCCGAAATGCTATTTATCTTACTCCTAGTGATACTAGATTTCGGAGATTTATCTTTTGAAAATTAAAGTGCACATGATAAGTTCCTGTGTGACAAGAGTGTTGAACCTCCTACCACAGACCATATATACATGCTCCCTAGATTAGGAAAACCCTTTGACATATATATATATAGGCCGCTTGCTTTTGCATTGAGTTTGTTCAATCTTTGTCGACCCTTAGAAACTTGTCATGCCGATCATGCACAATCCACTCCACCACACTCTATTCCACTTGCATTATTGCTACTTCTACTCTGAAGTATGCATCCACAAAGCATCCACCAAATATTCACTAAAAAATGTTCTACTCCTATTCCTCGGGAGAGAACAACCAAAAAAAAAAATATTCACTATACCTATCCACTCATTCATTGCTAGCCAATATCTTACAAAAGCTCCATTACATTTATTTACCTCTCACAAGTTATTACAAAAGAGATCCGGGTTGTAGATTAAAAAAAAAAAAGGGAGATGAAAAATGGACAAAAGTCCTACGGCGAGGAGTAGAGCCTACCTCTCTAAGAAAAAAAAAAAGAAAGGGAGATGAAAAATGGACAAAAGTCCTACGGGCGAGTAGAGCCTACCTCCCTAAGAAAAAGAAAAAAAATAAAAAGATGAAAAATGGACAAGTGTCCGAGGGTGAGTAGAACCCACATCTTTAAAGAGAGGAAATAAAAGACAAAGTCTAGGGTGAGCAGAGCCCACCTCTCTAAATAAAAGAAAAAAAAAAGAAAGAAAAAAAAAATATACAACCCAGGTTCTCTATAAAGTTTCCAAATCCAAAAGAGAGAAGATTCCTCAAGGAGCAAAAAGTAAGATTTCCCATCATCTATTCTATACACCTTACTATATTCCCTACTATCTATATTCTATCCACCATACACATGCACTACTTGATCAGTGTGACTTGTAACTTTGAATCCATTGCTTGAATTTACAATATATGCTTAGTAAGTAGATTTAATCTTCTCCTACCTATGAACTCCAGATATATAAGTGTTAACACCAGATTTTGGTCAATGGAGATTGAGCCCAAAATTCACGGCAAACTGAGATTGCTGACTTGAAGGAAAGGGGATTCGGCAACCTGCGCGCTATTTGGCCATTCGGCAATCAGGCAGGGAATGAGCAATCAGCAAAGGTGACAATCGGTAAACGGTAATCGGCTAGACCCAGGCATTCGGAAAGCTGATGGGTACGTCACGTATGTGGAAGATGGATATTATTCACAGCAAACATGACGTCCAGATATGCACAACAACAAGAAAATATACGTATACTATGTATATGTGTATATATGGCCGGTTTCCTAGGAGGTACAGCTATCATGATTTGTTGGACCTTTTAAGGATCATATGCGAGAGCTGGCAATATGAAAGGCATCGAGATGTACGTGAATCAAAGAAGGACGTGTACCAGAAGCAAATAAAGAAAGAAGAGATATGTGTACACACGGTGATACACCAAAGGAGTCCTATACGATCACGTCAGCATGCATCGGCCAAGGAAACTTCAGCGCTAAGACTACGTATGAGGAGAAGTAGAGTCCAAGTATTTTATTATTTCCTTTTGTTTAGATGGGCAGGTAACGTACGAAGCCTACCAGGGTCTTTAGTCAGGCTATAAATATGTACCTCCCGTCATTGTAAAATCTATCTACAATCAATACAATCAACCGCCCCGTGCCAACTTCGAGTCCTTGTGTCGTGTCGCCGAGTTCTTCGAGAGGAATCATCGATCCGTCAACCTCCGTAAGTCCCGACAACCCTGTTTACTTCGACGGAATGGCCGTGGCGGCTGGCGTTTGCTTAGTAACAGGTAGTCTCGTTTATCTCGATGGGATGGCCGTGCGGCGGGCCGCGTCTACTTGATGACGGGAAGTCTTTGTTTGTGTTTTAGTTTGTCTCGACGGAGTAGCCGTGGCGGCGGGCGCTTTGCTTGATGGCTTTGCATGAACAGGATAGTTATCGGCTCTATTAGATTTGGCAAGATCTAGTAGATTCATTAAGTTACCACGTGTTGCATGATTTTATTTATTTATTATGTTTGCACACACTTTTGCCCAATTTAGATTGAATAGGTTCGGCTCTATATTCTCCATAGATCTAGTTGTCTTTAATGCTTTCATGTCTATTTTATCGCACTACTAGTTCTATCTCGTTTGTCATAAGCCGAGCTTAGATCAATCTAAGTTGTTACATGTTGCGGTTCATGCACGTTAAACGTAGGATTAGCCTTGACAGATTTGGGTACCGTGCGGCGGATGCGTGTCTTTGGGTTACTCTAGAGCTAGTCATCCGGTGGACTAGAGATCGCTTTAATCGATAGGTTTTGATCATGTTTTTTACGTGTGTGTTCCTTCTTCATGGACCCCGGTTCGGTAACCTTGCCGAACACGGTTATGCTCTAACGAGTAGTGAGTGTTTATAAATCTATTTGGGTGATGAATGCTTTTAGCTTCTCATAACTAGACAGGTTTAAGAAGGCTAGACGTCTGCGCGCGACTAGTTGGATTAGGCCTATGCATTTATTATTTAGATTAGATTTATTTATATGAGCTACCTTTCTTTTACATTTTTGGTATTGATCGAGCTTGTTTCGCTTAAACTCCATGCTGTATTTAATATATTTTATATAGCTGATGCATCTTGATCTTTACTATATTTTTGTGACTATATATCTATTTCGCAATATGCAACATTATTTGACATCATGTATAATTGCCGATTTATTCTTTTGCTAAATACTTTATCGAATCGGTTATTTTGCCGATTGCTATGACATTTGGCTCATGAGGCCGCCAAGTTTCTCTCCTTGTCAATTGCAGGTCAAATTGATCGCACGCCACCGTTCAAGACTCCCGGCTCTCAATTTAAGCTAGCTACTTCGGCTTGTCGTGTGTGCGTACGTATGCAGATTTTGTGTCAACAATAAGCCTTAGATATAGGGTGAGAGAGAAGAAGGCATAATGTGCCACCGCCTTAGCCAAAAATACTACATATCATGAGAGAAAGGCAACACTACCTTATTGCCTTAGAGAGGATCCATAAATACCACAAATGAGAGATTAGAGAGAGTCATCTTGAGGAACTTTGAGTTTTATTTGAAAATCAGCAAAAAAAACTCGGTATGACAGTTGATCAAAAGAGTTTGAGATATAATGTTCGACTTGACTGTTCTATCTTTCAATTGCCCAAGATCCTAAGAAAAGGCTATAAGCTCCATGGTTAAAGAAAATATGGGTAAGTTGAAAGTTGAAAAAAGTTTTTTTTTAAACATAAAGGAGAAATTTTGTTTGAAAGCATGTGTACTTTTAAGGTGTGAAAGCGTTGCGGCAACTCCCGATCCATTGCTAAGTTTGGCTTTGCTAGGGACTAGCAAAGGGTAAGCTTGGGGGAACTTGTTGACACCTGTTATAGCATAATATTAATAGTCAACTAAATATGAAATAAGGGCGTAAAATGAATATCAACATAAGTCTAGGGGTTTTAACTAACATAATTCCACTAGCTTTGATAATTTATATATTTTCAGGGACTTAACAGATAAATGCAGAGAAGAATAGAGAAACTTCCAGAATATACAAGACATATGATGACAAAACTTAACCGTGAAGTAACTCAACCCGAAAAGTGGACTAAAACACTCTAGAAGGTACCGAGGAGGACACTGGAAGAAACACGAAGCTAGGAAGCTTACGGACCCCGGGCGGCCGCCAGAGCCATTTAGGCCGGCCGCCTGGTGGGTCCCACATGTCATCCTCTCCTTTCTATGGCGGTTTATCACCGACATTGAGGTTGTATCTACACCGTTGCCAAGGTCGGTTTGATCCAAGGGCTATCATTCATCGCCAAGGCCTATATAAGAAGACCCCCCCGACCCCGGGGCTAAACCCTAATTCATTCTATCTCATTCTATTCATTATCTCTCGCCTGTAGAGGTGCCCCAATGTAAGGATAACCTCTCTAGGATTAGTGAATTAGAAGTAGATTAGAAGAAGATTAGTCATGTAATTAGAGATAGATTAGCCATGTAATTAGAACTAGATTAGATCTAACTTAGATCTAATCAAGAGTAAAGGAGAAATGAGCTATGCTCCTGCGGAGATGTCTTTAGAGTATGGTATGTCTTTGTATCTTCTCTACAAGACTTAAGATTCATATATTTATCTTCTCTATTTATTTCCATGTATTTCATATATGGTTAGTATAGTTGTTATGCTATTGCATGGGATCTCCGCTCGTATTGAGGGCTCTAGTTATGCTAGGTAGCTAGAGTAGTAATCGATAGTGTAGAAGGCTGCCTAAAGCTATTGGTTACCTGAGGTTGCGCCCAAACCTACGGATAGTTGTGGTAGCCCCAGGGGTGACAGCCCGGTCAGGCCTTTGTAGTCCACCACGTATGGGTTGGTGTTTCGTAGAGCTTTAGGCAGCCTTCTCCCAACTACCTCCTTCCCGGTCTTTCTCGAGAGTTGGAAAGGAACTGTTGCTCCAAAGTGCATTAGTGCAATTGCTATCATAGAACCTAAGTAATAGAGAAGTACCCAAGAACCTTGATCTCTCCCTTTGACCTCTTGATTAGTTTAGTTCTCTTTTGTAATCTTAGGTATATTATTATTTTATGCTTTGTTATTCATTTACCCTTTATCATTTACCCCCTCATTATAGTCTAGTGGTTTGCTAAGTTAGTAGATACATGATTGTGACTTATTAGAATTCTTTAGCCAAAGCTTCCCTGTGGATACGATACTCTAGAATACTCATCCTAGGGAAAAGCTACAATGGTAGGTGTTCTTCGTGCGCTTGTAGAATCCTTCATATTCTTTTAGCACTTAACAAATGCCAACACCGCCATTCTGCCGCCGCGCCATTGGGAAGCGCCGCCGCTGCCGGTGAGCTCCCCGGCTATGATTTTCCTCTCAATCTGATCCCTATCTCCCTACACCCATCCATCGAACCATCCCGAGCCGACCCGAAGCTCCGGGCTGAAGCCCGCTGCGGCCGTTCACTCGACCCGCCACCGTCCTCGTCGGCTGCTCCTCGACGTCAGCGCCGTCCCGAGCACCCTCATCGGGTCCGCCTCGGCGAGGTGAACCCGCCGATACACTGCGGCCCCAGCCAAGACCTCGCCGGCGCGAGATCCCGACGAGTCGGCCGCCTCCCCCGCCTCGGTCGACCGACCGGGTGGGACCGGTTGACCACGAGACCCACACGCCAGCAGCAGTAAGTTTGGGGTGAGCTGCTCGGGTGTACCTAGCGCTTTAGGGTTAGGGTTAAATCTGAAAATGATATTCAGATTTCCTTATAATTCTTGTAAAATCCATAACTTGCTCATTTTTTGTCCAAATCGAGTGAGACAAAGTTTTCTATGGTTCTTGTGATGAGATCTACAAGATAAAAATATGAAACACCAGTTTTGAGATACTTTTATATACAATTTCATTTTGCCTTTGTTTTTCAAAGAAACTTTGAAAATGCATAATAAATTCTTGGAAACTCGTAAAAAATGTGAAACCACTTTTGTTGGTCTTCTTTTGAGTAGATCTACACATGCATCATGATAGATGGTATAGGTTTTATGATGGAAAAATGGTTTTCTATTTTAGGGTGCTTTTATGATGGTTTTGTTTGTCACACCCATTTTTAAGAACAAAAGTGGATGTATAAATATCTTATGTGCGCCCGAATGTCACACACATAAGTCGACAAATTTAAAAAAAAAATACCATCACTGTGCTTATTACATAGAGAATAAACATTTCAATACAGGTTTCAACAAAATTAAAAGCAACTAAGGCGACTCTCACGCTAAAGCTCCACCACGAGGGACTGGTTGATCGGTTGACTCCAAGCCTAATACTCATTGTGATAGTCCTCAATGTAGTCATCATGCCGACCTTGATCTATTGATGTGATATAGCAAGGGTAAGTACAAACGTGCTTAGCAAGAATAGTAAGGCAATATCTACCCAAAAACCCATGATCATTATAACATAAATAATGAATAGCATAAAATAATAAATAATGAACAATTTAACGAACACAAGTCATCGTCCTTAATGTAAAAGGTTCCGTGGGGCCGCCCGTGACCTTGGGCAAGGCTAGTATACCAGTTTATCAAACTCTGCGCAGAGGTGTACACTTTCACTATGAGTCATGGTTCCCAAATGCAAGGGTTTGCAAGGCCCAAGCACCGAGAAACCACTATGAAGCCCTCAAAGGTTCTTCTAACAAACTAGGGCGCTAATTAGCCGTGACATAGGACCCACCCTTCCTATGTGGCACATACCGCAACCTATACTCACATATTACGGGATAGGGGCATACTATATCCAATTCTGCACTTGCCAACTTGCTAGAGGAATGATCTCTAAGAACTAAAGTCGAGCCATATAACCCCCATAGTTGTATTGTAATACCCGGATCTCTGTCACAGACAAATCCCCATGTTGCCAAACAATTCACATTTAAAGTTCAATGCATAAACATTAAGCAAGTTATAAGATCATGGTTTAAAGATAACATATCCCAAAACTAAACTTGCCTTGGTCAAAGGAGTAATGCCGCTGGTCCTGGTCTTCAAAGTATTCTTGTTCACCCACGAACTGCTCACCGTCTACACCGATCACCACGAAGCAACATACAAGTACATCCATGCAATCACACACGAAGCAAACAAGGGATATCATGAGAACAGTACACCAACAGCAAGGAAATAACTTAAAAAGGTTATAAAACAAAAGTACGGTTCACTACGATCACATAGACGTGAATTTCACCCAAATCGGAGCTAAAACGGCGAAGATATGCAATTTACAAGATTTACATGAATAAACTAATAAACTAAATATGATCACTAAATTTAAAAAGTTGGAAACCTAGAAAACAGTGGCATAAACATCTAGATTACGAAATTACGAATCCAACGCAATTTGAACGGGTCGATTTGGATTTAAAAACGAAGAATTTATAAACATTTGAAGATAATGGCAAAACTGTAAATAATTGAAAACGTGATTTTCGAAATAAAATAATTAAATTCTGGTTTGGATTACTGAAAAGGCCATGATTAGATACGGGAGGAGCTTAGGGTCTCTTTAGCAAAAGTTTTGGACATAGATGAATAAAAGAATAAACAAGGATTAGCTAATTGCTTGCTTGATAAAGATGTGTAGTGGATGTACGTGCTGTATGACATACACCTGCGCTTGCTGACTTTTGTTTACATGTACACGATGGTCAATTCGATCTGCTTGTTAGCCTGGTCACAGCAACATCTGCAAAGTATACAAGCGGCTGACTGGCAACATCAACAAGCGATGGCCAGTATGAGCTTAGTGTATGAGCAACAAAAGAGAAGATGATTAGCTTCAATGGCAATGGCAAGGAGAGGGAGCAAAGTTCAGGTACGTAAGACATGTACCTACAGGACCATAGGTGATTTGTTGATTCACGGCAACATCAACTAGAGATCATTATCGAGATACACAAGGATATACTTGGAATTGATTTGTCTAAGGAGCAAAAGATACGTAAGTATATGTGTATTAGCATGGTATTTCTAGATTTATCTTACTATAAAGGAAATCGGCTAGAAAACCATGTGATGTCATCCAATGATGTCATGAAGCTAGGAATCGTAACAGCTAGGAACCAGGAACCTGGCTGTTGCTACGTCATGGCAGCGTTACTTGCACTTGCACACACGGCACTGAGGAGTCCATGGCCGGTGATGAAACTTCACTGGAGTTTGACTCAAAACAACGTACATGGACTCTGAAGGAATTAGAGATACAGGAGGATGCAGAGTGCTCACCTACGATGATCTCTTTGGCTGGGAAAACATGGAGAGCTCATGCGGCTTGATGGGGCAACAGCGGGTTCCTCAACTCAGATGCTCGGCATCAGGTCACAAACGAACCTGAGCAGCCAACAGTCAGCACGTACGTCTGCTGTCGTTTCGAGTTCTTCTCGGCGAGATCCAGACGATGGCGGCACGGGCTTGGCGGCGTTTCGCGGTCGATGGAGAGGCAACCGACGATGTCAACAGGTGAGGCGGCAGCGGGCTCTGAAACTCGGCGAGTTTCTGGCGATGGTGGCGGCGAACAAAGGAAACGGGTGCGGCAATCACGGAGCCGGTCTCACGACGCTTCAGTGCGAGGACGACAGCGGCCCGGTTCATCGTAGCAACAAGGGAGGGGAGCGAGTGCAGCTGCTGCTAAACTCAAGAGGTGGGCCGCAGTGGCGGATCTAGAATTTCAATACCGGGGGTACGGACAAAAAATATAGTTCACCAACGTGAACATAATGATATGATAAATCGATAAATAGTTGCGATTGGAACTAGTTACATGTTTCCAACTTTGCATAATTCTAATACAAGTTTCTAGCTAAAGCTTCACACGTCGTTCCGCCATGGCTTGAAAACGTTTAATGATATCTTTATTGCTTACACGTCGAAAAAAAAGTCACGCTCAATAAATGTGACCAAACTATCATTTAAGTATTGATCACCCATCTTATTCCGAAGCTTGGTTTTCACATAGTTCATTGCTGAAAAATACTCTCTCAACACTTGCAGTAGCTACTGGAAGGATGAGGACCAATTTCAGCAATAAATAAACAAGTCTAAAGTGATCGTGCTTAATTCTACAATCTGAAAATATTTGGGGAATTACAAACTAGAACGGTTGATTACAAATCTAATGTAATGATTGATCAGAGTAGAACGAGACTGGATTGTGGATTTTACCCTTTGCAAGTTGTAACTCGTCAGCAATCCTGCTCGTCAGATCAGTCAGCAGGTCTTGCAAGCCGCCGGCGAGCAATACTGATCTCGCTCGTCAGATCAGTCTGAAATACTGATCCCGCTCACACCTGCTAGTCAAGTCTAAATATAGGTCTTCGAAGGAATTGCCAGGACTGGGAATTGCACGCGCGGCGGCCGGCTGCAACAGTCCTGCTCGTCGAGTCTAAATATAGGTCTTTGAAGGAATTGCACGCACGGCGGCCGGCGGCGCGTCGTTTCGTTTGACGACAAATCGGAGATCGGCAATGAGTATATACATCAATACTTGTGGCTAATTAGGCCTAGAAAGTGTTGTTGGGCTGAGAATTTTTTGCAAAGCGTATACACTTAATTTTTTTACAGAATTTTTTTGTTTTTGCAAAGCATATACACTTAATTTTTTTACAGAATTTTTGGGGGACAGCTGTACCCCCATGCGCGGGGCTGTTAACTGCCGACTGGTCGGCGCGGATGCGTGCGCCGACTAGGCGCGGCCCAATCCACGTTGCTGGGCTGATTCTTTTGTTGGCCCGCTGACTGTTTCTTTGTTCCTGTGCTTCTTTTTTGACTGTTTTTGTTTCTTCTTCTTCCTTTCTGGGCTTCCTTGTTCCTTCTTCTCACGTGAATGCAAGAACAGCATTTGGTTCTTTTCGAATAAAAAAAAAAAAAAAGACATTTGGTTCTTTTTCTTCTTCTTCTTTGTTGGGCTGTTCCGATTTTTCTGGGATGAGTTGACTGTTTCTTCTCTCTAATAACTGTTTTATCTGTGCCGGCCTTTATAAAAATTTTCGAAATTTATAAAATATGTGAGTTTTGACAAAAAAAACCTTATTTCTAGAGAAACCTTATATTTGCGTTCAAAATGTTTTCACGTGTATATTAAAAAACGTTACATAAAATTTCATACAAAACCTAAAAATTCTTTTCATACGTGAATTTACTTCAGTCTTATGTACCTCAGTTCTAAAATTTTATTGTTTTTTTTCTTACGTGAGCTTGTTTCATTATCTCTGACTGCTTCTTCCATATAGACTGCTTATACAATTGAATTTTCTTTGAACTGGTTCTGCCACTAGGTTTCGTTCTGATTGTTTAGAGAATTTCATAGAGAGCATAAAAAATCATCGTATTCCAGAAAAAAAAGTAAAGTCTTTTCATTAACACTTTTTGTATTACCGCTACAGAGAACGTATTGTTACAATATACGTTCATTTTGACTCAGACTCCACATCAGAAGTCAGCAGTCTTTTTAAATCATTAGGTTCTACGGTAGGTTCAGAAATCCCAGCATCAAGATCAGAAACCCAACTAAGCCGATGACCTTGCAAAAGTTCATCTGCAACCATGCATTGACCTAATAAAACATCTTCTGAAGAAACCTGATTCGACTGTTGCTGCATGTCAGCATTTATGCCTGTGATCATCTCTAAAGCTAAATCACTGCTTAACTTCTCATTTTCCTCGCATCTACTGGGAGGTACAGTTGTGGCTATACCTGAATTGGTTGCATCTTTTGATGTGGTTGCCACTAAATCCTATACCACATCTCCTGCTCCTGGTTTCAAATTATCTGTAGACCCATCAGACAGCACATTATTAGGAGACTGGCTCTTATTCTGCTGATCCGAATCCAAACTCAGCGCAGCAACAAGTGACTCCCTGAACTTGGACCTCACAGATTCAAATTGCTGATGCTGGGGCTTTGACGGTGGTTCCTTCTGTGCAGACTGGAACGATGGAGATTTCAGCATCTGAACCTTTGGAGAAGCAATTGTCTGTTGTGATTTCCTGCCTGCCATAGATGGTGAGGGTAGTGATCCAGCCATTGCTGGCAAAGATGTTTGAATATTTAACACCTGCTGGGGTGGCCTTAATGATACCCTACTTAGCAAAGGTTGTGGCCCCATAGGACGTGTAACCTGGAAGCACCTATCTGGACTGATTGTTAACTCATGGGGGCAATATAATATGAGCTAACTGGAGGTTCCCATAGAGAACATCTGTTGTGAACTCCAAGCACCAGGCAATAATGATTGATAAAACATAGATGGATGCCCTGTTTGATTAGATTGGACACTTGAAGAGGGTAGCGGTTGTGATCCTATGTTGTTTGGCATGGGTGTCTGCCCTTGCTTTGAGAACTCCATTATGGCAGTAACTTCCCAATATTCTTGGCACAAATAGCAGTGTTAGTTACCTCAACTTCAAATGCAAGTATCTGAAAATGAGACAAATAAGTGGAGGCACGTTAGATTCATGAAACAAAAAAAGAAAGTAAACAGAGTATTTGCATCACAACTGTCTGAAGTGCATAGGTCAAATTATTTAAGATTTTTTACTAAATCCATGTCCAAACAGCACCTGACTAGGAAATCGAAAGCACTCTTCTATGACAACACATGGCCAAAAGTTGATTGAGTGGAGCATTGTAATTACTAAGAGATGAACACAAGCAATGCAACCTGTTTAATGGTAAAATCTATTCCATGAAACCAAGCAATGCAGCCTGTTTAATGGTAAAATCTATTCCATGAAAACCAATACGTCACTTAGAGAGGTACTACTCTAAGATGACAGCATGTACTACAAAAGCATCATTCAGTACTTTCGACCTAAACTGAATAAAGGAAGGATACTGAATGTTCCGATAGCTAGCGAAAAAGAAATGTGACTTAGTTTCTTCTGATAACATGGCATAGAAGATACATGGATCATTGCTCTGAGAATGATAGCAAAAGAAAAAAGTATTATACCTAGGAGCACATAATTATAACAGTGACAAGAATAGTGCCAAGATTGTTAAATGAAAACAACAAGGATAAAGAGAATATGGTTCAGATTTGTAGGATCTGTACCTTTCCAGAATCAAGATAAGACTTTTTTTAGGTCTAGTAGAACCTAGAGAATTGACAGCTTCCTCACTCCCCTATGAATATCAATGAATAATACGAAGAATATCAGTTCAAACGAAGTTGAACAACACACGGAAACTATGGAAACATTGTATACTAAAAACCAGAATAAGTAACTGAAAATTAATTCAGCAGCACAAGAACATCAATGAGCACTACAGAGAAGGTAAGTACTACACAGAACAACAGTTATCTAATAGTTGAACATCACGTGGAAACTGTCAATATGATGAGGGCTCACAGATTTGTACTTTTTATCTGACGTATCGTATCCTATATAATACAAGCAGGCATAATAAGAAAACATTGACCTAAGAAAAAGAAAAAAAAACATAAAACTCTATATGAATGGAATATTGTTTCCGTAATACAATTAACAATAGAACATTGTAAAATGTTCCAGCATATGAAATAATGACTGGCATAAATTGGGAACATTTACCAGAAACATGCACCGAGAACAACGATTTATTTATAATAGAACACGGAAGAACGCATGATAGAACATGGGACTAATGACTGAGAACATAAAGGCATAAACTGAGAACATTTACCAAAAAACACTCAATGAGAACGTCAATTTATTTATAATAGAACATCGAAAACGCATGATAGAACATGAGAATAATAACTTAGAACATAGAGGCATAAACTAGTTACGGTTGTGATATCTGGACTATAGTAGATCCAATAAAGCCAATAAAGCCAAGACTAGTAGATCCAATAAAGACAACTGTGAGACAAATTCAATAAAAAATAGACATAGCAAAAGAGCTTCATAGCACTTGAATATTTCATGACATCCAAAGAGGATCGTTACTAAGAAGCTATCGAATGCCATCTCACTACAGTGCCTTACTGCCTTAGCTCGTAAATTACTATAACAGAACCAACTACAAGCAGAGCACGTCCGGTTCTCAAATCGATCTAAGCATTCAACAGGCCATGCGACAAAAAAATCATCATTCAAAGAGCTTCTCCAAGATAGATAGCTAGATAGCGAGAAGAAAGGTCTTCAATTACGGTGGAAACACCATGGATCTGGTCAGAGCCGTCAAGGTGACAGTGCAAGCAATGAAATGAAAGCCTCATAAAAAAAAAGCGAATGTGGTTCCGTCGAGGCAGCACGCAAGAGCCGCCGAACCAGAGCCGCCGCCTCCCGACCGCCATGGCTGCTCAAACGAGAAAGACGGCGATCCCATCGGGTCCGGAGAAAGAAGAAACATCGAAGGATCATATGTAACAAATATGAACATAGATATACTTACAATTCAAACAATTATGTGAGTTTTCCAAGATTGGGAGGAATAATATCAATGAGATGGAGTGCACCGTATGTCAATAAAAAACATTAAGGTAAAAGCAAGCATTGAGGCATTTTTGTTAGCAGCTAGTAGCCAATGGGGGGTACCTTCAGCTCAGCAGAAGCATAACCAGACCACATAAATGTTGCTGATCACAAAGATGACAATAGTAGAGGGGACAAGGACTCACCTGCGACACACAAATGGCAATGATGTGTAATACAATTATGAACAATAGAACATTGAAAAATGCTCCTAGAACATGGAATAATGATTGAGAAAATAGAGGCATAAATTGGAAACATTCACCATAAAAATTCACTGAAAACATCGATTTATTTATAATAGAACATCGAAGTACACATGATAGAACATGAGAATAATGACTGAGAACATAGAGGCATAAACTGAGAACATTCACAGAAACATCAATCTATTTATAGTAGAACATCGAAGCACGCATGATAGAACATGAGTATAATAACCGAGAACATAGAGGCATAAACCGGAACATTCACCAAAAATATTCACTAAGAACATCAAATTGGAGTGGCTGGGAAAGAAGAGAGTTAAAATTGGAGTTAGTGAACTATCAAATTGGAGTTAAAATCTGAAGCTCTGTACTGAGGCTAAGTTGAAATTTAAATTAAATCAGGTATGAAACTCAATCGGTGAAAAAAAAGAGATAACTGTAAAAGTGACACAAATACATACTACTCACGCCTAAGACCTCTCTGAAGCCAGGAACCATGGACTCAAGAGTTGGTTTGAGGACAAGAGAAGGCACATGAGCATCAATAGGTTAGAAAATGAGTATTCATCAAATGCGATGCATTAAGTCTTACTAAGCAATTTGAAACCTGATCGATCACAAACGGTGGCCTTCATTGTCAGGTTCAAAATATTTCTATGCTCAAAGGGGTATGATGGGCAATTTACCTGGAAGTCAGACGGTGCTGTGTGGCTGGTGCTAAATGGAAGAGAAATAGTTGAACACACAGCAGGTAGAAACAGGGATTGCAACCTACAAAAATTTAATCCTCGTCATTAGAAATCTATCAAGCAGCATGGAAGCAATACACGAATACACAAACCATCTTGGAAAAAAAATACTTAAAGGTTGTATACAAATCGAGTACGGGGAAAAAAGGCAACCAGAGACACATTATTCCAGATCAATAAATCCAATGGTTGTATACAGATCATGCAGTGAAAAATCATAAAGACAAACACATCCATATTATTCCATCGGGATAAATGCAATAAACAGATTGTATCATTGTAGGCATATTAAACTAATGCAGCCAAGCCAAGCAGTGAACTAAAGGCTAAAATATAGACTCAAAAATCATTATAATAACCTAAACACATATAAATAGTAAAGTTAAATATATACAGAAAGACCAAGCAAGGAACCAGAATGCCTGATATAGTAAGTGATATAGAAAGCATTCAGGGCATTCGGTAAATACCTATAACTGTTATGTAAAAGGTAAAATATACACTCCTAAACATAGAAATCTATTGGTTGATAGTGTTTTCTGAACCAAAACTCTAAACCTATAGCTGTTCATGTGCATGCTATCTGAACACGCTAAAATAACACCTGCAAAAATATACATAAGCAATAAAGAGGATTAGTCAGATAAGTGGAAGACAATTTTCGCCAAATTTAGAAATAGAGCCCTCTTTGGAGTTTAACAGAACACCTAAAGGGCAGACACCAACAACAAAGAGACACCAGCTGGGGCATTAACGGTGCTTATGGATGAATGAGCGTCTGCTGGTAGGATTTGCAGACGAGGCCAGAACGTGGCGAGAAATTAAGGGCATGTAAAAGTACTTGGAATTGCATTACCAAAATGCAAATATATTAAACATGAAAAAATATTTATTGTTAGTGTCCTGTAAACCACAAACCAAAACTTATAGCTTTGTATACGCCAACTGCCAATGGAATTGTAAGATACATTAAATACACAAAGATATTGACTGATAGTGCTTACATAACCAATGAAGAGGAATAAGTAGAAGTTTGGAAGGCAGCTAATGCAAATTTAAAAAAGCAAAGCCTTTCTGGGATTTTTATCGAGCATCCCAAGGGTGCCCAGTTACCACCAAACACGAGGTGCACTGAAGAATCCCTTTCCATCATAAACAATAACTCTATCCTGGTTTTTTTATATCCAGCTCAGAAATTGCTGCTGCAAAAGCCTCTTCTAATGGCAGCATGTGTGGTAGCTGAAACAATAGCATAGGTAAACATACTATGCTTTAAGGAAAAAAAAGATAAGCCATATATTATTACTATCTTGCGCAAACTAATTGAAAGAATAAGTCTCCAGTTGGTGGCAAAATCTAAGGACAGTACATGAGATTGGCAGAAAGCTGTATGAATCACCACAACCCTAGGAAATCGTTGCTACTTATCTACTTCAACTAAAATAATGAAGAAAAAACGAGGATGCAAAGCATATACAGAAACATTTCTCACATCAGTTGTCCGATCAACTATGCCATCTAGGTCAAAGAATGGTCGCGACTCATGAGCAGATGCACGGGAAAGGAAGAAACAGGGAAGGCAGAACCGTCGTCGCGGCTGCCGCCGACGCTGGTAACTCGCCGCTCGCCGCTACAGAGCTGCTCAACGGGAAGGGAAGAAACGCAGATGCGCCGTCGGTCGACCGCCGTCGCGACTTGCGCTCCACCACTCGACGGGAAGGGAAGAGACAGGAAAGGCGTATTGGGCTCAGACTGGGCCGAATCGTGTAGCGAGGCCCGCGCGGAGGGGTGGTCGGCGCAAGCAACTGCCGACTGGTCGGCAGTTAACATTGGCCCCCATGCACCTACTATAGATCCGCCCCTGGTGGGCCGGCCTGGTATCCAAGAACGGCGCAAAGCAATGACCACCTCGGGCTGGACTCCAGAGAGAAAGAAAGGAAATAAAAATACCCTTTTCTTTTTTTTTTTTAACAGCTTTCAAAAATCATTTCAGTTGCAAAAGAATTTGAATACAATTTGAGTTTCAACAAAACCAAACATCACATAAAAATTATATGCTCCAAATGAATGCAACATCATGTATCTATGCCTTAAATTGGTTTTAATTCATAAAAATTTATTATTACCTACATTCCATGCATCACAAAATTGCATAAATAAATCAATTTAATTGTTTTAAAAACATGCAAAATTTCGGGTGTTACATTGTTATTTTTGCTATGAGCAAAACATAGGGATTTTGGTCTTGATAATTTTTGCGAGTGTTTCTTAAGTGGTAGAGTGAGTGGGGAAAATACCATATTTGATGGTTCACACTTTTTGTAGTACAAAGTATTTTCCCCTCATATTTCATGTAGAGATTTGGGTATTTTGTGTAGGGAGTTATACTTAGTATTTTGGGGTGAAAGTTTTATGGTGGCCTAGGTTTGTCAAAATATGGCCACCGTAATTTTCTTAGATTTTTAGGATGACTTTTTCTTTGTATAGTCTCTTTTAGGCTTGAAAATGGATTTTAATTAAAGTCATGAAGTTTATCATGACATGCATGAACTTTATGTTTTTCTAGGTTTAAAGTGTTGATAAGGATCTGTTCTTATAAGTGGAGTTGGTCCTAGATGAGTTGGTAAAAGTTTGTGCATGTTTATGTTTCTCATGATATTGGGAAGATTTTGGACATGCATGTACAGATTTGAAGTTGGCCAAAATGATGTTTTTTTCGGAGAAAAGTTGTATACATGAAAGTTAGATAATTTGTATGTCTAGCTCCTGTTAAAAAGTTGATATATTTTGCATGAGTAGTTTGAGAGTTGTGGTGGATAGAAGTTAGAACATGAAATCTGTAATTTTTTTTTGGCCAAAAAAGGTTTACGTTTAGGGGCCATTTCGACCATTTTGTGGTTGGAATCTTGCTTTGTGATATCTCGAAAGTGTTTTGTAGAGAATTTCATAAGATTTCCATAGAGTCTAAGTTTGTTATTTTAGGAGATCTGGAACTCCATTTATGAATTTTCTTGTGAATGACTTGGGAAAGTCTAGATTGTGAAGTGGATAAGCTAGTAGTGTTGCTTTATGTAATAAATCGACAAATGTTTTATAGTGATTAGAATAGAGCTAAAATTAAGTATGTTGAGCATCCATATCACCCACATGTTTATCTTTAAGCATCCATATCATCTATATGCTTATCTTCATGCATTCATAATATTTCTCATATTGCATATGCATGCAATAGGTGTTCTAGGACGGGATCACGTTAGTGGGAGTCAAGGAAGTACCTCGAGAGATCCGAGGGGAGTTCTTTAGGAGTTGGAGGTCTAGCAAGTCGAACCGAAGCCGAGGAGGAGCTAGTGGTTGAGTGCCCTGCACGGCCAGACAAACTTTGTGAAAGGCAAGCCCCTGCATTTTCACTTCCTATTATTTGATAAATGTTATTTATAAATGTTATTGTTTTATGTGTGTTGCATTAAGTAATAGGAGTTGGATGAAAACCTTTGTTGCACTTTACCTTCCTTGTCCACCTTTCATACACATTACCTTATTTAAGTATAGGATCGAATAGTTGCTTAGTTAATTTGAAAACTAAACGGTAGAAGTCGGGTGATGTTTTCACTGCGAAAATAGGTGGGTACATGCTAAAATGAACTATGGTGTATCATGGATGTATCCGCTATTTTTGTAAAACAAAATTAGGAGATCGAACTCCGGCCTATGTTGATTTGGAAGACTTTCTTGAGTCGTCTCAACATAGCCGGTCCCAAGCCCGGGTAAAGGAGGAGGGTTGCGTTAGGTTTGGCGAACCAACGTAAAAATCAGCCACTCTAATGGATATGAAACCCATAAGAAATTCGTTGGGGCATAACCCTCTTAGCGACGCGCTACATCGGAACCCGGGTGTGGTGTCAAATGGGCAAGGGCCGGGTCGCCATCCCCTTAGTGAGTCCTACCTTTGAATTGGACGACTCATTTGACGATACTTGTAGACGCTTTGTGAGGAGGTTTTAGGAGGCAGAGATCAGGGAGGCTTTGAAGAGGATGAAGGGAGGTAAAGCGATGGGCCCTGATGGCATCCCCATTGAGGTGTGGAGATGTCTAGGAGCGAGAGCGGTAGTATGGCTGACTAAGCTTTTTAACCTCATTTTTCGGTCGAACAAGATGCCTGAAGAATGGAGGTGAAGTATATTAGTACCAATCTTCAAGAATAAGGGAGATATTCAAAGTTGCACTAACTATCGGGGATTAAGGCGATGAGCCATACGATGAAGCTTTGGGAGAGGGTTTATCGAGCATAAGCCTACGAAGGTGACAAGTGTGACCCAAAACCAATTTGGGTTCATGCCCTGGAGGTCGACCATGGAGGCGATTTTCTTAGTAACGACGATTGATGGAGAGATTTAGGGAGCGAAGAAGGATTTGCACATGGTCTTTATTGACCTCGAGAAGGCGTATGACAAAGTATCGAGAAACGTCATGTGGTGGGCCTTAGAAAAACACAAAGTCCCAACTAAGTACATTACCCTCATCAAGGATATGTACAAGCATGCGACGACATGTGTTCAAACATGTGATGGCGATACCGGTGACTTTCCAATTAACATAGTGTTGACACTTGTTAATGCATACTTTTAATTGTCAATTAAACATGGAAAAGGACTAAAATATAATTAGACAACCTTATTAGGGGTTTATACTAATGATTTCCATGAGTTTTGGTAAAGTTGTGATTTGCGGGGACTTAACGTAAAAACGCGTAAATCGTGAACGCAAATCAACTCCGAAGCAAGACTAGAAGGCTCGGAATACACCCGGCGTGAACGAAACTTGGCAATCAAGAAAACATCATCTAGAAGATTCCGGAAGCCACGGCGCGCCGCGGGGCCCGAGTGGAACCCACCACGGGCGATCGGCTAATAATCGGGCCCGTCGGCTTGGCCCCCCAAGTCGTCCCCTTTTCGAAACGTTCCTCCACCACCTCTAAGACGCAATCTAATCCGGTCGTTTGATGTTGGTTTGATCCGAGGGCGTCGGTTAAGCCGCGAGATGCATGAAGATTAGTACCACATTGCTGCTGAAGTTGAAGAGACATAAGAAGACCCATATATATAGACCCCTAGGCCTCCCCGATTCATCAATCTCGAGTTCAATCTTCAATTCAATCGGATCATCAACGGCGACAAGAGATAGAAGCTCTAGATTAGAATTAGATTGAGAGTTAGTTTTGCAAGTTGAGAGAATTAGAGTGCGGTTGAGGCGGAGTAGAAGGAAGGCCGGTCTGTCGGCGCCTCCATCTTCTTCCTCCTCCAGAGTTGGCGCCTCCATCATCGTCTCCCCCGGGCCGATGCCATTGGAGCACGACTACGAGATCTTGTGGATTGTTCGAATTCCATTCGAGTAAGTGATATTGTCTCTATTGTTCTTAAGGTTCGTATTTCTTTGATAAGATTACTTTGATTCCTCGTCGCTCTTGAATTAAAGTTGTTAGATTAATGTAAGCGTGGTGCTTAGATTGACTAGCTTATTACGAATACCTTCTATAGGCCGGGGTGAAGACACTTGTTAAAAAT
The DNA here is from genome assembly GCA_015847255.1 of Hyparrhenia diplandra. Lineage (NCBI taxonomy): Eukaryota > Viridiplantae > Streptophyta > Magnoliopsida > Poales > Poaceae > Hyparrhenia > Hyparrhenia diplandra. The sequence goes on along the minus strand of JADLZK010011186.1, from coordinate 150,082 downwards.
TTGATCGTAGTGGTGAGCGACACTATTGAGTCCTTTGTTACGCCTGCCCCGTTTATAGAAATCGTAGGAGACCCCTGCGTTGTTAGCGTAGAATCCCTTTATTAAGAGTTTCTTCATGACAACCCCTCTTAAGAACAATGTGCAAATGATTTATTTGAAGTGAGAACAAGACCTTCCTACTAGAACTCCTTATCTTTATTATCTATCTAGTTTTATTAAACTACTTAGGGATCAGTAGTAAATCTCAAGACCCCTTCTCTACGTTCTCCCTGTGGATTCGATATTTTAAAACCCATCACCCCGGGTGAAGTGCTCACCGGTATCCGTACACTTGCGGATTATCCATCATAATATTCCTGTAGGCTTAGCAAATACCAACACATAGGACTACATCAAGGGTCAGCACTGAGCCCTTATTTATTTACTCTGGTGATGGATGAGGTCACAAAGGGATATACGAGGGGTGATATCCCTTGGTGTATGCTCTTTCTTGATGATGTGGTGCTAGTGGATGAGAGTAGAGCGGGGGGTAAATAGGAAGTTGGAGCTGTGGAGGCACACGCTAGAGTCGAAAGGGTTGACCGGTAGGACCAAGACCGAGTATATGATGTGCGACTTTAGCCCGACTAGGCACGAGGATGGGGGCGTCACCCTGGATGGACAAGTGGTGGCCAAGAAGGATACTTTTTAGGTATTTAGGATCTATGCTACTGAAGGATGGCGACATTGATGAAGATGTTAGACATAGAATCGCGGCGAGGTTGGCTAAAGTGGCGTCAAGCTTTATGGCATCCTATGTGACAAGAGGGTGCCACGAAGCTAAAAAGGGAAGTTCTATAGGGCCGGTGATTGTAACACCCGGTTTTAAAAACAAAACCGAGATGAAGCTATATGTGAGCCACGAAGTCAAATCTCACATATAGTTTACAAATAGATAGTAGTATCAATTCACAATGCTTAAAATATAACGAACAAGAAAATAACCTCGGCTAGCGGACAAATGGAAAGACACTCGATCTTACGGTGTAGACTCCCGAGGGACCGGCCCGACCGGGTTGATCACAAGCCTAACTTCCTCCCGAGGTGGGGTGAAATAGCAAGGGTGAGTCCATGTCGAACTCCGCAAGCATAGCCGAGAGGTTAATGAGGCTCGAGAGGTGACAACTTCCTCAAGCTGCGGTTGCTTTTTAGTGTAGGTCAAGTTTTAAGCTTAAGCATAAAGGAATCCCATTATCCCATTAATCACAAGTGTGAACAGATATAAACATCAATTTAATATCAACAACATAAATAAGCATGTAACTCTATTCATAGATGTCTCCAAGGCCGTTCATGACCGCGAACACGCCGGACATGTCGGTTTAGTTAACTTCTGCTTGCAGAGGTGTACACTTTCACTACGAGTCATGGTTTTCATCGAGTAGGTTCTCGACTCCTAACCAAGTGAAGACCATATGAGGTCGTTCAAAAAACCCTCCTAAAAATATTGAATGGCCAACAGAGCTTCTCACCCCGTTTCTCGCTAATTTGGCAAACCACCAACAAAGTTAGGTAGACCCCTTGAACAACCAAAGTCGAACCATGCGACCCCCATAGCTATGATCTTGTATATCCCGGATGATCACAAATGAATAAGTCCTTATGGAGAGCTAAGAGCTTCATAAAATACACAACACAAGCTCTTTTAGCCCTATGTATCATGGCATCATCAACTAATCATCTCGATTTAATCCATAAAGCAATAAATAAGTAATGTGTGTTGGTTTAGCGCTAGCAAATTACTACCCAAATGCATAACCCATAGGAGACAAGGATCAAGTAATCAAGACTAGGTAAATCCTTAAAAGGCGTCAAGGAGGACACATGCAACATGAATTTATGATTAAGGTGGATAGGACATCAAGGATGATCCCAAGCTATACTTGCCTTAAAATGGTGATCCTTTCTTCAAGTTCAAGCTTCCAAAGAAATCCTTCTTGATCATCAACCTCTTCTAGATCAACAACAGAACGCTCATCGTCTACTTGATTCCAATCGGCAACACACAATCATCCGAGCATTCATACCTTGAAGCAAACAAGAGCATTATAAGATAACAGTACACCAATCATTAGAAAACAGTTTTAAAAGCTTATAAAGCTATTCTACACGTCACTACGATCACACCTGACGTAAAGATCACCGAAATCGGATTTAAAATGGAGAAGATATGCTATTTATAAAATCAGAATGGCAGTTTCGTAAATACAGTGAACTAATTACGAAATAAAATAAATAAAATTGGATTTTCAAATCTGTTAAGGATGGTGGGCATAAAAGAGAAGAAAGTATGGGTCTCTTTAACAAAGTGGCGATGAAGAGGTATCTTCTAATCTAGACCATTGACTCAAGGATGGATGGCTCAAGATGGATGGATGTACATGTGTATTTGCATTGTATTTCTAGATTTATTTTTCTGAAGGAATTCGGCAAGAAGAACATGTGATGTCATCCAATGATGTCATCAAGCTAGCAATGGGATGAATTGATGATGAACTGGTGCATGACCGAAGATGATATAGGGCAAATTGAATATCGTAGAGTCATTGGATTGACAAGGTGAATAAAGTAAGCATTAGCTAATTGGCTTGCTTGATGATGATGTCTACGTAAGTGAATATACGTATGCTCGATCTGTATAGGGTACCTGCATGCTTGGCTTTTTGTTTGCATGGACGGGATGGTTAGTTCACGGAGATAACAAGCTAGGCATCGATCTACAAAAGATATATATAGAGTAAGATTGTATTGCTCACCATAGTCAAACCATCAGCCGGCAAAAGAACAACGAGGTTGTGCTCGACTTGGACAAGAAGATGACGCTTCACGTGGCAGATCGACGGCGGCAGCGACAGAATCGAGAGACACGGCAAGGTCGTGCAGTTCAATAGGACGACTGCTGCTTCCTGCGCGTAGTCCGGCGACGTGGGGAACAGCAGAGCGACGGAACAGCGAAGCCCAAACTCAGGCTCGGCGGCTAGGGTTTCTGCGGCTGCTGTGCTTGAAGCGAGGCGGCAGCGGCTCAGAAACTCGGCGAGATGGTCAAGATGGTGGCAGCGCTGCAAACTCTCGAAGCGAGAGCTAGGGCAATGCAAGCGTGAGATTTTACATGGCTCTGGAAAAAGATACAATCGATCAAGGCTCCTTGCTATTTATAGATGGGCACATCCACCGGCAAGAAGAGTCCTGGACACGAACGGCATGTATGGCAATAGGAAAGAATATGAAAGCATGGGCTCTCTTAGCTTGCTTATTTGGTTCATGTGCTCTCGTCAAAACATAACGGCCCAGGGATGGAATTTGCCAGCCGGCCAAAATAGCACCTCGGCCACAAGCAGTAGAAGGAAAGAAATAATTTTTTTTTCTTTTTATTTAAAACGAGTTTTCAAAAGAATTTCAAATACCTTTCCGTTTCAGCTAAAACCAATCAACACAAAAACACAATGCAACAGCATGAGTGCACAAGAATGTCTCTAGCCTTATAATTGATTTTATTTTGACAAAAATATTTATTTTCCTATATTTTCATGAGCACAAAACTACATAATTAAATCAAATTAGCTATTTAAAAATCATGCAAAAATTTGGGTGTTACAGTGATTCGCCCGGCGATGCTATATGGTGCTGAATGTTGGCCTACAAAAGGGCGACATGTCCAGCAGCTAAGCGTGGCTTGAGATGCGTATGTTGCGCGTTGGTTTTTGGGGGCATACTAGAAGGGATAGAGTTCGAATGAAGATATTTGGGATAGGGTCGGGGTGGCTCCTATCAAGGAGAAATTGATTCAACATCGGTTGAGATGGTTTGGACATGTTCAACGGAGGCCTCCCGAGGCGCCGGTGCGTAGTGGAGTTCTAGAGCGGGTAGATAATGTAAAGAGAGGTAGAGGTCGACCCTAGACCGACACAGGGGCGAGAGGCGGTTAAGAGAGACCTTAAGGAGTGGAATATCTCCAAGGATTTAGTTTTGGACACGGGGGCGCATGGAGGCTAGCTATCAACGTGCCTGAACCATGACTTTGTTTCCTTTTCTATCTACCCTATCTTTATCTTTTTTGTCTTGTGCCTTTTTACGTTCTTTTATATCTTTGTTTCATATGGGTTCCATCTCTAGCCTACCCCAACCAGCTTGGGACTAAAGGCTATGTTGTTGTTGTTATTGTTGTTGTTGTTGTTGTTGTTGTTGTTGTAAAATTAGGGAGATCGGGCGGGAAAATGGAGGCTACAGGACATGGAGGTCCTGGGAGTCGGTAGTCCCGTCTATGTCGATTAAGGACTTGAGCTCGGAGCACTTCCTAATCATGTTGAACACAGCCTATCACTTAGTTGGCCGACCGGAGCTTGTCGACCACGAAGCCAAGTAACTCTATTCAAGCCTGGAAACCCGAGGAGTATAAAGTGCGTCTCGTAGGGGAGTCATCGAGTTAGTCGATGGGCAAGGTGTTTAAAAGTCCTTCGCTTGTTCGGCAAGGTGATATCCCCGAGAGTACGACGCTTAGCGGGACCGCGATTCTTGAATGAGCAGAAAGGTGACCTATAGCTACCTTTGGCCGGGTATGCTAGGGTGAGTGTTAGGAATATTTTCCCCAGCTGGGTAGTAATCGATTCGAGTCGCCATCGCTCCTGGATAGTGAGCACTTGACGGAACGGTTCCAATTTAGCACACAAATAAATAACTAATGATGAGGGATAAGTGGTGATGTTTATGATGATGATGGTGTTGATCACCACAGAAGGTGACGGTTGGACTTGTTCCATTAGTATAAGGTTGATTGTTTCATCTTATTACTTGTTTTAGAAATAGTTGCAAATTAAATCCTTATGCTATGGAGTTTAAAATGATGCAAGTTAAATTGAGGTAGTAATTATGCCTTTATGCAAATGAGTCAAGCTAGCTCCACCTATAAAGCCTTGCATGATTCTTGGTGTCTTTTTTTATTGAGTTATATGTCGGGTAAGTCTAGCTTAGTACATCCTCGTACTTTCGGGGTTTATTCGCAATTGTTGCAGATGGCCGCTATTATCGTGGTTGTTGCTTCATGTGTACCGCCTCCCTCCTCCGGCGGGAGACGAGGACTAGACCATTGGGCATGGTCTCCATATCACTCTTCTCATGCTTTTGTGGGATATGATAAAGACTATGACACTTTGTAATATATTTGTTTTGTACTTTGTTTCAAACTAAGCTTGCTTCCGCTACTTTTCGAACTTGGTTTGTAATAATAAATGAAACTTCGATGTATGGTAAGTGAGTCTCTTATGTTGTAATCTGTGATGGCAAGCGATGTGATACACTGATGATTACGATCATGTATGTTTTGCGATGTTGGTTTGAAATCCTTCGAGATTTCGGATGGTCGCGCTATTATATGACCTCAAGTTTGGCGATTTTCAGACTTGTGCTCTTATAATTTGTGGTCCGTCACACACACGCATACTGTGTGTATATACACGATATATGTATGAGCGTAAGCTCCCACACCTATTCATGTATATGTACACTTCTGCATATATTGCCCATACATATATATAGAATGGCTTTTTATTTCCCAGAAGAATTAAACTAAGCATATTTATGTGGACTTGGATTGGGATGTGGTAGGATATTTATATAATGGTTGGAGTTTGGGGAAAGGTCAAGGGAATTATTTGGTGGGGTTAACAAGGAAATATTAACGGATGCCAAATAAATTCCAGCGGGCAAACAAGCAAGCAAACATCAAACATGTAATCTAAATAAATCTATATGGTGAATTTTAATGCAAGGTTTTCAAAAACAGATTTTGGGTTGTGCAAAATAAATAAATCCAGTTTTAGTTGTAATTATAAAAAGTTTAAAATTTTAGTGATTTTTAAAATGATGCAAAAACACGGGTTATTCTGTGGCAGCGACGCGCCGGCCCTTGGGCGGCGCGGCGGGCCGATCGAGCGGGCGGGGAGGTGGAGCGGCACGGGCCGGCGGCTACGCGGGGCGAGGGAGGTGGAGCGGGATGGGCGGTGCGCACGGGGGCAAGGCGGCGTGGGTCGTGGCGGGGGTGGGGCGGAGCGGGCGGTGGGGTGATGCGGGTGGGGCGGCGCGGGGCGGGGTAGTGTCACGCCCCCCACTTTTAATGGGTCGTTAATCACATGTGTTTGCTCCGGGATCACGCCACAAACACGTCTATTAGTAACGAGATAATGGTAAAACGAAATTAATAATAAACCGAAATCAGAAATATAGGATAGATAGGGGCTCACAAAGGGCGACGAAGAGTCACCAAGCCGGGTTACAATATCGAGTTAGCCAACCGAGAAGCGATGGATTAACCATGACACCGCCCGCACTCCACGTGGCATACTTGTGCATGGATGAACTCACGGGCTTCAACGTCCTTCTCCTAAGCGAACACCTTGCGAACTCCTACGAAACTCGAATCTCTCCCTAACGACGAACTTACCTCCTAATGTGCCGATGTCCATCAAAAGCAGAGGAGGGGGTGAGTACAAACGTACTCAGCAAGTCCCAACGGGGGGTTGTAATTATTAAGGGTTTGGGCCCTAGCAGAGTCTCTAAAACTGCTCTCGCTAGTTCCCGGATTATAATATTATATCTTCACCATCATCATCATCATGGCCGCAACAGGTTAATCATTTAGTGTGAATCTAATCATAGATGATCTGTCCTAGCATTTGCCCATTCCAAGGACGTGGCTATTCGAATAGATTTAATACACTCTGCAGAGGTTGTACACTTTCCCCACACGAAAGGCAATCCTCACCATCGCGACTTGGCTTAGTCGGGCCTAACGAGATTCCGGTACCGCTTGGGCCGTCACCCTAGATATCCATATAATCTCTACCACGGCTTCTCAGGGGTTGGTACTACGAAGGATGCGCCTCATGCGTAGCCCTCTATGGAGGCCATCCCCTGTTCGTGAGTCCCGCCTGCGGGAGCACCACCATCCACACCACGGAGGATGTCGTCCCCGTGCCGCAGAGGAAAACCAACTACGGAGGCCGCCATCCCTGTACGTAGTGAACGGTGCTACAGAGGATGCGTCCTTGTACGTAGTCAACATCTCAACATATATAATCCGTGCACAATATGGCCAACACCATAACCCCTAAACTTTCGTGGAGGATCACATAGCAACCACGCCAACCAAACCACGAGCCGTTCCTCTCGTGTCGACTCCTGATAGGCCGCTCGCCTACTCCGGCCTCCTAGGTTGGAGATTATACTTTAATCTAGCGGGGTGTGGAATCAAGCCGTCCCATACCGACGTGTGGTCATGCGAAATATCTCACTAGGTAGACGGTCTATGAACCGGTCCTTAGGGGAGGCGAGTATCTCTCATGAAAACCCCCTCACGGTGATTCCCGATGTGGTATTTAGGCTCTACCGGACTACCACCACTCACCTCTTTTGTGGGTTAAACTCAGTTTATTATTAAACCATATTAATTAACATCATGGCTATTATCATATGTCCACAACATCTCATCATTAACTGGTGAAGGGTCGAGATGGGGACTAGAGGGGGGGGTGAATAGTCCCTTTTAAAAACTAATCGCACCGGCTAACCGAAACAAATGCGGAAGTAAACTTATCGGTCTAGCCAAGACTTCACCCCTCTAACTAAGACTCTAAATCACGTCATAAAAGATCCTACACAAGAAAGGTGAGGTTGTTGCATTTCTTAAAGCGCAATCATTAGAAACGTGGTTTAGAACCCATCTCCAATAACGGCGCCGAAAATGCGCCGTTGACATTCCTAAGTGAAACCACCGTGTCGGTGATAACTCTAGGTACATCAACGGTGATAGATCTTGCCAAAAAGATATTCATCTGCAAGCGCACGGATCTATCATTGTAGCATTTCACCCTAAGTATTCGAGGGTATCGTTATTTATATTTTCCCAAAGGAAGGCATGGTGTAAATGTCTCTAATTCGGGACATGGTCAAGATAACACGAATGTATAATAGACCAATATTCATAAAAGGGATAAAATAAGATAGGTAATAGGATAACTTGACACACACACTCAAGCCAATCTCAAGGATAAAGATAAAAGAAAGAATAAAAAGAATAAGTCTAATGTGGAGCGGGCATATCCTAGATAGTCATGTCAAGATAGCGGATATACACATGTTCTACTTTGTTAGAGATTCTAAGTCAAGATAGCCAAGGTCTCGCCAAATTACTTCGGGGCACCGCCCACGCCCAAAGGGCGGTGTCCGGCAATTTACCTTCGCGCCACACCCGAACGTGGGGGGATTACAAGGGACGGACAAGGTCGTCACAACCCGGCCGCCTACCCCCTCAACCGTGGGATGCGCCACAAAAGATAGAAAACCCTTAGTCTAGACACCATGTCCACACTCTTCGATTATTACTCAAGGCGTGTTAACAAGGCTTACCCGTCCCCCGGGTCCTTCTACGAGCACCGCCCGAAGGAACGACTATCAATCCCGCAACCCAACATTAACCAAGGCTAACTCTCGGTAGAACTCATCATAGCAATCTAGCTCTTGGTCTAAACATGTATGCAAGAAAGATTAAGCACAATGTTCTATATGACAAGATCATGATATAGAAACTATATACTAGTTCATCAATCAAGATTATATCATAAGGACTTTGCTCTAATTCAAGAACATGACTATATTGATAAGATGAGAGCAAGAACAAAAGGGAACTCTTGATATTATTCATACCGAAAGATGCAAGATGTCCAAGCTCTCCAAGTAAGCTCATGGCCTTCCTCCTTATTATTCTACTACTAATCTATAAAGAAGAAAAAAGAAGAAGAAGAAGAAGAAGAAGAAGAAGAAGAAGGAGGAGAAAGGGAGAGAGGCTCTATTGTGTGGTGTGTGTTACAATGGTGGGAGATGACCTCCTTTTATAGGTAGAGGAGAGGGGGCTCATTGGAAAATGTCCCTCCCCATATGGAAGGAGCCAAAACCGACACAGGAACACCTTCCTAGTTTGCTAAACCGACCAACCAACGTCGGCAACGCCCGGTTTTGGAAGGTAACAAACCGCCTCGCCAAACCTAGGCACGAACAGCCTCGGGATGGGTGCTTGGGCGCACGGTGGTGCGCCGCGCACTGTCTGGGCTTCGGTTCGGGCAGAGCCTTGCGGTGGCTGGCGTGTTTGGGCTTGAAAAGTTGTGTGGCGATGTTTGCTCGGCCCGATTCTACGTGTTTGGTCCATTTCTCCCTTGGGCTTGATGTTCTCTAGGAATGCGCTTTCGGGGAGGCGCCTTTTGGTGTATTTTTCCACTTGTTTCTTATGTAAATCTGCACAATAATAATTTGGACACTACAAGTAGAAATATGTCAATAATAAATGTATATGTGTGTAGTAAGGTATAGTTTCACCCCTTATTGGTAGAATGTTGACGTTAAAAATGTGTCGTTAGTGACCGTCAACAAACTCCCCCAAGCTTACCCTTTCTTGGCGTTCTCGAGCAAAAAGATAAGTACTTGGTTGTTGATCGAGTTGCTACTATGCCGATTATGTTTTTCAAGTGCCGGGGTTATAATAAGATTTTCTACTAGAGTTTGAATAAAATGGAATGCCTTTGCTCACCCTTTATTACCTTTCATCGTAGCGGGGCTTTTTAGCTTTTCTCAAAGCCTTAGGCGGTTGCCAAATAGAACGGTTATAACGTAAATACTTTTCATTCACCCTTTTGATCAACTTTCTCATCCGGGATTTATTTATTTAAGTTCTATTTTGTTTTTTTTTTAGAAAGTATGGGCTTTATTGCTATATATATATACATATTTTTTTTTGGAGAGGTGGGCTCTGCTCGCCCTAGACTTTTATCTTTTATTTCCTCTCTCTCTTTTTTTTTTTTTTTTTTTTGGAGATGTGGGCTCTACTCGCCCTCGGACACATGTCCATTTTTCCTCTCTCTCTTTTTTTTTTTTTTTTTTTAGCATAGCCCATATCATTTCTCTTTTCTTTCAAATTAGATTCCCTGATGTCAAGTTTCTCTTTTTGGACGAAATCATAGCAAATCCATTTGTACCATATCATACTTGGCAACAACTTAGACTAGATAGAGCCTATGCAACCCACATGAATCGGGTTTTTCGGGATGAGTTTTTAGACTTAGCCACTAAACCCAAACTTTAGAGAAATTCGAATTATAAACTAGGCACGAGGCAAAACATAAGACAGAGCAACTATTTATCATTTCAACGGGGGTAGAACTAAACATTTCTACAACACATATATATGGAGTGGAATAAGTTTCCTCTCTCTCTTTCTTCTTCCCCTCTTTTTTTTTTTTTTTTTTTTTTATTCTCGTACCTCATCATTCATATAAGATAAGAAAATAACCTGAATGGAATGTGAGATACGAGTTACCTTTGTGGGAGTCCTCCCCAAGCTAGCTTTTGACTTACCTTTGGTTTATGAACGTTGCTAGCTTGTGAACGCTATGAATGGAACATCGTCTTTTGAGCGTGCCAGAGACTCCCCAAGCTTGTCTTGTGATGATCTTGGAAGAGCGGGACAACCATTCTTAGGGTTTTAAAGGTTTTTATTTATTTTTATTTTTATTTTATTATTATCATTATATATATATATATATTATTATTATTTTGTTTACCAAACAACTTCGATCTCCATTGTCATCTCTTGGACTTACCCTCATGATGTTGATAAATCCTGCGGGGGGTTAGTCCATATGGTCGACAAATTATATACTCATGACTCGATTCAATAATCAAACTTCGACTCCATGTCTAATCGATTAGGGTAGACTTTTTGACCTAAGCACCATGCTTAATTCAAAACGCCTATGGAAGTATGATAAAAACTTCCAAACCAAAACATGCCAACATAGAAAAAAAGGGCGCATGAAATGAAAACAAGATTCATCCAATGGAGATAAAGGCATTGCAAGGCGATTTTTTTTATATATACTAAAAATTTATTCGAGAAAATATGTTTTATTTAGGAATATTTTTTTCTTAGTTTTTTTATAGAAGAATTTATTTGATTTATAAAGATTTTTATTTTAGTTTTTCAAAAATATTTACTTATAGATTTTTGTGTAGTAAATATTTTTGTTTATTTTGATAATAAAATATTTTATAAAACACATATTTATTATTATTTTTTTTTTGGAAGGTAATGGACAGAGGATGAGAGTGTAGGTTTCTCATTACCTTGGTAGGGTCCTCCCCAAGCTAGCGCAATGCTCATCGGATCGGGGTTGTTCCCCTGCTTTTGATCTTTTCTGCATGGTTAGTATATGGTAGATTCGCGAAAGTGGACTTACCATCCTTCGTGATTACCAAATTTTGAAACATATGCGGGAAGGAGCAAAAAGAGCAGCTTGTGTTGTTTTATTTATTTAATTTTTTTTTATTTTATTTGATAATTTTATTATCAAGGGAAGATGCAAAAAAACTTCACCAAACTTTTCAAACTCAAACAAGGCTAAGATAAAAATGCAATGTAGGTCTAGCCTTGTTTTATCTCCATGATGATTTTTTTTTTTATATGGAGATAAGTATGAGTAAAAAGAATTGGTGAATTATTACCTTTAGCGTGCACGAGTGTGTGTACCAACCACGCATGAAGGCAAGATGTTGAAACTCCCGCGGTGGTAGCTTGATGATCCATCTCGAGGCGGGCCACAAGGCTTAGGTGATACACACAGGTAGTGTATATGGATCATGGGCCCTAGTGGTCACAAAGGTGTAAAGGAGGATGTTCCTCCTTTTCTTTACCTTCTTTTTTTTTTTTTTACTTTTTTTTTGTTGGACCTTTGCGTTTTGAGTGTGTACTTGACCGCAGCTTGAGGATAGAGTTCATAATTGCCATCGGTAGCGTGATGATCTTGTTTTGGTAATGGCTTCCTCACACCGGAGTAGAGGGAGGCGGACCAAACTCACCCAGTGCAATAAGGATTAGTTACACACAAGGAATGTGTGCGAACCGTAAGCCTTGGTGCTTGCAACAAAGTCTTAGGAGAGAAAGATCCCTTCTTGCTTACATGGAAGCAACGGCGGGTGGAGTCAGTGCCTTCTTTGTTTATTTTGATCTTGTGGGGACAACCTGCTCCTCTCTCCTCTTATTATTATTTTTTTTCTCTCTTTTTTTTTTTTTATATATATATATTTTTTTTTTTTTTTTTTTTTTTTCAACCAGCTCTATATTTTTTTTTTTTTTTTTCAGCCACTTTCTCTTTTTTTCAACTCTTTTTCTCTTTTTTTTTTTATATAGCAAGGCGAGGCTAATCTCTTATTCATCTCTCTCTTTTTTTTTTTTCATCATATTTTTTTCTCTCTTTTTTTTTTTTCTATGATCCCCTTGTACGTGGAACTTGATATCATCACCGACCTCCCTCTCACACTTGGACTTTCGTGAAAAAGTCGAGTGTGCAAGGTCGAGGTCTCCTTTTGAGTCGTTCTTTTCGCCCAAGAGCATCAAAGTTTTCTTATTGATGTAGCCCCCATGTTTTCAAGGGTCGCGTGCCCCTTTGTTCTTCTTAGTCTCCACCGAAATGGTTAGCGACAAGAATACCCGAAGGTGCATACTAACTTGATAACATGTCCTTGCTTTTTATTTATAAGAGATTTTTTTATAAGAGTTTTTTATATAAAAGATTTTTTTATTTTAGATAAGTCTGTTATGAACAAAGGTCACTACACATGCATATTATCACGACGAACATGTTCTAAAAGATGCCTTATAAAAACCAATGCCTTCCCCGACAACGGCGCCGAAATGCTTGTTGCATTTCTTAAAAGCGCAATCATTAGAAACAGGTTTAGAACCCATCTCCAATAACGGCGCCCAGAAATGCGCCGTTGACATTCCTAAGTGAAACCACCGTGTCGGTGATAACTCTAGGTACATCAACGGTGATAGATCTTGCCAAAAAGATATTCATCCGCAAGCGCGCACGGATCTATCATTATAGCATTTCACCCGAAAGTATTCGAGGTATCGTTATTTATATTTTCCCAAAGGAAGGCATGGTGTAAAAGTCTCTAATTCGGACATGGTCAAGATAACACGAATGTATAATAGACCAATGTTCATAAAAGGGATAAAATAAGATAGGTAATAGGATAACTTGACACACACACTCAAGCCAATCTCAAGGATAAAGATAAAAGAAAGAATAAAAGAATAAGTCTAATGTGGAGCAAGCATATCCTAGATAGTCATGTCAAGATAGCGGATACACACATGTTCTACTTGTTAGAGATTCTAAGTCAAGATAGCCAAGGTCTCTGCCGAATTACTTCGGGCACCGCCCACGCCCAAGGGCGGTGTCCGGCAATTGCACCTTAACGCCACACCCGAACGTGGGGATTACAAAGGGACGGACAAGGTCGTCACAACCCAACCGCCTACCCCCTCAACCGTGGGATGCGCCATAAAACATAGAAAACCCTTAGTCTAGACACCACGTTCACACTAGTGATTATTACTCTGGCGTGTTAACAAGGCTTACCCGTCCCCGGGGTCCTTCTACCAGAGCACCGCCCCGAAGGAACGACTATCAATCCCGCAACCCAACATTAACCAAGGCTAACTCTCGGTAGAACTCATCATAGCAATCTAGCTCTTGGTCTAAACATGTATGCAAGAAAGATTAAGCACAATGTTCTATATGACAAGATCATGATATAGAAACTATATACTAGTTCATCAATCAAGATTATATCATAAGGACTTTGCTCTAATTCAAGAACATGACTATATTGATAAGATGAGAGCAAGAACAAAAGGGAACTCTTGATATTATTCATACCGAAAGATACAAGATGTCCAAGCTCTCCAAGTAAGCTCATGGCCTTCCTCCTTATTATTCTACTACTAATCTATAAAGAAGAAAAAAGAAGAAGAAGAAGAAGAAGAAGAAGAAGAAGAAGAAGAAGAAGAAGGAGGAGAAAGGGAGAGAGGCTCTATTGTGTGGTGTGTGTTACAATGGTGGGAGATGACCTCCTTTTATAGGTAGAGGAGAGGGGCTCATTGGAAAATGTCCCTCCCCATATGGAAGGAGCCAAAACCGACACAGGAACACCTTCCTAGTTTGCTAAACCGACCAACCAACGTCGGCAACGCCCGTTTTTGGAAGGTAACAAACCGCCTCGCCAAACCTGGGCTGAACCTCGGGATGGGTGCGGGGCGCACTAGGTGGTCTTGTGCGCACTGTCTGCGGGCTCGTTCGGGCCGGGCCTTGGCAGTCGGGCGTGTTTGGGCTTGAAAAGTTGTGTGGCGATGTTTGCTCGGGCGGGTTCTGCGTGTTTGGTCCATTTCTCCCTTGGGCTTGATGTTCTCTAGGAATGCGCTTTCCGGGGAGGCGCCTTTTGGTGTATTTTCCACTTGTTTCTTATGTAAATCTGCACAATAATAATTTGGACACTACAAGTGGAAATATGTCAATAATAAATGTATATGTGTGTAGTAAGGTATAGTTTCACCCCCTTATTGGTAGAATGTTGACGTTAAAAATGTGTCGTTAGTGACCGTCAACAGAGGTGACAAGCCTAGCTTGAGCTCCTAATCAATTCTAATGCAAGGTCACACAAACCTAAGCACTAGTACTTCAAGCACAAGAGAGCTCCTACACAATTCTAGTAAGCGCAAGCACAAAGCCCCTAAGCTCACTAGGTGCACAATGGATAAGGCAACACACGCCTAACCCAAAGGCTCAAATTATCTAGCTACACAAGCTAAGCAAAGTAACTAAGCAAGCTACACAAGCTAGATAGTTACAACTACTCTACTCAAGCACAAGCACAAGTATATAAGAATGTAAGAACAAAGCTTGTGATGAAGAGAATGCAAACTACCGCGAAGTGTGGACACAAGATGACACCGGTGATTTTTTACCGAGGTCTCGGGAAGCTTGCCAACTTTCCCCTACTCCTCGTTGTGTCGACCAACACTTTAGTGGTTCTACGGTTTGGCGAATCATCCGGTGATGATTCTCAAGCTTAATGGCCAGTGCCAAATCTTGTTGTGGTTGGCTTGCTTTCTTTTCACCTTTGCTTGCATGAGAGAATACCACTTGAATCTTGCATGAGGCATCTCTCTATTTGGGTGTTGCTTGCTTCTCTAGATCAACCCATTAGATTGCATCAACTAAGCATCTCCAATCGTTCCTAGAATCTCACTTCCATGTTAGCCATCCAAGCACGGTGCTTGGTTTACCTCAGTAGGCGGCATGCCCCCAGCGGGAGAAGTGACCTCTCTCCAAGAACCATTCTTGATACTCACTTGATTTAACTCTGGTTGATTGATCCAACTGATGGACTTATCATGATGAATAGACTTGCTTCTTCTTTAAGTCCTTTTCTTTCTTCCAAAGATATCCAATGATCATTTGAGCTCATTTCTTGATCTCCATCTTGAGCTTGGTCTTGATCTTCAACTAGAGTACTAGATGTGTTTTGTACTCATGTTTGTTATGCTTCTAACTCAATTCAAAACCAAACTTAGGTGCCTCAAACACTTATAAACAAGATTCCAACTTGAGGACCTTTCAATCAAAGTGACTCTTGATCAAACCAATAATTGTCACTTTTCTGGCAGATTTTGTACATCTCAAAGAATAAACCATAACTCTCAATGTACATGTTGAAATGCCATGAAATTTGGTGGAGATGTGCAACACTAAGTCATCTAGTAGCCATAAAAATTTGAGCACCATAGCCCTTATGGATTGCTACCAGATTTCACACCTTTCCACACTAGTACATGCTGAAAACAGCTGCAACATAGTTGAAAAGTTCCACTCCAAAACCGAAGTATCCCTTATCTTCTCATCATGAAATTTCTACAGCATCTTATACCATAAGCATAGAGAATGCATACCAAATTTCAAGCCATTCCAATAAGATTTGATCATTCAAACATGGCTAAGATCACAGCTCACTCAGATTTTGTAATAGTGGACAGATTTGAGCAATTGAGCTATGCTTCAACAATTTAAATCAAATTTGATGCCAACTTGTTTGAATATCATCACAAGACATATATCAATTGAAATCACATACTAAGAGTCATCTCATGATCATATTCATTCAAACCAACTCAAATTTGACTACTAAGCATTGAATCCATTCAAGCACCTCATAGCAAGCAACATATGCATATATATCCAATTCAATCAACTCATATGCATCCAAATATGTGTGATCACTTAGGAATATACCTTTGTAGCTCATGATCATCAAATAGCAAGCTTCAACTCAAATATTTGCAAGCCATCAAATATTTCCAATAAACCACCATAACTTCGAATTTGCACTTGTATGTTGTAGCACTTGGACTTCACTTGTCTTGACTTGGCATTGGGATATAATTGCACTAGGCTTCATTACTTGACTCAATTAAATGATGAACAATAAGAACTCAATTGAATCAAGCCTCCAATGCCATGGTACCTACATACATTCATCCACTTTTGATGGTACCCAAACTAGTTTGGGTCCCCTCAAGTTAGGTGCAACATACTTAGGCAAAGCCTTAGTATGAATAGCGGGATGTTTTGCAATAGCAACCGAAGAGGTACCATTGTCATCCTTTCTAAGCACAAGATTATCAATAATTGAACTAGGCTTAGAATCATTACCTAGGGGACATGAATGAGCCATGTGTCCCCTTTCCTGGCATAAAGTAGCATCTTCTCATTGCCTTGCTTCAACTTGTTTGCTTGAGCCTTCTTCTCAAGCTTGTTTGGACAACCCGAAGCTAGGTGGCCCAATTTATCACAACTATGGCACTTGATGTGAGCATGCACATTCTTTTCTTGAATCTCGCTCATCATCTTGGCATCTTGGATATGAGTTGGATGCCTTGCTCTTGCCTTGCCACCCCTTCTTGTTTTCTTCTTCATCTTCAAGTCATCAACTTAAGCTTCATGGTTAATCTTGACTTGATCTTGGGGATTGTTTTTCTTGCTCAACTTGTGGCTTTGGTTGAGGCTCATCTTGATGCTTTACCAATTTTTTGGTTGGGCATGTTGAGGTGAGGTGACCCCAAACATTGCACTTTCGACACTTGACATGCTTGAGCCTCTCTTCTTCCTTCTTCAACTTGAGCTTTTCTTCATTTGGGCAAACCTTCACAAGATGTCCATTTTCATGGCATTGATAGCACATGAAATAAGATAACTTCTCTTATTCTTGCTTCTTTATTTCTCTTTCATATCTTCTCTTGCCCCATCTTTTACCTTTGATTTTGCTTTTGTTGAAGCCAATGCCACTCTTGTCACCGAAGCTTCTTTTATTCTTCAACATATGCTCAAAGGTGACTTGAGAGTTGTAGCACCTCTCTAACTTATTGCTCAAATTCTTCACTTCATTTTTGAGCTCATCATTCTCCTTCAAAAGGTTAGTCTCACAAGACATAGAAGAAGAACAAGCATCTAATGATGAAAAACATGGCATAGCAAGTAGATCATCGCAAGAGGTGGATACATGCTTCTTGCCTACATCACAAGGGTTAGCACAAATATGTGATTGATCAATTGACCCATGTGATGAGCTCTCACTAGTTTTAAATTTCTCATTTGAAAACTTCTTAGTGAGAAAAGCATGGTCTTGTACCAAGTTATCATGAGTAACACAAAGTTCCTCATGAGCCAATTTTAGCACATCATGTGAACAAGTAGTGACATAAAGTAGATGCTCTTGTTGTTCACATGTTTTCTTTAGAAAAGAGTTTTCATTTTCCAAGTTCATTGTTTTAGCTTTCTCTTTTTCTAAAGACATGGTCATGCTAGCAAGTCTACTAACAAGCTCATCATATGAATCATGGTGATCAATCACATTGTCATTTGATACCTTAGTGTCACCTAGTGACATGAGACAATATGTTGATGTAGTGGATGAACTTGGAGTAGCATCATCAACCGAGCATGAACCATCCTCATTGCCATCAAGTGTGCTTGAGGTAGAATCATCACTTGCAACACTTGAGGCATCTTCATCAACCTTGTCAAGTGAACTTGTGGTAGTTCGATCATCATCTTCACTTGACCATGACGTGGAGCAATGTTGCTCATCATCCTCATGAACCAACACCTTTGGCGCCTCATCCTCCTTGTACTTGCCATCGTCCCATGTGGAGGCATCGCCATAGGTGTGCTTGATGTCCTCCCACAACACATGTGCGGACACCTTAGTGTTCACCTCCTCAAACACATCAAAACTCAAAGAATTGATTAGATACCAAAAAGCTTTTGAATCAAGTTCAAAAGATCTCTTTGAGCTTTGGTGAGATTCTTATGGTCCATAGCAAAGGTGAGACCACTTGTGACAACCCACCACACTTTAGGTCCCATGGCACGAAAATGATCAAGCATATGGTGTTTCCACCGTGCAAAGTGTGTGCCATCAAAAAAGTGTGTGTCACTCAAACAAGCATCACTAAACCCTCTAGTTTCCATCCTCTCGGGCCGGTAAAGACCACTAAATGAGAGACCACAGCTCTGATACCACATGAAGGGTCGAGATGGGGACTAGAGGGGGGTGAATAGTCCCTTTAAAAACTAATCGCACCTTTAACCGAAACAAATGCGAAGTAAACTTATCGGTCTAGCCAAGACTTCACCCCTCTAACTAAGACTCTAAATCACCTCACAAAAGATCCTACACAAGAAAGGTGAGGTGACAAGCCTAGCTTGAGCTCCTAATCAATTCTAATGCAAGGTCACACAAACCTAAGCACTAGTACTTCAAGCACAAGAGAGCTCCTACACAATTCTAGTAAGCGCAAGCACAAAGCCACTAAGCTCACTAGGTGCACAATGGACAAGGAAACACACGCCTAACCCAAAGGCTCAAATTATCTAGCTACACAAGCTAAGCAAAGTAACTAAGCAAGCTACACAAGCTAGATAGTTACAACTACTCTACTCAAGCACAAGCATAAGTATATAAGAATATAAGAACAAAGCTTGTGATGAAGAGAATGCAAACCACCGCGAAGTGTGGACACAAGATGACACCGGTGATTTTTTACCGAGGTCTCGGGAAGCTTGCCAACTTCCCCCTACTCCTCGTTGTGTCGACCAACACTTTAGTGGTTCCACGGTTTGGCGAATCACCCGGTGATGATTCTCAAGCTTAATGGCCAGTGCCAAATCCCACAGCTGGGAGCTCGATCGAGACCCTCACACAGTGTGAGTTCTCTAGCCAATCCCTCAGAGGGCATCGTGTGAACCCACACACAAGTGTGGTAGCTCAATGACACGCTCCACTAGAGTTGCTCTTCACGATCCCCGCGAGGTAAGCACGAACCTCTCACAATCTCTTCTTCTGAGCACCGCACAAGCCTCCTTGCGTGCTTCACGAAGTCACTTGCCACCAAGCCGTCTAGGAGGTGGCAACCTCCAAGAGAAACAAGCACACCGGCTTGCAACACGATCACCTAGTGCCACGAATGCGATCTCTCAACGCAACGCACTAGAACTCGATCTCTCACTCAATCGGATGAACGATATCAAGCATATGTGAGTGGGAGGGCTCTCAAGCACCACAATACAAGCCACCAAGGCTAGAATGTGCTCAACAACCCGCCCAAAGTCGGCCACCCCATCTATTTATAGCCACAAGCCAAAATAGAGCCGTTGGGGTGCTTCAGCATTGATCGGGACGCCCGACCCAGGACTCACCGGGCCAGAAGTCCGGTCCACGAGTCCGGTCACAACCAACACGCCGGGCCCACAAATGGCGCCCACCTCCATGCGTCCGGGCGGACGCTTCCGGCCGAAGCACCGGAAGCTTCCGTCCAGAGGTCGGTCCCTCGCGTCCGGTGAAATCCGGCTGCAGGGCTCTACGCGACCGCACCCACCGGAGCGTCCGGCCGGCAAACGTGCTTCCGGTCGGGCGTCCGGTCACCGCTTTCCAGCGAAAACTTCACCAAAACAACAACACCTTCGCTTCGACATGCTACCCATCAAGTATACCAAACTTGAGCACGAGGAATAGCATGTTTTCTCCACCACGATGCATCCGGCGCAATAGAAAATATGCATCTCATTTTCTCGAAAGCGCCGAATCCCGCCTCGCAAGCTCGGCAGGAGGATGAGTGGTTCCCAAACCCAACTCAACCCTGCAATCACCGCCGCCTTTGCAAATGTGCCAACACCACCAAGTGTATATCACCATGTGCAAGTGTGTTAGCATTTTCACAATCATTTCAAAGGCCGGGTTAGCTCTTAGCATGCCACTCGATCCTAACACATCGCAAAGTTAGATCGCTCAAGTAGCACTAGATGACCGATATGCAAACAAGTTTGCCCCTCTTGATAGTACGGCCATCTATCCTAAACCCGGTCATAAACTTCTCTAAGCTCCAATGACCGGCGAAATGAAATGCCCTATAGGTTATACCTTTGCCTTGCGCATTTCCATTCCGCTTCATCTCCAAGTGTCGATGCAACACATGCACCAACACGATCAACAATGATATGATCCATTTCATATCATCACATGACCTTCTTGATCCATCGATCTTGACCTCACTTGCTCTTCACCGTTGCGTCGGTCCATCGGCGCCAAGTCCCTCGACTTGCCCTTCACACTTGCAACCGGTCCGTCAACCCCACCTTGTCTTGATCTTCACCACACTCGGTCACATGACTCCATGTCATGTCTCATGTGCAATAAGCTCCTTCATTGCATCATCATGTGTGAACTAATTTCCTGTGTATAATCTCAATCACACATATTAGTTCACCTAATGTTGACACTCAATTACCAAAAACCACAAGAGACCTTTCAACTGGGCACTTAGCCCCTTAATAATATCGAGCACTCAGCTCTTCAAATAACATCGAGCACTTAGCACATCATCATCTCATAATCGCATACGATAATAGCCCATGATCTCTCGTTTCTTATTTAACATCATTATCATTATTACTTAATTAAAGGTCAGGATTAGGGGGGGTAAGGACTTGCCTGGGAGGTTCTTACGAATCGGCACGGCGTCGAACGCTCCTAGCTTTCCTCGGACGGAAACTCCTAATCGGTCGATGAAAAACTAACACACGTATATCGACAAACCCGGTTTAACTAAAGCAAGCATAACAAACATGGAACATTATGGTGGTGACAGGTTAGATGCATAGTCCTAGATTTTAGAGGAATTATGGAAGTCGTTTCACTCAAATCGGAGTTAATTTGCATGAGTTATGAATTATAGAACATTAATCCCTAATTACTCAATTAGGGTAATATTATAATATAATTTTATCATGTAACAAAGTTGGAACTAATTACATGATAAAATTTTATAATTCAAATAATGAATTTACAAATTTTAAAAATTTTTCTCGACAAAGGAAATACAATTTATACAATCCCGTGTACACTTCTCGGGATTATCAGTAGCATTTCCTTAGGTGCACCCAGCGGCCAGATGTGTGATCGTGTCTTTGTGTCTCGACGGGTGGGGTCCCCTCGGCCACGTGGTAACATGACAGCGTGGTCACGGCGGGGGATCGGGGAGGCCACGCGCTGCGCCCCCTTTGGCGAGCCCGACGGCGTCGCGGCGGGTGATGGCGGCGGCAACGGGTCGTCGCCGTCGTTCGTCCCCGTCGCGGCGGTCCTTCGCCGGAGACTCGCGCGGAATCGGCCGCCCCTTGGCCATAGCTCGCCCCAGGTGCACATTTGATTCCCCACGCCGCCCGGTCGAGACGGCCGATCGGGGGGCGGGGAGGCTCACCTTCCACGGCGGCGGCGGGCGGCGTCGTTCTCGGCGGCGGTGGTGGGCGACGCCGAGCTACACAAAGACCATAGCACACTATTTGCAAGGGAAAAGGAAGAGGAGGGTTTAGGGAGACGCACCGCTTGCCAATTGCCTCGGCAACGACCACGATGGCGGCGAACCTCAAACCCTAGCCGCGCGCGAAACACACATTGGGGGAAACCGGATTGCGGCGGAGGGGAGGAAGAGAGAGGAAGATAGCGCGAGCACCGCGTGTGCAAGCTCATCGCGACCTCTCGCGCCGGGCGAGGTCGGGCGGTGAGCCGCATGGTTATTTATAGCCGCGCGCGGACGCCTCGTCGGGCGAGATATTTCTCGCTGGTCGCGATCTTTTTCCGGCAGCGCAAAGTCGTGCTCGCCGACTTCTGGGCAGCTCCGCCGCTCCGCCTCGCCGTTCGCACCGGCCGGCTTAGTTGGCTCGGGTTGGCACCGTGGTGTCGTCACGGTGGCTGGGCGGGTTATCGGGCATGGTCGCCGGTGGTGCCAGGCGCTGCGTGGACCTTGACGGCAACGTGGGCCGAACGGCCAGCACTACAGCTCAAGGTGAGTCCGCGGCTCGCTATGCCCCGCGGTCGCCGTCCCGGCGTGGGCTATGCCGCCGCGGCCGCGTTAACTCGCTGCGGCGGAGGTCATCGATGTCGCCGTCGCGCCGGCGGCGTTGAGCCGCGGGACGGCGAAGCTGGCTGACAAGACGCGACAGCTCGGCGGGCGGTCCGCGCCTTCCACGGTCCACGCCCACGCCCACCGTGGCACTCGGCGTTGGCGCACCGGCGTGGCGCCGGCGGGCCCTCGCCGCCCGCGTGAGCGCCGCGTCGGGGAAGAAGAGGAGCGGGTCCCACGCCGTCGGCGCAAGGAGAGAAGAGAAGAGAGTGGGCCGGCGACGGTTTGGTCTGGTCGGGCCACACGGCGTGGGGAGGGAGAGAATAGAGGGAGAGGAGGAGATGTTGGGCTGAGCTGAAAAGGAAATGAGCCCATGTACCTTCTCTCTTCTTATTCTTTTCTATTTCTCTTTTCTTATTTCTCTCTTTTCTATTTCTCTTTTCCTCTCTTGTGTACTCTCATATATGTATATATTTATATTATTTGCACAAGTACATGGACTATTGTACTCCTATAAATACATACATATATATGTACACACTTCTCCCCAATTCTTATTATCTCATGTGAACATCCTCACATATATATTTATATATATTTATTCATGCAAGCACTTGGGTTCCTATTCCCTAGCCTTATACTTTGAGAATATTTATTCCCTTGTGCCATTTAATATATACAAATATATATGGTGTTGGAAATATGGTACACGTGTCTCGATAGTTTAATTCCCAAAGAGAATTAAGTAAATTGATCCTCATGCATGCTTCCATAATTTAATATCTAATTAGTGCATCAAGTTACCTTCCACCATAAGCTCACAAGCAAGCAACAAGATTCCTATTCTTCTAAATGGTGGGAGTTTGAATGCAAGGTTTTTCGAAAGCCGAGTTGGGTTTTGCGGAAAAAAGTAAATCAAGTTTTAGTTGTATTTCAAAAAGTTTAAATTTTTAGTGATTTTTAAAATGATGCAAAAACACGGGTGTTCTGGGTAGGGGCGGGGGCACAACAAGGGTTGGTGTGCGGGGGCGGGGGCGAGGGCGGTAGAGGGGACGATGGCGGGTATTGATGGCGTCCGCAGCGGCGGTGGGGTGTGTGTGTGAGTGCGTGAGTGGAGAGCTGAGTGAGTGAGAGAGAGAGAGAGAGAGAGAGAGAACGAGTCAGGGGAATCGGATAAGTGTTGGGTTAGGTCCTTTACCGAGGGCCAAACCGGGTGGATATTCGGTAAAGACCTTACCCTCGGAAAACCTTTTTGAATTTTCACAGCCAAATTTTGGGTCAAATTTCACATTTCAAATTTTACCAAGTGTCCCGCAGGACCCCCCGGTAGATTATGGTAAGTTTACCGAGGGCCTATATTCGGTACCCTCGGTAAAGGATTTTTACCAAGAGCTATGTATACGGCCTTCGGTAAAATATCCTTTTTCGAATTTGACATCCAATTTTTTTTTGTCTTTCCTACAATTGCCTCATAGTTCATGTCCAAATTTGAGATTTTTAAAAACACTTTAGTATATATTTTGATTTTGTTTCTTTTAAATAAATTTTCTTTTATAAGTCAAATTTGAACTGAAGCCATTCGAATAAAGGGGAAACATGAATGAAAAAATGATATTCATATTCGTGAGTGCAATGTGATGCCTCATCCGAGGATAGACCCAAAACTTTGAACATCTTGTTCACGGAACATGACCATTCACTTGTGGGTGAATAGTTTTTAAATTATATAAAATGCAAACGGTTGAAAAATTATGAAACTTGTTGAGTTGTCGTGATATCGTATGTGGAGACTATGAAAAAAATTTGAGGTGGTTTTTCGTTGGCGTTGGCTCCAACGATGGCTGAAACCCACGACAACTCCTCTCGAGTTCTATTATCACATGTGGTATATGTCTTGGGTTTTCGACCATCGTTGGAGCCGCCGCCACCACCACCACCATCTCCACCAATGTCGGCCGCCACCACCACCACCGCCCACGCCCTCCACCACCGCCACCCACGCCCGCGCCGTTGCCACCCACGCCCGCCACACCCACCACCATCAACCGCCACCACCATTGCCACCCCACCACCGTCGGCCGCCACCACCGCCGCCGCCACCACCCCCACCATCGCCCACGCCCGCCAGGCGCCAATGCCCATGCCTGCGCCGCCAATGCCCACGCTTGCCACCGCCGTCCACACGCCGTCCACTACACCCTCCACCACCGTCCCGCGAGCCCGGACACCCTCCACTCGTCGTCCCGCGCATGCCCCAACGCCCTCCACGCGTGCGTCCACCGCCCTCCGCCCACGCCCTCCACCGCCGTCGATCGTGTTATGGTATATTGCTATGATTTCCCGAAGAATATGTGTTGTTGTATATAATGCTACTATATATTTTTAGTTAAGTGGTAAAAAATTGAATATCATTATGTTAGATGGCTAGACGTAATCTTCTACCGCCAGAAGTCATAGGTTTCACTGGCCATCAATTAGTCAAATACATTTGTATATATATATTTACCATTTATATGATCTTTAAATGTATTGTGGCCAATTGACCAAATCACTTGGCTTAAACACACTCTCTCATACTTTGGGGTTCAGCAAGTGGACGTCCGAAGACTATCATGATCTTAATGGTCAATTAGGGCGACAAATCCAATGTCGAATTAGCTTTTCCATTGCCTCGAGGAGGAGAAGTAGAAATCCTATACAAATCTCAGAGGCTAGAATAAAAGCACTGCCCGTGTTGCACAAAAATATATTGTCATGGGATGTGTACACAATCTTGAAGAAATGGGTACACTCTGCCTACATTCTCCTCATTGTTGTTAACAGCTAAAAGTAGGAACATGATTCATGATGTTGCGGGATTGGCTACAAGCATGGCTCAGAGGAACCGAAATGATGTGGTAATCTCGATATGTTAATTTATCACCTAGCTTATATCTAGAAATGATGTGGTATTCTCGATATGTTCTCATAATTTGTTTTCCAATAATTACAGGTTCAAGTGTATGACTTAACCTCACGCTTTGGTGTAGTTATGCATCCATTCTAACCCAAACAATGTCTCGACCGGGTTATGTCCGGAGATGGGCTAATCCAATGTCAACACTCACTACAGATGGATATCGTGCAAAGGTGGTTGCTTGTAAGATTGGAGACCCAAATGACACGCCCAAAGACAGCTTAAACATCGTCGATTACACCATGTCGTCATAGTTGTGAAGCAAAGGAGGATGTATTAGTTAGAACGTTGTTGCACATTTTGGAGATCTGTGCTTTCAACATCGGTGACCTACACTTCACCGAGTTATTTCGACACGACCGCAGCAATAAACTTGTAGTGAAGTTGTAGTAGAACTTGTAGTTGTAGTAGAACATCTTTTGCTTGACTTGTTTTAAATTATGCAAGTTTGTATGGATGTGATATATTTGTGACTTGTTTTAAATTAAGTAAGTTTGTATGGATGTGATATATATGTGACTTGTTTTAAATTATGTTTGTCGAGGTGGAATAAAAAAATATATGGTCAATTTGCCGAGAGTCATGGAAAGGCTCTCTACAAAATATCTTTACCGAGGGCATGGACGAAGGCGCTCGGTAGAGTGACCATATTATACCGAGTGCCTATCGCCCGCTCTCGCAGACTTCACGGGCGGAGGGCGTTAGCCGTTCTGCCGCCCGGCTAGGCGCGCCCCGCCCCGGGGGTGGTTCAACTCTACCGGCGCCTATCTCGTGCTCTCGGTAGAGTTGACGGTAGACCCGCCGCCGCCACGCCGCGCAGACGTGAACTATATCGAGGATGGAGCTTTGCGGAGGGGCTGGCTCATGGTGAACTCACGCTCTACCGAGAGCTCCTAGTTACTGAGGAGTGAGGGTTGCGCTCGTTACCGAGGGTTGGGCTCTCGGTAGAAGGAGATCTACCGAGAGCTTTATTTCGCTAAGATCGGCTCTCGGTAAAGAGAGACTCTACCGAGAGCTTCCCTGCACGGCTCTCGGTAGAGACCCTCTGGCCTCTGTGCGGCAGTGTCTCTAATGTATCATTTTGAACATGTTTCTTTTACTAATTTTGGTTTGGCTTTGGCCACACATATTATTCCCTCCGGTAAAAAATAACATTAATGGAGAGACAGGCCCTGTATATGCTTGACACGTTCGTTGTGAACCAAGTGCGAGCGAACATATGAGTCAGAGTTCATTTGAACCAACAGCTAGAATATATATTGACATTTTTTGCTTTGTAATAAATTTTATGGTATTAAACGTGCTTTGAAGTAACCTGGACATCGTCCACCGTATCTAGCTAAAATTAGTTGGGTTTTTGGCCGTAAATAAAAGTGGTCGACACACTGCAAAAATAGCCACCCCGGCATTGTGCGATTGCGCAGGCGCAGGAGGCGGCCCACCATGCATACATATGCCTGCCGTCCACCTGCGTGCATGTATATATCATCCATGGATGGCCCCGCCGAGATTTGCTAATATTGTAGCTAGCTACTAGATTCAATCTCAATTCGTTGTAGCAAGCAGCAAAAGAAGGATCGGATCGGAAGAGTAGCAAGGTCCCGGCCAGCCGGCCGATCGTCGAAGGATCGAGCGAGAAGCTGCTGCTGGTGGCTGGCTGGCTAGTAGTTAGGGTATGACGACGACACCAATTATGATACGGAGGACGGCGGCGGCGGCGGCGGCCACGACGACGGTGTGCTGCCTAGTCCTGCTGCTTCTACTACTGGCGGCGTCGACAGCGACCGCGCATTTTACGGTCGGCGCCGACGTGGAGGAGTACATGAGCAAGCGCACGCAGGAGCCCCGCCGCAGGAACCGCGGCGGCGGCGTCGGGATCAACGACCTCATGTCCAGTGCGGCGCGCTTCCACGCCAACGTGGATGCACGCTCGTATAGCCGCCGCTCCGACCTGCAGGTGCAGGAGGAGGCAGCAGCTTCTACCGCGGGGACCGGGCGTGTAACGAAAGCAGAAGAACAAGAGGCTTCAGCTGAAGGTGGCGATTAACCATCCAATTCATTCATTCATTTACCAAATGTATGCAGCCATTATTCTTATTATTCTATACGTGTACGTACGTACGTACCCCCGATCCCATCCTTGTTGGATTAAGCATTATTGATCGATTATTATATCTGTAAGCAAGCACAACCAGATATTACTCTTTATAATATATGCAAAAAAAATTACCAATTCTAATACTGTGAGAAGTAATTCGTGACAGTGTACTCTCACGCATTATTTTTGTGAGAGTAAAACCGTTTTTCGTGACTTTTCTTCATTCTCACAAAATATCCAGTTTACGGTAGTGTATATCTATAAATTTATTCTATATCTATATAAAAATAATATTCTATAAAAAACTTTATTATTTTGTAAACTAAAAAACACAAGACAAAGTTTTTCATAATTTGTTTTGAGATCTACAAATTTCATTTGGGCAGTTTCTTCATTACAGGTCATCTAGGACATGTCACGTAGTTAAATACTATTTACCTGATATGACACACAAGATAATTTCAAATGAAAACCATCCGAGATTGTTACAAAAATTTCAGCTTCAAAATCCAAAAATTGAAAAGTAGTTTTGTATAACAAGATGATTATAAACAAAAAGTCACAAGTTGCGGCATTTTTAATGCAAAATTCGCAGTGTACGTGGCCAGCTGGATTCAAACCCATGACCCCTCCCTCGCCGTACCTCCTCTACCACCACACCACACCGCCACTTGTGTCCGGATTCCCACTCGGTTCCCCACATATTAACAACATGATTCTAAATGAAAAAGTAACAAGAC
This sequence comes from Hyparrhenia diplandra, assembly GCA_015847255.1. Taxonomy (NCBI): domain Eukaryota; kingdom Viridiplantae; phylum Streptophyta; class Magnoliopsida; order Poales; family Poaceae; genus Hyparrhenia; species Hyparrhenia diplandra. The sequence continues at coordinate 121,907 of JADLZK010011186.1, read as the reverse complement.
GTGCCATTTTTCACTCAAAAATTGCACACTACCAAAAGAATTCGAGCCGGCGAGGTCCCTCGCGTACTTTTTGTAGTTTCTCCATCCTAAGGTCGTTACAAAAACTTCAATTTTAAAATTTTAAAAATCCATACGTTGTTTTCTATGACAAGATGATTGTAAATGAGAAAATCGCAAGTCGTGGCTACGTGATCGGCCGATTCAAACCCGCGACCTCCCCTCACACATGTTGGTAATTTCTCCGTCCTAGGTTGTTACCACTAAAAATAGCGCTATAGCGCCGCCAGCAGCCAGAAACAGCTCTCGTGATGCGAATAGCGCTATATAGCGCCAAATAAATAGCGAATAAGCGGTGCTATAGCGTTTTGGCCAAACTCCCGCTAAATTATGTAACCCAAATTTTTTTGCATGGGTTGTTACAAAAACTTAAATTTCAAAATCGAAAAATTGATACATAGTTTTCTATGACAAGATGATTGTAAATGAGAAAGTCGCAAGTCCGCGACATTTTGCGCAAAAAATCGCATGCAATGCGGTCGGCTGGATCCGAACCTGTGACCTCCCCATGCCCATGTTGCTAGTTTCTCCATTCTAGATTGTTATAAAAATTTCAATTTCAAAATTGCAAAATTAATACGTAGTTTTATATGACAGGATGATTGTAAATGAGAAAGTCGCAAGTCGCGACATTTTTGGACAAAAATCACGCGCAAATATGACAGGATGATTGTAAATGAGAAAGTCGCAAAGTCGCGACATTTTTGGACAAAAATCACGCTACGTGGCCTCGGCTGGATTTGAACCCGCGACCCCCTCCTCATGCATGATGATAGTTTCTCCATCTGAGGTCATTACAAAAATTTCAATTTCAAAATTAGATTACGTAGTTTTTATAACAAGATGATTGTAAATAATAAATTCGCAAGTCGCGACATTTTTCATACAAAAATCGTGGTTATGCGGCCGACAGGATTCAAACTCGTGACCTCTCCCTCATGTGTACCTTCTCTACCACACTATCCCTACATATTATAGAAAACCGAGTATAAATTGTTTGTTTGAGGGCCTAAACTGAGTGTAAATTGTTTGTTTGAGACCCTAAAAGAACTCAAATAGAAAAGTTGTCAACTACAAAAATTAAGGGAAAATCTGTACGTCACTCGAGTGATTGTTTGGAATCGGTCACTCGATTTTTTTGTCCGTCTGATCTTGATCGGAAGGATCTGATGTGTCTGTTTGTTATGTGTCTCTTCCATGTGGACCTGATGTGTCGGTGCTGTGATTTTGGATTTTTTTGGGAACCGCGTATATCATTTTTGTAATTGAGGCGTTGATTGCGCCGCTCATTTCCCGGCGTTTCTTCTCTCTCTTCATTTTCTCTTTCTTTTCGTTTTCTCTGTTCGTCTTCATCTCGGCAGTCACGGTGGCGGCGATTCAGGCGGCAGTGGTGATTGGGTGGGTGGGGGTTGAGACGTCAGGAGCTATCGCTGGTGAGTTAATCGTCATTTCTGTATCCTATCTCCGTTTTCTGATCTGATTCTCTCGGCGGTGAGGCGGTGATTTTGTTCCAGGTGAACTGCGAGGGTTGTTGAGTTTGTTCGTCCAGAGAGGAACGGGTTTTTGCTTGGGATTTGTGAGTTGACGGCGAGGATGATTAGCTAGGGTTTGTTTGCTGTTCGTCATTTTTCCATCTTGCCCTTTTGATTTTTTTGTGTTCTGTTCTATGTAATTGAAGTGTACAGTGTGGTGGCATGGATCCGATGCATGGTTGTCTGATATATTTTTTTGATATAGTTATAGCGGAGTCTGTAAATTATACTTATGTATTTGTTAGTAATTTACAATAAATAATTCATTATAAAATTAGTAATGTTTTTTATATGTAATGTCTGGTTATGTTTTAATTTTTTTGCAAATACATGTGTACGTTATGGGAAAAAAGGTTTTTTAACTCCGCCTTGAGTTTAGGGTTTATGGTGTTTGTCGAGTTTAGGGTTTTTGGGTTGATTTGTCTTTTGAAAAGCATGCCCCACTCCTAAGCAAGGTTTTTGAGGGACACTTTTAATGGCATTTGCCGAGTTTAATGTGCACGGCGTTTGTCGCGAGTTTTGGGTTCGTGGCTTTTGCCTTGTTTAGGGTTGTCGAGTTTAGGGTTCATGGCATTGTCGAAGTTTAGGGTTCATGTTCTTTGCGCAGTTTATGGTTATCGAGTTTAGGGTTTATGGTGTTTGTCAAGTTTAGGGTTTTTGGGTTGACTGTCTTTTGAAAAGCATGCCCCCCTCCTAAGCAAGGTTTTTGAGGGACACTTTTAATGGCATTTCCCGAGTTTAGTGTTCATGGCGTTTGCCGCCGAGTTTATGGTTCGTGGCTTTTGCCTTGTTTAGGGTTGCCGAAGTTTAGGGTTCATGTTCTTTGCGAGTTTAGAGTTCATGGTGTTTGTCGAGTTTAGGGTTCATGGCGTTTGACGAGTTTATGGTTCAGGGCTTTTGCCAAGTTTAGTGTTCATGGCGTTTACAGAGTTTAGGGTTCATGTCGTTTGCCAAGTTTAGGGTTCATGGCATTTACAAAGTTTACGATTCATGTTGGTTGTTGAGTTTGGGGTTCATGCCATTTACCGAGTTTAGAGTTTATGGCTTTTGCCGAGTTTAGGGTTTATGCCGAGATTAGGGTTGATGGTGTTTGTCGAGTTTAGGGTTCATAATATTTAACGAGTTTAGAGTTCATGGCGTTTGCCAAGTTTAGGGTTTAGGGCTTTTGCCGAGTTTAGTGTCCATGGCATTTACAGAGTTTAGGGTTTATGGCTTTTGCCGAGTTTAGGGTTCATGATATTTACCGAGTTTAGAGTTCATGGCGTTTGTAGAGTTTAGGGTTCATGGCTTTTGCCGAGTTTAGGGTTCATGGCGTTTGCTGAGTTTAGGGTTCATGATATTTACCGAGTTTAGAGTTCATGGCGTTTGTAGAGTTTAGGGTTCATGGCATTTGCCGAGTTTAGGGTTTAGGGCTTTTGCCGAGTTTAGGGTTTATGCCGAGATTAAGGTTCATGGCGTTTGCCGAGTTTAGGGTATATTTAACGAGTTTAGAGTTCATGGCGTTTGTCAAGTTTAGGGTTTAGGGCTTTTGCCGAGTTTAGTGTCCATGGCATTTACAGAGTTTAGGGTTTATGGCTTTTGCCGAGTTTAGGGTTCATGATATTTACCGAGTTTAGGGTTCATGATATTTACCGAGTTTAGAGTTCATGACGTTTGCCGAGTTTAGGGTTCATGGCATTTGCCGAGTTTAGAGTTTCGGGCTTTTGCCGAGTTTATTGTTCATGGTGTTTACTGAGTTTAGGGTTCATGGCATTTACAAAGTTTACGGTTCTTGGTGGTTGTCGAGTTTAGGGTTTAGGGCTTTTGTTGAGTTTAAGGTTCATGTCGTTTGCCGAGTTTATGGTTCATGGTGTTTGCCAAGATTAGGGTTTTGGGTTCATTTTATTTTATAAAGCATGCCCTCTCCTAAGCAAGGTTTTTGGGAGGCATTTGTAATGTCATTTGCCGAGTTTAGTGTTTATAGCGTTTGCCGAGTTTAGTGTTTATGAAAAGTTTCTTTTGTAATAATAGTGCCTAGTTTAGGGTTCATGGTGTTTGACGGGTTTAGGTTTCATGGCGTTTGCTGAGTTGGTTTTGGAAGGTGTCCCAATGATTATTGTCGGTCTGGATTGAGAATATTTTTCCATTTTCTTCATTCAGGCTGTTTTATTCACACTGAAATGATTAACATGCTATGAAATTTACATTCCTCATTAGATATTTGTTTCCTGTAAACTGTCTCCCTATAAAGCTGATGGTAAAATATCTCGCTCGCCGCCAAACTCGAAGAGCAAGCAGCAGAAATGACGCTGGAGATCGAGTATAGTCACCTCCCTATCCGTGGCTTCAGCCTCCATGTCGCACAAGTAGGCAATGGTGAGTCACTGGCATCATCATCGTTGTTTGAGTTGAGCTGAGTCTGATGGATCCCCGTAGAGAATAATCTGATGTAATAATGTGTCTCTGTTTATGTCTAGTATTATTTTTTCTATATCAATTTCTATTTGTTTGCATTTTTTATTCACGGGCTGTTTTTCTATAGAATCGAGTGACCTCATGTTATGAATCACTTTTTTTTTTTTTTTTCTAGGAGTCGAGTGATTTTTTTGATGGCTCACTCGAGTGAGTAAATTTACCAGCTCACTGGTCTATGTTAAAATCGAGTGATTTTTGGTTTTGGTCACTCGAGTGATCTAATCTGTCTGTTCACTCGAGTGTTCAGTAGACAGTCTACAATTCAGTTTGGTGAATTTTCTATTGATATGAAACAAACCAAGATGGCAAACGGAGGGGAGCTGGATGCAACTCTTGCATTATCATGTAGATCTTTTCGTGGAAATAATTTTGGCAAGAAAAGTCATCAATCAAATAAATCAAGTCAATATATCTATGCGGGAACTATGCAGGTGGAGATGAAGAGAAGTACAACCTGAGCATGTCATCAACTTGGGCTGTCCATCCTACGTGATGCATCTACTAGCTAAGTAGCCGCATTGTTTAATATTTCTTTCTAAATATGGCTTCAGGCCTAGGCGTCAGTTTAGGTGCATGCGGCATCACTAGAGATATGTTTGGCTTGTCCTCGTCCACGTGCCTCTTTGTTCTATGCCCCAAAATAAATGCACATCTCACTTTCTAGAAGTCAAACTTTTAAATTTAACCAAATATATAAAAATATACTAATACTTATGATATATAATAAGTATCAATAGATTGAGCATGGAGTACACTTTCGTAATAAACTTATTTGGCGATATAAATATTGATAATATTTTCTATATTTTGAGGCGAGATGTGCATTTATTTGGGACACAAAATCTTCTCCCTAAGAAACCTCCAACAAAAAGAGGGCCAGGAGCGTGTGGCCACGCTATGGGCAATGCACGGCTGTCCGATCGACCGGACGAACGGCCCGCATCGAGGCGAGTCCCGACCATTTCGTAAAAAAAGCCCTCATACTTATACAAAAATCCGACCCGTAGTCTAGAGCCTTTCACATATAATTTTGCTTTGAAAAGCCCTCTGGTTGTTTTGAAATATAACTACAGTCCAGGCCGACCTCCCTCCCCACTTGGGCCTGGTTGGGCCTTAATAGACCGAATTCGACCCAACATTGTTTACCCTCATCTATTCTTTTTCTTTTCTTAATAAATTTTTTTGAAAGAAACTTTTACGAATAAATTTGGTAAAGCTTAAAATTGCATAGTAAATAAAAAAAAAAAGAACATGTTTTAATCGAACCTTTTTACTGTACTGTTATTCTATGTTTTGTATGGGTACATATGAAAATCAAATAAAAACATAAAATAGAAAATCCCATTATTCAAAACTCCTTATGATAAAATATCATCACGTTAAAATTTTAACTACTTAATAAATACTTTTAGCCTCTTTCCTTCAAAAGAAATAGAAAAATATGATAGTTCCATTGCAATAACAAATGTAAAATATAACATAGCGACACCTACACTACGCATAGCTAACCACCATACTAAACCAATCACTCTAACTCTCAATGGAAAATATAATAAAATAAATTAACATTTCAAAACCCAAAACAACGTATAAATTAAAAAATATCTTCACAATGACAAACTCTCCAAAATATACAACAGTACAACAATATGCTACAAACCATGACACATATATAAAAAAATATCTTAACTAAGCACATTAATCTTATACAATTATTTTAACTACACATATGAAACAAAGCCTACATCAAATATGACATTGATATTTCACGAATCCATTTCACAACAAATAATAACTTCTAAACAAAAATATCACGGGTCCTACCGGGCCATAAGCGGCAACGCCGCAACCATTTCTAGTGTATACTCTAATAGTACTACATTTGAGTATCCCAAAAAGGGGGAAACAGCAAGTGTTACGTAAGGTCGGCCTCAACAGAGTTTCATTTGAGTTTCATTTGCGTTAAATAGGTTGCCACGTAGACACTTTCGATGATATAGCAGCATATTTAATAAGAGAGAGAAGAAATAAGTGTCATCTAGATAAAACTCTCTTGGCACAATTACCAACCATCCATAAGTCATGAAATTAAATACTATGAAACTTTACATTGAGAGTGGGAGTGTTTCATTATCTTGGAAACAGCACGACACGCAAGCAAACGAGGCCGGAGGGTCGGAGTGTAAACTCTATACACGCATGCGTGCGTGTCGTCACAAATTAAAGGTCCTTTTTAATTTTCTTGTAGCAAGAAATTAAATTAAGTTGCCCATTATCGCCAACCTAAAGGTCTCGAGCAATGGCCTTGAGAGCGTCTTCAACATAGGGGTATCTGTAGGAGAAACCCAGATCCTTTGCCTTCGCCGGAAGAACCTTTTGTCCTTCCAACACCTGCATCGATCAAATTAAAATCGGAATTTATAAGTCTACATACTCACATCGCATTAATATAAGGTTATGGATGATTATTTTTATGACGTGACAAGAGTTAAAAGAGCGAAGTGCCGCAGTTGTGTCTTTCTGTAGGATATAGGTTGAGCTCAGTATTCTGTAGGATATAGCTAGGTTGAGCTCAGTGTTATTTCCTCGTACATTAAATGACAAGAACCAAAGCATGTACAGATTTTATAGTCTTACACATTATAAGCCTAGGGCACTGTTTAGAGCCACAAATTCCTCTCCAAATTCCACTATGCAAAAAGAAGATTCCCCATCACATCACAATGCCGGCACATGTATCGAGTACTAAATATAGGTAAAAAAATAAACTAATTGCACGGTTTAGATGTACGTTGCGAGACGATTGTTTTGAGCCTAGTTACGCCATGGTAGGATAATATTTATCACTAACAAACGAAACGTCTTCTGATGTCGGATGTGACATGCTACAGGAATTTTGCACCAAATTTTGGTTATCTAAACACACCCTAGGCTTCCCCTTCTCTCTGAATTTATGCAATGTTATAAAAAGTCCAAGTACTTAAGTGGTACTCATTTAATATGGGTGGAGTCTCTAACAATCCAAAAGTAGTAATCTATTCTGATCCACAAATAGCATACAAGTGTGATCTACATAGGAATAGTACTATTCGATACATGAGCAGTGTCTAGGACAGCGAGATGAGTATTACCACAGAAGCTCCTTCTCCAAGCACCGCTTTGAGCGCGAATTCCGGCACGGGCAACCAGGAGGGCCGCCCGACAGTTCGCCCCAGCCGTTCACATAGCTCCGACAAACGCACAGGATTAGGTGCGGTTCCATTGATCACTCCTAATAAACAGAAAGTATGGCGACTCTCAATATACAGTACTACTGCAATGCAATACGTACTCCAAACTTCAATGCCCACAATTGCCACGTTACGGAAAGAGCATTCAAGTGACGTGTACAAAATCGTGTGATAAAGTGTATCATGTATTCATATTGTTGCGCCCTGTCTCCAAAGTCAACTAGCACTACGCATTACTTGAATGCTACCACAATATGAATTTATTGCAATATCGCATCATAAAGTATCTTGCACTCAAGGATATACATTACCATTATCCTCCAATTCATGAAATTCATAAATTCTTCTGATTTGCAGACTTACAGGTGTTTGCATGGCTTCTAGCATGAGTAGTCTGTAACAGAAGAGAAGGGGATCAGAGGAGATCACCTTTGTATGTAGGGTTCGTTAGAGATTCATAGATGAGGTTGACCAGGTCATCCAGATGAATCCAAGAGAACCTAGCAATCAGCCAATCAATTAATTGGTACGATATGCCGAAGTTGAAGGTACTAACGATCAAATTCATCTGTCTGGAAACAGAATAGAAAGGATCCCAGCATATACTAAGTCTGTAACAGAAGAGAGAGAAGCAACCATTGGCGTCCTGTCCCCAGAGGACCACCAGCGAACATCATAAAAAGGGGGATCATCTTTGCTGCAAATGGACGGATGAATCAGGTGAATAACGCAGCGGAGATTGGAATGATCCTTGAAGAAGAAAACAAAGGGACAAGAGGAAAAAACCAAAAAGAATGAAATGAAACCCAGAACCTAGAGCACCACCGTCCTTGCCAAGAACAACCCCAATCCGGAGAAGCACAAGCCTAACATCCTCCTGGTTTACTTGGCATGCCGTGGCCTCCCATTCTCTGCACACCTGCACTTCTTTTACCCATGTCATCTCTACTATAATGTCCCACTTCAGGGCATACGAAATCAATGGTCCACAAAAGAGCGTCAAATCATTGGAGGGCTAGGATCGAAAGTTTGATGCAAGGTCGGACGTCTCTCACTCACAGCGCGCCGCGGCAGCCCACACAAAGCTTCACCACGACGACCGCAGTTCGATTCAGGGCAAACACCGAACAAAAAAAAAAAAAAAAAAAAAAAAAAATAAAAAAAAACCGTGCGTATCCTAGGATAGAACACGCGAGGCGGTGTCTGGAGATGGCGGCGGCAATTCCACTCGCGCCGCCCTAGGGTTTGGTGAAGGGCGTGGCGGCGGGCGCCCGAGATGCGTCGGCTAAGCGATCCTGCCCCAGCCGGCGTCAATCCTCCTCATGGCCTGAGATGGTGGTGGCGGAGCTTTCCCATGGCTGTAAGGTCGCACAGGCGGGCGTGGAGGCGGTAGGGCCGCAGCAGCCAGCCGGTGGCTCACGAGGCCGCCCGCCCGACACGAGGACGCCACACCGCGTCGGACGCCGGGGGCCAGGGCCGCACGCCGCCAGGATGGATGCCGCGCCCGCTGGGATGCACGCTGTCGAACGCACCGCACGCCGTCCAAGGCGCACGACGGGATGACAGGACACAAGCCGCCAAAACATCAATTTCCTTATGTCAACCATTCTCGTATGTTTATGAATTTCCTCATATTTTGTTGGCTATTGCAGCATCTACTGTGATCTAATTTCTGCACCTTGGTTCCTATCAGCAAACCCATCGAGGTGAGTTTCCTGGTAGCCTTGGCAATGTTGCATGTAAAGAGAGGGACAGATGGAATTGAGCTGCTGATTGCTGACACACAGAGGTTGGTTGGAGATCCAATTTGTGACAGCAGGAACTTCAATTGGTGGTATTTCCGGAGTAAACTTCAATTCGTGAGCGTTTTTTATTTTATTTTTATCCAACTGAGATGAGCTATAGTTGCTTGTGCTGCCCAATGGCAGTATGTCAAATACATGTAGGAGTAAACTTCTTCGGCCACTCCCAGCTTGAGTTCAGATATTGGTTCACTTCATCCATGTGACTGAGGCATGTGATAATTTGCTTGGCTGGATTGCTGCAACACAAATCAAGGTAATTGTTTCTTCTTATACTATATTTATCTGCAATGTGATGCATAGAAGAATAGTATTGGAATACTGGGAACAATTAATAATCTTTTATGTTAATGAAATATTTTCTAGATCACTAAATATTAGCATTTTCATGTAAATAAACAATAGGGAATAATCATATGGCTGAAATTTTAGTTCTAAATTTATTTTTCTAGATCAGTGAATATGTGAGGTCTGAATCTTTGTTGTCTGTTCATTGAGAGAGCAATGATTATGACACTGCAGAGACCAATGGCTTGATCTAACACTGATGGCTTGGGTGAAGAGACTTGTTTCGTTGTGTGATCAGGCCCGAGCCACACCATATGATGTGGTTAGAGATGTTGTGGAGAAACAGTTGGGAAGAACTTCGATTACATCTTTGGTTAATAGTGAAACTTTTGATTGCTTGCATTACCATCTTTGGTGGCTTGCTAACTCCCCATGCAAAGAAAAGGTCAGCTGAATTTCCCCATGCTTTAATTTCACTGCTTGCACAAATTTTTCTTAATAGTGAAACTTTTTCAGCTCACAATTACTCCCCAATTACACTACCATCTTTGGTGGTTAGCTAATTCCTGCTCTTGTCTCGCTCCAGGATGTACAACAGGCTTGAGCACAGGTGACCTTGTGCCTGCACTACAACACATGCATGCCTCCATCCATACCACCTGCAAGAAGTCAAAGTGATCACTTGCTGCTATGGATTTCTGAATTGTTTCGTCGTGTGCAAATCATGTGGGTCAACCAAGGTAAAATAAAATTGCCCCCCCCTAGAACAATGGCCGTTGATTTCTTTGTCATCTGTACCTTCTATACAGGGTATTTTTGTTTTTGTTTTAGCAGAAATACAATTCCTTTTGCGAGGAAAAAGGAAAAGAATCAGATAGGCCATGCTCTTTTATTGTTATATATCTTTCAAAGAATCCCTCTATGCTTGTAGAGAAACAATTTCAAGTTCTGAACACGTTTTGACTTGCCTCCCCTTTTAGATTTCATCTATTGCAGCCTTCACCGGCACCCGGCAAAGCTGGAGATTATCAACATTGCATATGAAAGCCTTCATAGGATAACTTCGTATCGGGCTAAGGTGCTTTATTGCTTTGTTGACCATGTAAGCACATGCCGGGTGATTTTAGCACATGCCAACAGTGGAGGGAGTCAGAACTATTTTTTATAAAATAGTGGTATGTAAATTATTCTATTTTTTCAATGTTCAGGACATGATCCTTTTGTATCGGTAACTGATTGATGCTTACAAAATTTACGGTTTGATCAATTTTGTTTAGATCTATTCTGGATGGTTTGGTTGAAAGAACTATATTTATTCTTCAAATTAGGAAATTATATTTTGCTCAAGCTTTTGCTATAACTGTACAATTGTAGACTCATATATTTTACTATGACAAAAATAGTTGTTTATACAATATATAAGACGTGAATTACTGAATCTTAATGAACTTTCTTTATGTTTTACCGTAGCGTTAGCACGGGCATTATACTAGTAGGGAGAAAGCACAGACTGTTGTACGATGCATGTAAAATGATGGATGTGTCATGCATTAGGAGCAATGATCTTTTACTGAAAGCGTAATGACGAAATGGAAAGTAGGCAGTGTAAGCTAGAACTGGATGAACCTAACCTCTGCTAGGTAATCATTGCCCGAGGGACTAGATTCATCAAAGCTATGGATTTCGCTGGTACCTGCAGCATGTATGCACGCAATAACAATCGGTGCATTTGTTAGTTTCTCTTCAACTACAGATAGATTATTAAAACTGCGGATGCTAGTTCATCAGCCTTAGCAAGATGAAGCCAAGTGGCTAGTTCACGAACAACATACCATAATAGCCAATGGCTGTGGCACTCACAAATACTGAGGGTCGAGTATCAGCGTTTCCAGCATGGTTGATGTACCTCACCACCTTCAGAAGTGAAATTAAGAAGCGTAACTATATACTGGTTGGAACAGTTAGCTGAAGCAATCCAATTACCGTGTATGTTTTGAATTGTAGGGAGGGATGGGATGTACCTTTGATGTAACATTGACCCGGCTGTGTTTAATTTCCTGCTTAATCTGCGAAAGAGAAGGCAGCAAACAGTCTAGGCTGGAAGAGATAGAGAGGGAGAGACTCGTGGCAAATTAAAGATTAGAGATGGACTGCAGGTTTAAACAAACCGATCGAGCGGACCTCGGGTGACCATCTTGTGCTTATGGGCATGCCTGCCAGGTTGACAACAGCAGAGGAGCCTCTGACGCACGCCTCCCAGTCCCCTTGCTCGGCTATTGTGAGTCCAGGATAGGTGGAAGCTGCGTGCAACGGATGAGGACATAAAACTTGGTTTCAGCAACGAGAGAATTCAACATGGATAATTTATGGGATTTGTTAGCCGCGTAGCTGACAATAGTACTAGTAGTGTGTATGCATGGGTGAATATATATAATGCATCGATCAGGAAATATATAGTGATTGTTGAGTTGGATCCGGTCTTACCAGGAAAAACTGATTTAGCATTGGAGGCAGACCTTGTTAAGACGCAAACCTTGTGATCATCTGATTGCAATGGATCATGTGATGAGAGAGATTTGGTTGGTACTGTAGGCAGGCAATAAGTTAATAAGTAGTGAGTGAAGCAGACCCGATAGAAGCTTGTGAACCAATCTGCGTCCAATGAAACCTGTGGCTCCAGTGATGGAAACAGTCATGGGAGGCTGCTGAAACCGATATATAATAAGCTACTAGCAAATTATAAATGATATATATGCATGATACTTACTATGTTTGGTTTGGTTTGGTTTGCATCAGTAGAAACGTATGTATGTGTGTATAACAAAACTAGTACTCAGCCGCATCCTTGTATTGATTAATTAATTGTAGCTAGGCTTAAGATAGGATTATCAGTGTCAGTATACATACGTACCACAGGCTCAGAGCTGAGGGCGCAGCGCAGGCGCAGGGGGCGAGGGAGAGGGCGAGGCTCCAGCTGCAGTTGCAGCTTCAGCTTCAGGTTGGGGTTGCTGGAGAAACCCATGGCAGCGGCGGCAGCAGCAGCGGCCACCGGCAGCAGCAGGAGAAGCGCAGGAAGGACTCGGACTCTGACTCCGATCCTTTAGCTGCCCCCACTCCAATCTCCTCCCATGAATCATGAATGGTGGTGCCGCCGCTTGCGTGGCGTGGCGAGACGACTGATAGGATGAGCTCGCTCCGCTCCGCTCCGCCGCAGCCGCACCAGCACCACGAATCCTCTCGTCGGTCGTCACGGGTAAGGGTAATGGGCTGGGCTGAGCTTGCTACACACCTTGCCAGCCCAAAATCAAAATGGTCACGGCTTCCTTTTCAGCCCAACACATGTCGATGCAGTAAATGCTGCTGCCGTACTCCCCCTCCTTTTTCCTCTCTCCCATTATTACCAACCCATGAGGAGGAAGAAGGATTGAGGACACAGCCCCCATTGCATTGCAGTTGCAGAAGAGATGTGGCGAATCTGCATCTCCAAGCTTGTGTTTCTCCTGCTGCTCTGCATGCTGCCGGCGGGCGCAAAGATCCATGGTAACATCGAAATCTCACAGCCTAGCCTTGGCTGTGCTCAGAATAGCTAGCTAGATTTGATTGATTTGCCAGTGAAATCGCCAGCAGGGGGGAACCCAGCCAACGACCTTGTGGCCCTCATCAACGGCAGGAGGGCGGCGAGCAAGCTGCCTGCGCTAAGCAACAGCAGAGGCCTCGGCTGCATGGCGCTGCAGTACATCTCCGAGTGCATGGCCACGGGCGCCGACTGCAACACCAACACGGTGCTGGCGTGCCAGCCCCCGAGGCCCACATCACGGAGGTCTACGCCGCCAACTGCGGCGTGGAGCTCCCCACGGTGGACGTCATCTCCGGCCGCCTCGTCGGCTGCCAACGGGACCGAGACGGACCGGAGGACGCGCTGCAGGCCGTGCTAGCATCAGCCGCCGGCAACAGCACCAATGCTAATGCCTCGGTGGCGTTGGCGGTGATCCGCGGCAAGGAGCACACCCAGGTGGGCGCCGGCTTCGACCGCGCGCACCGCCGCGGGCCCTTCTTCTGGTGCCTCCTCTTCAGCAGCGGCAGCGCCAACTCCACCTTCCTGCTCGAGGCCGGCGGCAAGGGCATCCAACAGACCCACGGCTGCTTCAGCGCTCCAGATCGCCCCTCGTGCAACGCCGCGCCGCCCCGCCACCTCATGCTCACCATCGCCATTGCAGCAGCGCCCACGCTCTTCTTAGCTTGTCTCCTAACCTAACTCTCCTTGTAATACATACTCTCCTTGTAATACGTATGTAGCTTCTTTCAGTTCAGTTCGGATTTGCTTGCAGATCTCCAATGTTTTTCATTCCTACAACTGCAAGTAATTGAAGAATACTCCCAAATCAACGCCCTGTTCGTTTGGCTGTGTGGGCTGGCGCCGACGAGAGAAGAAAGGACGGTTGACCTGGTGGTGGCTGGCTATGAGAGAAGGCGGCTGGCTAATACTGTGAGAGAAAGTATGATGGTACTGGTGCCCTAGCTGTTAGAAAAAAATACTATTGGCGGCCTACCGATCTTTGTGAGAGAAAGTCTTATTAGTTACTGATAAGCCAAGTGAACAGGGCGCAAATTGTTCCTCGGGCAACGATGATGCAAAAACACATCCAGACAGATTCCATTCTTCATCACCATCACAAACACAAAGCATTTATATCCCTACTACAAAAGCACACCCAACATCTGCACTGAATCAACAACTGAGAGCCGGCCTAGTTTTACCATCCTGCTACTAGTATATAACAGCGAGCACATGTTGTCTTGTCCATCAACAAATACAGTGAACTACAACTCGACTCCACACAATACAGTAAGTAGGGATCCTAAACCACCGCATCTCCCTCGTGCATGCTGGTGGACATGATCAGGTGAAATTATACAGCAAGGTGATAGCGGCGCAGCCAGAGACTGCCCAACATCTGATGAGTCTACTGTTTATATATCTAGTATAGTTACAAAATGGTGCATCCCTTCTGCGCCTTCTTCTTCTTCTTCTTTTTTTGCTTTGGAGGCTGGAGAACCACCTTAATGGCCGCGTCAAACACTGCTTTTATGTTCTGGATGGAGGTGCAAGGCAGCACGAGTTAGTAACCACAAACACAGCAACTCAATGCTGAATCTAGTGCTGGGGAAAGGAAAAGAAAAGAATCACACTACTTGTTGGGTTTTTGAACTGCATTCGATGTAGGCAGCTGCACCAATTAGCTTCCTCAGCTCCTCGCCCTGCAGATATCAACGGTCACCTTAAATGCCACTATGAACACAAACCAACACAGATAATTCTTAGCATACCTGGGCAGTGGAAATTGAACGGCGCCAGGGTGATCAACAAAAACTGGTTATCATCTCGCAGATCTGTTACAAGTAACTGAATGGTTAAGCAACTTCAACATATAACTAAAAAGCAAAAGAATCACTAGTAACTCAATAAACAGTCAAAACCAACAAAGATTCACTGACTATATGAGGTTAATAAAACAAGATTATCTTGAGCAGTCACTGCTGCATCTAGGCACAACTGAATCGCATATTTTCAGACACATTTGATCACAAAATATACCCGCATTCACATGCTAGTGTTCTGCAAATATTAAGTTGTTAAAACAAACTTAATGTTAGCAACATGTTTCTCTTGATACCTTTGTTTAATATCTTCTCCAAAAACTAAGTTGTGGTCATGTGTATTTCTCAGTACAATAAACGACTTCAACATAATTAAGTCATGTCATAGAAGACAATAACTAACCCAGTGTTGGCATTTTTTTTCTAATTCCCAACAAGCTCGCTATCCTGAAATCATGTAATCCAAACAAAGACACTAGGCAATGATGGCCTCTGCAAATCAAACAGCTTGTATTTCCTTTCTACCATGATTGTATATATATATATGGCAGTACAGACTTACCATTAAAGTTGATTTCTAGATATATCATTTTGGTTCTTAAGAGGTTCCCCCTTGCTTTTCCATAATAGGGAAGGCCACGTTAGCATCAAATGGCTTGAGATGAAAAACATATGCACTGAAGGAACCATGATTTGAGATTTTGCTTAGATCATAAGCAAGTGGTGAACCAAAATTTCTCATTAATTCTGTTTGTGTGCCACAACATTTCACATGTGTATTTCAGATAATTTTGGCAGTGCAGCTGGCGGCGAATGAGAATGAAAACCTAATTCTGGAGGAATATGATATGCTGCAGAAATGCAATGCCTTAGGAGGTGAAGAGCATACCCAGTTTTGTCCCAACAAGGATTATGGGCACGCCAGGAGCATAGTGCCTTAATTCAGGAACCCACTGGAAAAGGAGACATGAGCAGGTTATACCATATGCAAGAAAATGCAAGTCAAGAATTTAAATGAGGGAGGAAGGAAAGTGGGCAGAGCAAGATTATTGCCTTCTTAGAGACATTCTCGTAGCTTGCTTTGCTGATAAGAGAAAAGGCAAGCAGGAAAACATCAGCACCACGATAGCTCAACGGTCGCAGTCTATTATAATCTTCTTGTCCTGTAACTTTCATAGAATGTCAGTTACAGTACATTGGAGCCTAAAGGAGGAGTGCATATATTATGCAAAGAAGGGTGTTAATGCCAAGGGAAGAGACCTGCTGTATCCCACAGACCCAAATTGACGGTGCTGCCATCGACCACAACATTGGCACTGAAGTTGTCGAACACAGTTGGAACATAGTCCTGCAAAATTGAGATGCACCTTGTAGACATAAGCAGCCAGGAACAATAATTAGCGATTCTATGTGTCTCTGATATCACTAGTCACAGCAGCCGATGGAAGAAGAGGGAAAGAACACACTCGTATCCTATACTTTGTGCCTCCCAAAATAGATAAGAGGGAACATCAAGGTCAGCTATGGGTATATGGAAGATTGTGTTGGCATTGTCTTTCGCCTCATGTCCCTATTTGTCGGGAGGAGTAGCTGAGCTCTCGTATCCATATGTTTTTTTTTTTTTTTTAATATTGGATAGATGGTTTTTTTTAGATTATGGATAGTCTATAACGGGCTTGGAGGGCACACAAAAATGTTTTAGATACTCCAGCTTACTACCGAGCGAAATGGGCATATTGGTCATGCTTAATCTAGATGGTGATTAGCTAGAAAAAAAAAAACGGGGAGCTGATTTAGCAACTCAGAGTGGGGAATAAGAAAGAAAAAAAAAGAATCAAGCAACTCACAGTGGGGAAAGTGTTGGAGGTGTAGGAGATGAGCATGCAGGTCTTTCCGACGGCACCGTCCCCCACGGTGACGCACTTGATGAACCGAGACGCGCTCATCGGTGGAGCTTTAGATGTAGATCTACTCTTCTCCTCCTCCTTGTTTCTTGCCCTCCGGGCGGGCGCCTCAGGCCAAAGTTGACCACCGCCTCTCTTATCTTCTTCGGTCGGTCCCTCTGGAGGGATGGATGCAGGTAGGCAAGCCGGCCGGCCGTCCGGCCGTCCTGAGAGCTGGTTGTCTCACCTGCCTGCCGTCCCAGTGCCTCCCCCTCTCCCAGTCGAATGCGCCTCCCCTCACCTGCCTGAGTTGCGGGGGGTGCGGACGTGTGGTGACGGAGACGGGGATGGGATTATGGATGTGGGCTGGACGGATGGGGACGGACGGAGACGGGGATGGAAGAGAATCCCAGCCCAGCCCATTTACGCCCAGAGCTGAGCCCAAAAATTATACGGACCTGGCATGTCCATCTCGTCCCGTGCAGCGTGCAAATGATCTAAACGGACTCAGGCCCTCATTTGGTAAGGAGCTTGGTAAGGAGCTTGCACGAGCTCTACTGGATATATAGTGGCAAGGACGGACATAGCATGAAAGATTCTGACGTACGTGTGTCATCCTCTGCGCGCGACTTGTGTGTTCACTGTTCTCCATGAAGGTTGGGCCATTAATCCTGCAGCGCCTACATTTGAATGGGATTATTTGCTTGCAGGAAGTACGTGATTTTTGACTGGTGGCTGAGCTACGAAGAGCAGGCTTCGACTCCCATCTCACTGCTTTAAAAAAAAATCTTTCATAAGGAGTTTTCATTTTATAAATCGTGACGGGTTTTTTAAAAACAATACCAAGGGTTAATGCCTCTATTAACCGTTGTTGTTTCCTTTAATTTACTGTGACAGTTTTTATTAAAAAAATCGTCACGATAAATAAGGCCCGAACTCCAACAAACTATGGCCACAAAAGACCATCTTGACCTGATATCACCGATCACGTATATTGCGGCACTAGGGTTTCACTCTCCCACTCCCGAGCCACGTACTCTCTCAACCCCCCCCCCCTCCCTCCAACACAACCCCGAAGGCATCCTCCCTCCCCTCCTCGGTGTTCTCCGTCACCCTCTCTCTCTCTCTCAAGGTCGGCAGTGCCCTCTCTAGTGCATCTCCCCCATCGCCTCTCCTCGCACGTGGAGGGCGACAGTGCATGGTGGCCACCACTAGTGCCCAAACACCCAGCAACCATGGCAACAAAAGCCCATCTTAGACTGATATCGTTGCTCTCGTACATATTACGGCATTAGGGTTTCACTCTCACCCTCACTCTCTACATTCTCTAACTCACTCTCTCACTCCACCAACTCAGCCCCGAAGACGTCCTCTCTCTCTCTCTCTCTCTCTCTCTCTCTCTCTCTTGGTGGTCGATTGCCTCTCCGGTGCCCCTCCCCCCTGCCTCTGCTTTCGCATGTGGCGGGCGGTGGCGAGCATCCCGGCCGCAAGGCCACGCTGGGGCGGTGCATGGCGACACCATCGGTCGCGTGGTGATTGCAAGGCGTCGCGCCTTGAATCGACATAGGGCGGCGATCGTGGCGTCGCGGTTGGTGGCGCAAATACACAACCACAACGCTACGGGCGATTCTCCGACACCAAAGCACCTAGATCCGAGGACACGGGCGGGGCCGCCAGGGTAGCTCTGCGGCGGGCTACGACGACGTGCGGGGCGGCTACACCAGCGGCTTGAACACATAGAGCGGCCTCCACCCGGCGTCGGGCGGCCCGCATCCCACCCGTTTGGACCTAGATCCGGGCTTCCTCTTCTTTTTTTGTATGATTAACCGCAACCTTTCATTCATGGTGGTTTTCAAAACCGCCATGGCAAATGAAAAAACCCACCACAACAACAAAAAAAAAGCACCATGGTTTTCAAAACCGTCACGGCAAATCGGGGGTAAAAAAACCCGCTACGTAGCAGTGTCTGGACATAAAGGAAAATGAGGACCTTGGGGGTCCGGCCTTCCACACTGTCGAGACACGTACACTGCGTATATATTTTACTTTCTGAAAGAGTAGTAGTTCCATTGTTCTGAAAGATTAGCTTTGGGTCGGCGATTGATCAAACACCACGTACTGACGACGAATGCATGGGGTACAATATACAGAAACGTACGCATGCAGCCAGTCCAATCCAATCCAATCCAATCCAAGAAGAGAGACACGTAGTACGTCTGCAGTTGGGTCATGATGAGTTGACACGCCTGCAGTTGGCTCGCACCTCGTCGCCCCCGTTGAGCGCGGCCATCCGCAGCATGGACTTTGCAAAGGCCCTGAAGAAGGCCTCCTGCGACGCGGCGTAGAGCGCGACGAAGGCGCGTGTCTTGGGGTGCGTGAGCAGCGCCTCGTCGGAGGAGAGCAGGCCCCGGCCGGCCTGCAGCATCCGGTAGTAGGTGTTGTCGAAGGCCGCGGAGGTGGCGTCGAGGCCGGAGCCGGCGGCGTGGACGGTGTTGTTGGCGGGGCACGCGCGGCGGAGGGCGGCGGCGAAGGAGGGGCTCAGGGAAGGGTCGGCGGGGAGGCGGTTCTGGAAGGAGGAGCAGTGCGCGAAGCCCAGCGTGTGGGCGCCCGACAGCACCACCAGGTCCTTGGTGGACAGCCCGCGGCCGTGGAACGCCTGCTTGAGCTGCTCGAAGCTGGCCGTCGGCCCCGGCAGCGCCGTCGTCTCGTTGGCCAGGGACACGCGACCGTCCCGCCGCCCCACGGCCACCACCCACCACGGACCACCGGACTGCATAATTAATGCAAATAATTAATTAATAATCTCGATCTCCTGTCGAGGATAGAATAGATCATGTGTACAGTATGCTTAGCATGAGTGCGTGCTGCACGTACGACAATCCCTGCTGCGGCTGCTGCTGCATCGTGCCGGGCAGCCGCGCGCCTGTGCTAGCTGTCGATCGAGACGCATCGAGCGAGACTCAGATCGAGCACGTACGTTACGACAAGTTGAGACAGCTCACTCGATGCCGCTCGATGAACAGAACAGCAGTTATCAGTAGCGCTAGAGACGCAAAGCATGTGACTCGATGGTTGCATGAGAAAGATTGCTGACCACCCAAACCTAGCCAATGCATCTAAGTTAAGTACTGTACTAGTACATACATACCCTCTGACCAGCAGGGTACATCATCTGGATATGTGGTCGGGTCGGTCGGTCTATTCAGCTGGTGGATTATCTAATCGGCCTAGATTACCATGAATCATAAGGATAAGTTGATGTGAAAAGGCCGGCCAATGGTAAGTCGAACAGTGGTCTCCCTCCAGCAGCATCTAACTATATACATACATATATACATACCAGCGCGACGGCGTCCCTTGCGGCGAGCGCGAGGATGTCGGCGCAGGAGACCACGCCGGGGCAGAGGGCCTCCACGGCCCGCTTGGCGTTGTCGATGACGTAGAAGGCGTGCAGCGACACGTTGGGCGGGCCGTCCTTCTCCGCCGTCACGTTGGCCGTCGAGTCCAGCAGAACGGAGCCGTCGCAGCCCTGCCATGCCATTGTATCTGCTGGAGATCGATCGAGGACGGGCAGGCAGACAGGGATCCAATGCAAGGAGATCGAACGTACCCTGACGAAGCAGTCGTGGAAATGCATTCGGAGGAGCCCCGCCGCCACGGTGCGGTCCTTGGCCATGGCCTGCCGCACGGCCGCCGTCACCGCCGCCTCCGCCTCCGGGCACCTCTCGTCATACAAATCCAGGCTCAGCCCCTCGCCGCTTCCAACAAGAGCCCATAATACTAGGAGAAGAAGAGCCGCCATTGCAGGCGGTGGATGAAGAAGAAGAAGAAGAGCTGCTACCGCTGCTCGATCGGTGGCGTGCAAATGCAAAAGCTACCCATCCCTTCCCTACCATATATCATTAGCTATCTAATTCGATCTGCTTGCAACAGGAGTAGTATACTATATTATTAAGTCATGACTCCCGAGAAGTATACCTAGGAGTGAGTGCATGCGCGCGAAATGAACAAGCAAGGTGCGTGCGCTAGCTGCTCGCTACTCCCTCTCCCTAAATGTTTGTGGCTACAAAACCATGTTTCTCTCACAAACACGCTTTTCGGACGACAAACATAAAGGGACGGAGGGAGTAGCTGCTCGTCTCTAATGCTAGCTGTCTGTCCTACAATAATACTACTGACTGCTAGATTAAAAGTAAAAAAAAAAAAAAAAGATGAAATGTTTTATTTAGAAAAAAAAAAGCTTTGTAGCTTTGCATTGCCATGCTCAGTTGCACACAGCACATTGCCATGCTCAGTTGCACACAGCACATGCACAAACAGACAATTAGCATGCATCCGAGGAAATGACATGCAGGGCAGGTGCACGCAGGCGCAGCAGCATCTAGATCGAGCGGGCATCATCACACGATGCATCACAATTGGGTGGGACCATTCATAGTTCATTATATATCTCTATCTATCCTACCACTAGGCGAGTGCCCGTACGTTGCTACGGGAGATTACTCACTGAACGTGCATGCATTATCAGCTAAAAATATCGATTCAACCTCACTGTTTTTACATCATCATAGATGTGCAAGGCATCTATTCATTTAAATTTAAATAAAGATATAGATGACATATTTCCTACGGATATGTGCCATCATATAATCAAACTAAATAAAATTGAAGCCATGTAACCAACAACAGTAAGAATTGCTAAAAGATGTAAAATTTGTGTCCACAGATAACAATGGACACTGGAAGAGAAACAAAGCAGCTAACTCCGACAATAATCTCTACATACAACATATTTACTGCAACAAAAAAATAGTTGCTGCACAAGATGCTCACCACAAGCAAGGCAAGGAAGCCGTATTCTGAACATAGAAATCTAAACATTGTATTAAAAGGAGTTCGTGCATAACAATAGATTATGCCAAATCAAAACAAACAGAAATACACTTTTGTTACCAACCAGACGAGGACCTCATCTAGAATCAAAACCTGCAGCCAACAACAGAAGCTAATTAATTAGGCATCGTTCTTCAGTGTGAAAGTGATTATTTTTGTTTGATAAACATGCTGAAATTCTTCCATGGTTGCTGGTTAAATGGGCTAGTTAGTATTTGTCGTGCAGAGTTGCAAACTAAAATTATTGGTCATATGCACACAAAGTCATATCCACAGAGTTGCGTACTAAAATTTTTCAACTTGCAAGCCTTACAGTTTAGTAATGACAAGAATATTGTACTCAACAAATACAAAAAAAAAATTGTACATATATTTAACTGGGTTCTGACGTATCACAATTCCAAAACCAGCTAAGATCCATAATTAATGATGAAAGGCACAGAACAAAATTACTTGTTCTCCTATGAAAACTTTTTCCCCATGTACGGTTGCTTCAGCATGTCACCCGCATTGCCCTTTTCTTGCCCTAAATCTCTCTTAACAGAGATGAAGAGCAAAAATGACAAAATAAATTCCTAAGCTGAACTTAACCCAAACATAATTAGCATCGCAATGAGATCATCCCTAATGTCATTGCCTTAACCAAATTTCCCTAATACAGTCCATGTAGTTTCCAAACAATATTTATCAATAAATAGGGCATGCAGAAAAAAGGAACCCAGTCAATGTAAGCCCGTTTTCATTATGCCTTCAGGCATCTAAAAAAAAAGAGAAGAAATCATAGGAGATTAGGAATAAGTGTTCCAGCTAAACCACGGAGGCATGTTCCAATTTTTTTTTATAGTTTTTTAGATAATTAAGCACTTTTGTTTACAGTTGTTCAGGGTCCCCATTTCTTAAGCAAGCAGTTTCAGAGTGCGGTCTGAACTGAAACTTGCTGCAGGAAGAAACCTATTGCGGGCAGGAAGAAACATATTGCAGGAACAAAAACAACACCTTGTTCTCTCGAACCATGTTCCAAGAATAAGACAGTAAATGTCAGCAGTACACATCACAGCAGCAGAATTACATAGGATTACTCGTGCAACTGGAACTCTTGAGGTTCCTTCTGTGTCATCAACTTTTTAGGTTCCTTCTGTGTGTCATCAGCAATAGCTTCTACTGTATTTATTTCATGCCTTTGCAGATTTCTTTTTATCAGCTTGGGTTGCATATTCAGAGGACCTCTTGCACTCAGGGGCAGGTTCCTCATCAACCTTTGAGGTTCCTTCTGTCTCGTCTAGTAGCTTCTACTCTATGTTTATTTCCTGCCTTTGCAGATTTCTTTTTCTCAGCTTGGGCTGTTGTCATTACAAAGAAGTGCAGCCACACCGACATACCATGCATACTAATCCTTACTACCCCTTCACCACCATATAGTATATCTACCCTATGCAATAAACATGGACACCACAGACCAACACCATGAATTGAATTAGCATTAAACAGGGTTCAAAAGGTGTATGTGTAGGCAACACTAATCTGCTATTTAAAAGGTATATATATTACCGCATGTATTTTTGTGGAATAATAAATAATATAAGCTACAAAGCTGAAAAGCTAACTTGTACAGTGTATCATATAAACTGTGTATATACAAATAAAAATATCTTAAGTTAGCATGTTTTTTTTGGATAGATTTAGCGTCTTAATAGAAGCCACCTCTAAAGTCTAAACACCAAACAATTTTTTAGCTATCCATCTAAATCATCAGCACGGTTAAATCTTAAATGTGTGAATATCGTAAGCCATCCTCCACAAATGATATCATAATTGCAGCCATGCCACACAGGATGAAGCAAGCAAAGCTTGAGAATTTTTTTTGAAACATGCTAATGAGCAATATCTTACCTGAAAACATAATTATGGAGCCAAAGGTTTTCATCCTGGATTGGCGGTGCTCTCGGCACTCACGACGATTCTAAGATGGTATAAACTGCATTCCAAAAATAGGTCCTCCTTGGATAATAGAATTTTCTCTCCTTTAATATCAGCACGTTATATGGGTATGGTGAATTCTCTTGTACACAAACTCACGAATTTTCTGATGACTGGAAGATTTAACTATTACCAAGCATGAAAGGCTAACGCTAAGAAAGCAAATCACAATATTGTCAGTCATCACCACCCTTTGATTAATATTTTCAAGGAACCTAGCCTGTATACTAATTGTAAACTGAACATCTTTTTAATTTAAGGAACGGAACATCACTTGCTAGTATACGAAAACATGAAAATGTCAGTCATCACCACCCTTTGATTAATATTTTCAAGGAACCTGGCCTGTATTAATTATTAACTGAACATCTTCTAATTTAAAGGAAGCACTTGCTAGTATACCAAACAAATCACGAGTAATTATGTACCTGTCACTCAGGCAGCAGTGAGCAGTAAAAATGTATGAGTCACCTGTTGATTCAACCTGTTACATAGAATCAGTTGATGTATCAACAGGGCTGAGCATAGAAGTGCCATCAAGATGACCGAGCATTTCTCAAGAAAGCTTCATGGGAAACAATTCTCTGGCACAATTTTAACTTATATAAGTTCATGCATATTTTAATGGTACCGATAATTTTGTTGGCATATGATTAGCTTTCAAGCATCAATATCAACAGGGCTGAGCATAGAAGTGCCATCAAGATGACCGAGCATTTCTCAAGAAAGCTTCATGGGAAACAATTCTCTGGCACAATTTTAACTTATATAAGTTCATGCATATTTTAATGGTACCAATAATTTTGTTGGCACATGATTAGCTTTCAAGCATCAAACAGGGCTGAGCATAGAAGTGCCATCAAGATGACCGAGCATTTCTCAAGAAAGCTTCATGGGAAACAATTCTCTGGCACAATTTTAACTTATATAAGTTCATGCATATTTTAATGGTACCAATAATTTTGTTGGCACATGATTAGCTTTCAAGCATCAATATGTAGTCAGATCCAGGCTTTGTAGCACGACCTCAAGACTGAATGTAGGCCAGAACAGTCTTTGCAAGGTCAAAACGAATGACAACATTGCACAGACAGAAACAAAATCAAAGGCAACGGATGCACAGCCAACGCAAGTAGCGCTTGCCAACGTGTAGGAGGGCTGCAGTTCAGAAATCTCACCTTGACCCGCTGCTGCTGATTGGGGGCGGCCGCGGACACGGGGTGCTGTGGATGGAGGACGAGAGGGCCAAGATGTGGACGCAATGCTGGACTCGCGGCGGCCGAGCATCATCAGGTCCCCATCGTGAAAGACGCCTCGGCTGGGGCGGGGGCGGGAACAGGGAAAGCGGATCCAGGGCCGGCACTCGACCCCTCTGTGGCGCTCTAGCCCCCTCTAGGACGGCCTCCGTCAAGCATTGCGACGCGCAGCCGCGACTCCTCCATGGTGGCGTGTCGGCGCAAGGGCAGGGAGGGAGAGGAGGCGCGAGAGTGGGCGTGGGGCGAGCGCGGGGGATGGAGCGGCAGCGCAAGGGCAAAGAGGGAGATGCCGTGCACCGAGGCAGGGCAAGGAGCAGCCAGCGACGGCGACGGCGACGGCGGGGCGCAGGGGCGGCGGTCCTTGGAGCGAGATGAGCTGTGGAGGTAGGCGTCGTGCGCTGGCGGCGGTTCTATCGAGCGATACGAGCGGGACAGAGTAACTTGTTTCGCGGCGCGCGCGTCGGCCGGAGGAGGCACAGAGGGAGTTACGGTGGGGAGGGCAGCGGGGCAAGGCGGCGCGTAGGGAAGTCACGATTGGGGAGGACCGGCCCGGAGGAAATCGCAGGAGCTGCATTGTGGGATGGCGGCGGTTTCACGAACGCGCGGGCGGGGCGGGGCGGGGCGGGGCGATGGGTGAAGGGAAGGGAGCCGCCGGGGACTATTTGTCGGGGTGAAGGGAAGGGAGGGCCGGGGACGATTGCTTTTGCTATGTTTTTAGCTGTAGAGATAAAAGCGATGTGATTCTTCTGCACCTCTTCTCCTCTTAATTTTTCAAAGTGCTCCGTGTGTGTCTTTTTAACGTACGTGACCCGAACTCATAGCTCATCTTCATACGAGTTAAAACTACGAGTGCCAGCGGTGGGGCACATCATTACAAGTTCTAAAACAACACATGACGTGACATTTACATAAATCTCTTAGTTACAAGTTGTTCAGTGCTATTGTGGTTGTGTCAAGGTATTTTCTTTAATATGTTTGTCAATTAATTGTAGTAACAAAAATACATTTATAGCCTCTATTTATATTTCTTTTAAGAAAAATAAACTAGTCTTGTGTTCGGATTTGCAGGAAAAAAATAAAAAAACAAAAAAAACAAACTTTGAAAATAAGGCGTTTGAACATGTGATCTTACCTTATGCCCCTAAAAGGAATGATCTAACTAGTTAGACCATAGTTTGCTTGAATCTCCAAGTGCGTTTTGAGTTCTTTTTCTAGGTTGTGTTTAGTTCACCAAAGTTTAAACACAGAATTCAAACTTTTTGTCACATCGAATTATTAATTGTAGTAAAAGACACATGGAGTTAGCCCTGTACATGGGTCATTTGACCCGCTCAATCCACCCGTCTCGGCCCATTTAAAACCTCAAAAAAAAAAAAAAAAAGATCCATGGATTGGGCTGGGTTGTCAAGCCCACCCATCTAACTTTCTCTACGCTTTGGGTGAGTACAGTTCCAACCCAATCCACTTGTGGTTCCTCTCGACTTCTCAGCGACGCCGTTGTCGTCCCCGTCCGGCACCCACCGCCCGGCCGAGAAGAAGCAGAGGACTCCAATCCCGACGCCGCCTCCACCTACCGCCGGGATCTCCGGCCATAGCCGCCATGTCACGAACCGAATCGTTCTTTCGGCGTTCCGAGAACCGGGGTGCCTCGGGGTGCCGGCAATAAAGAATTTGTAGGCTCGCGCGTGCCTCCACCCTCAATGGCGTGGCGCAAGATGGACACCGGACACGGCGGGTTTATCCCGGTTCAGCCAACGGGGCCCTACGCCCGCCCGGGGTAGTGTCCCGCTTCGTGTTACCTCAAGGCTCAAAGGTGAGCTTGTAGTAGGGGTTACAAGCGGTGTGAGGGAGAGACGCTGGTCTCAAGCCCCACGATCGTGGTAGTGGTGGTGGTGGCGACGGTTTTCCTTCCTGGTGCGTGAGTCATTTTCTAATGAGGCATTACTCCCCCTTTTATAGCAAGAAGAGGGAAGTAATGTTTACATTTGTGGGTGCCCAGTGGCTAATTCCCGAGGCTACACTTGTTGCATGCGTGCGGCCGAGGGTTGATCCGGGCTTGGGCGTCGCCTGATGAAGACACGAGTCCCGATCCGATGGTCGACGTCCGCCCCCCCGGCGCAACCTCGAGGGTCCGTGGAGGCGTCCCTCACGATACCGCATGGCGAGGGTAGGCCCCAGTGTACGCCGGCTATGGTGTGTCATGAGCCCGGTGGGTCCGCCCAACGTGGGCGTCTTGACGGTGTTTCGGGAAATGAACAGTGTTGTTACGGTTTCTCGTCCGGGCGGCGTAATACGCCACCGGTTCAGCCTTTATGTCCCATCGGTCATTTGGGAAGTGATTCGGCAGGCCGATTTGATCGGGTGTAATCGATGGCACTAGCGCCTCGTATGTCGTGTGACCGCATTGAATGCACATTTGTTCCCTTCCTTCAGACGGAACCTCCATGCCCGAGGGGGTCCGTGACCCCCGGTAAGTCGGGTTGGGCTACCTCGCCCCGAGGATGGAGAGCCGGGTCTCGCCTGGGTGAGGCGGAGATTATGTGCCCGAGGGTGGTGAGCTAAGCCCCCTCGGGCGAGGCGGAGCCCATGCGCCCGAGGGTGGTGAGCTAGGCCACCCTCGCGAGGCGGAGTTTATGCGCCCGAGGGTGGTGAGCTATGTCACCCTCGGGCGAGGCGGAGTTTTAGTCCGAGCCTTGGTCGGTCGTTGACGTGGAACGTCTTGGCTCTCCATCTCGTAAAGGTCCTGGACTTTGTCCTTCGTCGTGGTGACTTCTGTGGGCCGCTTGTGGGCCGGCTCCTCCTTCTTGTGCGTCGTGGGTTCTTAGGCACCCGGCCCGTCGCCGGGCCGGGCCGTCCTTCAAAGCGGGATAATGGCAAGCTGGGTTTTACTGGGCCGGTGGATTCTCGTTGTTTGGAGAATGTCTCGGGGCCCAATATTTAGGTCCCCGACAGTTACCGAGGTGACACGTGGCCTGACGCGCCCGACGTTTGGCAGCGGCGGGGCTGGGGCGGCGCGCGCGTGGGAGTAGGAGGAAGGGAAATAGATTTTCTTAATTTCTTGTTGACCTGAGAGATTACAGGCGCCTTACTTTTATAGCCTGAATAATGGGACTTGTAAACCAAGCAACCTCTAAAGGTTTCCTTATAGCTAGAATCGGAATACATTTTACAAGCAATCCCATTTATTTTTCTAATAAGGGTCTTCCTTATAGATTGGAATATCCCCTTGCACACCAAAAGTTCTAAGATAATCCTATCCAAACTCTTACTTTATTCCCGCATTAATTACCGAAAAATCCGTGGAACGGAGGAGGCGGCGGTGGCGGCAGGCGCGCCTCCCGGTGGTGCGCCGCCTGCCCCCCTCGGGCCTCGTGGGCCCTATTTCCTAGCACATGACACGTCACACGCCGCACCAGGGCCCCGCATGTGAGAAAAATGATAAAATATTCTTAGTTTCTTTGGCCCAAAACTACCAAGGTGATGTGTTTGTTTAACATTAGCTAGTTAGCTGTCAATTGGCAGAGGCAACCCGTGAAACCCACCCAATCCAATCTAACCCACCCTAGAAGCAAACACAATTATGACCCATTTTACCCACTCCGAAGAAGTCACAATCCAATTAGCTAGCTGCACCAAACTAACCCACAAAAATCACCCAGACCCTGTTAACCCACCCATGCACAGGTGTATTAAATGTAGTTATACAATTATACAAAATAACTAATTATACAGTTTGGATGTACGTGAGATCAATCTTTTAAGCCTAGTTAGTCTATGATAGAATAATATTTAGCACAAACAAACAAAAAGTTCACGGTGCTTTTCAGCTTCACTTTTCAGGAACTAAACCCAGCCCTAATCAAGTCTGGATGCAGAGGAAACACCAATGAAAATTTGGCAAACATGGTAGAGAAGCGATTCGAACCAACGACCGCCTAAGAAATGTGTTGTTGTGGATCTCTGGCGATAAAAGATTGGTTCACATAGGTCGGAACAGAGTAATCTATCTACTACTGTCTCTGTTCTTGTATATAGTATAGTCCATCGTGGCCTAGTAATGTGTTATGGTGGATCTCTGCCAATAAAACATAGGAAGCATTGAGACATTTTCTCTGGTTTTAAACGTTATCAAATACTTTCCGTAGTTTTCTAACTCAAATGGGCAAAACCAACTTCAAAGCCAATCCATAGCACAAAATTTCCATGTAGAGTACTCCAATCTCAATGCAGCACAAAATACTTTTACATTTGCAATCCTACTGCATGGAAATGGAAGCAAGCTAAAAGCCAACAACAGATGGAGCAAAGATACTCCATATATATACTGTATTAATTTGGGAGACAATCAACTAAGCTAGCCAATTCAATTGAACCAAAGCAGGCCGGCAAGGCAAGCACATTCATGATCATGGGATCCATGGATCAAAAAAAAAGAGGAACAGCAGTCTGACTTTTAATTCTTCTTCGTCGTCGTCATCAATATGCATCGATGGATTTCTTCATTGTTACAGTACAGTAGGTGCGAGTGCTGCTGGATCGGATCTTCCTTCTTCTGTCACTAGGAGTTGCAGAACGCATGCATTGGCAGCTGAATCGGAGGCCAAAGGTTTGCTTCCAGTGGTATCGCACCCTACTACTAGTTGTAGTGTATGATAATAATACATACATACTCCCATGGCCATCTTCAATCTCCCATGGCATAGTCATAATAATACATAATACTATTACGTAGTAGAGTTGTAATTTGGCTCCTGGTGGTACATGATATGTTCAAGATTCTCCCATAGCCATGAATGCACCCAACCCAAGCCAAGTGGTGACTAATAAGGGGTGAGCTAGAGCTGAGTGGATGAGGAGGTTCTTCTGATGTGGGAGCTGCTCTTGCTGCTGCTTTGCTGGATCAGTGCAGCCATATCCACTTTCAGCTGCATCACATTTTTTTTCATTGACTGACAATGTTAGCTGTACTGCATGTATGATGACTGAATAAAGAGATTCTGACAATGTTAGCTGTATGTACATTTTCTGAGAAAGGGAAGGAATGTAGACGTACTTGCTTGCACTGCCTCTTGAGCTTGAGATTCTCATTAACCAGGCGACGAACCTCCTTCTCCAGCTCCTGCACATAGGCCTGTAGTAGGATCGGATCCAATCCAATGAAATAATTATTTTTGAGCCAGTCCATGCAGCCATCAATCAAAGGAGATAAATAAAGAAACTTTAAGGAATTCGAAATACATACATACAGTCCAACAAATCAAGAAATGGAAATGTGCGTCGTACGACCTACCCTCTTCCTTGCCCTGGAGCGCAGCGCAGACTCCCTGTTCTTCATCATCCGGATGTTCTTTCGCTCATCGTCGCCGCCGCCGCCGCTGCTGTTGCTTCCGCCGCCCCCGTCAGCTGCAGATCCAGGCCGCCCGCCCCTAGCAGGTACTCCTCCTCATCGTCCTGCTCCTCCTCGACGCCGCCGCCGCCGACGCCGACGCTGAGGACAGAAGAGGAGGGCGCCGTGTGGGCAACGGATGAAGAGATGCCGGCGCCGGCACAGGCAAGGCGGCGGCGCTGTCGTCGTCGTTGTCCCGGCTCGTGCTGGTGCTGGACAGGGAGAAGAGCGAGCTGCAGCCGCTCAGGCTCAGCTGGGGGCTCCTCGGCATCCTCCTCCTCCTCGATCACTCTCTCTTTCTCTTCTCTCACTGGGTGGATTGGATTCGGTTGGAACAGCAGCAGCCGCAAGCAGCAACTGTGGTGGAATGAAGCGAAGAGGAAGGGCAAGGGGAGAGGTGGGGACTCACACTCAGCCAGAGCCAGAGCCAGAGCTCCTCTTGAGCCAACGGAGGACGGACACGACGCGGCGACCACGCGAGGCGAATGCGATGCGACCCCTTCCTCCTCTCTCTCTCCAAAGCCACAAGCCAGAGCCACAGCCACACCATTATTGCGGTAGCTCAAACATGCCCACTGGACTCACGCTCACACCTGTATGTATTGCTATCTCCTATCACTATTCGCTACAGTGCATACACATGTCTTTTGTTTTTTTTTTGCGGGGTGGAGGGTTCTTACACACACGCATCGTATCGTTTTTCCTACCTCATCTCTTGTACTCGACCTTATTTATGTTTTATTGACATTTTCTATTTGTTTGTCAACAGATTTTGTTGACTTTTATCTGTCTAATTCTGGATTGGGGCTATTTGTTTTTTTTTTTTCTCAAGTCCGCAACCACTAGTGTTTAACTGTTTTGCGAGCTAGGCCAGCTACAGTGTATAAGTGAATTTGCTCTGCAACATAGGAGTGGTGATCTGAGTACAAATTTGACTTCCCTCTTGCAGCCTAAAGATGACCAAGGAAACCTGTCAGAAGATGGTGAATGGAAATATATTGAAGATGGTTTGGCAGAGATTATATGGAAAGGAAATGAGATCATTGTGAAGAGGAAAAAAAAGTAAGCACCAAAGGGATCCAAGCCAGCAGTGTTCAAGAGGTTACAATTCTATTGGTTCTGTTCCTCATGGCTGCTCATGGGTCAATTTTTTGACATGCTGCCGATAAAGGTTACTCTAAATGTCTTGCAGGAAGATAGACCTACTTCAAAGCCGCTCCCACCAGTCTGTTGCTTTTGCTGCTCAGAGGAGAGAACCTTCTATGTCTGCTCAAGAAGTACTTGACAAAGTTTCTTAAGAGAACAGGCATGCTCCATTCTTCTCATTTTGTTAGGACAAAAATGCCCTGTATATTTCTTCTGTATATTTCTCAGGCCTATAGCTAGGACAAAGAAATTATATTTCACAGGTGATGCTATTTGGTACATTGATTATTTATTATTTCATTAAAGCATGTGTTGTTGTTTATAGGATAGTAGATAATAGAACAAACGATTTTTGGAATGTCAAATACATGCAGTTCTGCAGGTTCATTTTGTTCTGACACAGCTTCTCTAGGAGCTTATGACATGTTCGACCTGTGCATACCGCAGTAGGTGTCATAGCAAAATGTTCACCAAAAGTTGAGTGCTGACATTGTTAGATTTCTGTCTCTCCTTGGTTTTTTCCTCCGTGCAAAACAGTAGGTCCGAGACATGGGAAAGAATATCGGTTGCTATACGATCTAATCCAACCAAATAGGAGCGCAACATGTAGAGAGTAGAAGACGGATCGGTGGCCAGTAACCCGTGAACAACATGGCGCCCCTCGCCATGCAGTCGCCCCAAGGTATGCATTAGCTTCCTCTAAATAAGCCTGTTGTAAAAATATGTTTCAGAGAAGCCGCATTGGCCTGCTTTATCTTTTGTTTTTCAGATAAATAAATTGGATTGGTACACATGATTGCATATATGATTTATTAGTCTGTATGTATTCAATGATCATAAACAATTTTTATCTCTTCTGCTACTTTTCTATTGACTAATTTAAACATTGTTCACTTGCCTGTTGTTCCATTGTGTGGGCACCTGCTGCATGAAGTGCAATAATTCGTCCAAAATGGGAATGCACCGAGGACCAAATTCTTGGTACAAATGTTGAAGTACAAGGGCAGCGAATCTGAGGACAACATTCCTGAAGATATACAAGAACTTACTAGGCGTGTTAGGAATTAGATGACTTAAAAAGATATAATAGATGTGATGTGATGTATTTATTTTAAATATTGCTCTTTAACCATAATTGCAATGGGCTCAAAAATATTATAATAACTCATCTTGAATATCTTTTTTGTGTGAATCTTAATTTATCTCACTATTTACTTTATTTTTAAGAAATATTTATATTGTTTTTTTACTGCAGTGTTAGCATGGGTAAGGAAAAATAATGTTGTTTGGTTGTATCTCCGAATTATCGCCGTTGCGTTAGCACGGGCACTAGTGTATGAGCTCTTAATTTAAAAGATGTTTAAGTAGCGAGAAACACTTCTGTCGGCGTTCCGAGAGCCGGGGTGCCTCGGTGCCGGCAATAAAGAATTTCTTGACCGTGTGCCTCCTCCCCCAATGGCGTGGCGCAAGATGGACACGGACATGGTGGGTTTATCCTAGTTCAGGCCAACGGGGCCCTACGTCTAGCGGGTGGTGTCCTGCTTTCGTGTTACCTCGCGCTCAAAGGAGAGCTCGTAGTAGGGGTTACAAGCGTGAGGGAGAGAAGTCGGTCTCAAGCCCCACGATTGTGGTAGTGGTGGTGGTGGTGGTTGTCCGGCTACGTTTGTGGTCGGTCCGGTTCGGGTCGGGTCCCTTCCTCTCCCCCGCTAATGGGGCATTACTCCCCCTTTATAGTAGGAAGGGGGAAGTAATGTTTACATATGCGGGTGCCTAGGTGGCTAATTCCCGAGGCTACACTTGTTGCATGTGCGCGGCCGAGGGTTGGTTGGCTTGGACGTCGTTTGATGAAGACACACGTCCTGATCTGATGGCAGACGTGTCGTTTCCTGGTGCGGCCCCGAGGATTTGTGAGGCGTCCCTCACAGTCCGCATGGCGAGGGTGAAAGGTCCTAATGGCTAGAGGGGGGGTGAATAGCCTATTAAAAAATCTTGCAACAACACTAAGCACCCGGTGTTAGTAAATAAGATGGCGAAGCAAATCAAGCGATGCTACAAACTAGCTAGGCAAGCCACAAATCAATTCTATTGTCTCTAATCACAACAAAGGCTATGTCGCTAGTTTACTCCTAGGTGGACAAGCAAGTCTAGCTAAAACAACAACTAGGAGCTAAGCAAGACTAAGCAACCTAACACACTACTCAAGCAAGAGAGCTAAACAAAGCTACACAAGATAAAGCAAAGTAAATACACGTGGAGTAGTGAGCGATATACCGACGTCGATGAGTAGAGGTGGAAGCCAATCACCGTGATCAACAAGAAATCTCCAACGAGCACAACAAGGTTGACACGATGATTTTTCACCGAGGTTCACGTGCTTGCCGGCACGCTAGTCCCCGTTGTGGCGACACACTCACTTGATGTTGCCAAGCTTAATGGCCGGTGTCAAATCCCCTATGGGAGCTCAAGCAACAATCACAAGAGAGGGTCCAACAAGCCACGAGCAATCCACTAGTGCTCCTTTCGCGATCTCCCGCGGGGTAGGGAACGACCCCTCACAAACACCACCGGTGTGGCCTCGAACAAGCTCCAATCGAGCTCAACACCGCCTCTTGCTCCAAGCCGCTAGGGAACCAAGAAAATTCCCAAGAGTAACAAGATCCCGTGGCTTCTCCAAGGATGAAGTGCTCTAGATGCAACCAAGCAATGCAATGCACTTCTATCACTCTCAATCTCACCAAGAATTCGAGTTAATGGATGGAGAGATGAGTGCAGGTCAAACACAAATGCCCACTAGCAAGTTGGAAGCTTCAAATGTGCAAGAGAGGGAGCATGTACCCGGCCATCCAAGTATATATAGGCCTCCCCTCGAGATAGAGCCGTTGGTCTTCAAATTGGGCTCTCTGGCGGGGTGGCCGGACGCATCCGGCCGGAACCACCCGTGGGTCCGTCCGCGAGTCCGATCACGCGGGGTCCGGTCACATCCGACAAGGCTTGGGCCCACGGTGGCACCCTCCTCCCGTCGCGTCCGGTCCCCGGTTCCGATCGAGCACCGGAGGCATCCGGTCCGGCTTCGGTCACGACGTCCGGCAAAAAAGTCGGCTAGAGCTCTGCCAGACGCACCGACCGGACTCGGCGGTCGATCGCGTCCGGTCAAGGCGCCGAAGTCCCGGCCGCCTGAAACAACATCTTCTTCTTTTTCTTTGCTCTTTGCTTCAATCTTGCTTTGCCACTTGCCATGGGTCGCCAACACATCGAAATGATCACGTTATCATCCATGTTAGCACGTCGAGAAGTTAGGCAAGATCGAAGTTAGTGCTCTCATTGTCCTAAATGCAATATGCAAGTCAATGGGACCTAGAAGCACTTCATGCAAGGATTGTCGCGGCATCCCCTCTTAATAGTCGGCTATCTATCCTATAATGTGATCACACGCTCTATCATGTCTTGATCACCGAAAGGAAAAACCCTATCAAGTATACCTTTGCCTTGATCTCCCGGGTTCCTCTCAAGCCGATCACCGAGCTTGACGATCCAACAAGTCCACCGACATTGTCCATGTTCATGATCATCATGCTCCTTGTCATCAACCTAATCCTATCTCAAGTCATCCACTTAGAGCAAGGATTAGTCCACAAGTGTCGCCATCAATTTCCAAAACCAAACATGAGATTTCAGAGGGGCGGTCCCAGGAACGCTGGCTGTGGCGTGTCATGAGCCCGAGGGTCTGGCCCAACGTGGCGCCTTGGCGGTGTTTCTGGGAATGAACAGTGTTGTCCTGGTTTCCCGTGTTGGGCGGTGTAATACGCCACCGGCTCGGCTTTGTGTCCCATCGCTTGGATTGGGGGAGCGATTTGGCGAGCCGATTTGATCAAGCGTGTCGATGGCTCCCGACGCCTCGTCTGTTGTGCAACCGCATTAAATGCAGCCATTTCCCTTCCTTGACGGAACCTCCCATGCCCGGGGTCGGCGACCCGGGTGAGTCGGTTAGCCGCCTCGCCCGAGGATAGAGACTGGGTCTCGCCGGGCGAGGGCAGATTTCGCCCGAGGGTGGTGAGCTAGGCCACCCCCGGGCGAGGCGAGTCCATGCGCCCGAGGACCGGAGCCGTGTCTTCCTCGGGCGAGACGGAGGTTGGGGGTTGAGTCCGAGCCCCGGGTCGGTTGGTGATGACGTAGAGCGTTCTGGTTCTCCGTCTTGTAAAGGTTCCCCGACCTTGTCATTCTTGAGCGTAGCGAGCTCCCGGGTCGTCCTTCGTCGTGGTGACTCTGTGGGCCGCTTGTGGGCCGGCTCCGGCTTCATGTATCTTGCCGTGGCTCTTTGGCCCGGTCCGTCGCCTGTTGGGTCGTTTTCTTTGAAACGGGATGGTGGCGGTTTGGGTTTTCTTGGGCCCCGATGGGCGGCGGATTCTTGTTGTTTGGAGAATGTATCGGGGTCCGATATTTAGGTCCCCGACAGTAGTCCAAACAAACATGGCATATATATTCATTTCCAAAAAAATATAAAGAAATCACACAACATTTATATAGTTTTTGTTTGAGAAGATGTCAATCCTAGATGAGGTGCATCATGAGTTCATTCCTTAAGTTTTACTTCCTGCATCTCAAATTATAAGACGTTTGACTTTTTTCATATCAAAGTTTGATCACTTGTAAAAATCCAGACTTAAGGTCGGTTTTTTGAGATTGGAAACGCCCAAGGACGGTTTTCTAAAAGGATAAGACCACCTTGCTCTATATAATAAAGAGGTTTATGGCCGATTTGATCTCATCTACATCAATCGACAAAAATCAATCTACTACCGTCTTCTTGTAGGTCAACCTCTCTCTACCCTGCTGTCCGTCGACGTTCTCCGGGAACCTCGCCGGCGTCCTAGGCGGCCTTGCGGTCCTAGGGCAACCCTCGCGTGCGTCCTCCCGACGGGTCTTCTCGGAGGTGCGTTCGGAGGTTTTTCCAGCCGTCACCGAGCTCTACATCGGCCCTGCGATTTCCCGATCGTTCGCCGCCAATCACGCTGCGGTGCTCGCTGCTCTAAGGTTGATTGCAACCTTCGTGGACGTCCAAAGCCCCCCGGTGTGCTTGGCGTGGAACCCTAGTTCTTCGTCAAACAGTGATATACCACAACCTATTTTGTTTCATAAACCAAACACAATAAAAGTAAAGAATGAATAAATGATGAGAACCACCTCATTTCTCAAGCTAAACAACCTTTGCAATGAAAAAATATTTAAGAATTCGTTACTCAAATCAAATCAAACAAACTCGGAAACGAAGCAAAAGTTTTAAAAAAGAATTGGCCATCCATCCATGGATGTGCGGTTGAAAGGAAGCTGCTGCTGTTGTGCTGCCTGCCGTATCCGCTCTGCTCCCCCGTTTCCTGTTCGGGCTTTTCGCTTCTCCCCAATCCGTTTCAGCCTCCCCGTTGTCGTCGCCGCCGCCGCCATGTCCCCGTCGCTCCTCCTGCTTCCCTCCTCTACTACTACTACTACCTCTAGGGGCTTCTGCCGCCATCGCGCTGCTTTGCCTCTTCTTCCTCGCGCGCCTCCTTCCCCTGCGGCCGCGACACTGCACCCGCCTCGTGTGCGCCGCCGAGCAGCCCAACGGTGCCGCCTCCCCTGGCTCTGGCTCTGGCTCTGGAGGCGACGCCACGGCAAACCCAACCAACAACGGACTGGTTCGTATGGCCGCCTCACCTGTCACTTCCTCCTCTCTCGGGGCCTTAGTTTTTTACCCTAGCGACGAGATCGATACAGCGCTATCAGTATTTTTAAACAGTACAATGCTTCGGTTTGATGGGATCGGAGTCTTCCATTCTCACCAACATGTTTAGATGTACTTCCAGCACGTATGTCTACACATTTCACTTTGCCACTAGATGTGGAGCAGATGGGTCAAATTTTAATCTATTGCAAATTCCTCACCTGTTTATGTGGTGCCAACAACAAGCAATCATGCTTATGTGCTGTTTCCTCCCCTAACAGCCCAAGAACAGGAGGGATATTCTTCTGGAATACGTCAAAAATGTCCAGCCAGAGTTTATGGAGCTCTTCATAAAAAGAGCTCCATCACAGGTGCATTTTCATATCTTCATTTTTAATTATCTTCTTTCCCCGGTTGCGTGTATCATATGTTTATTAGGTGTATATATCGGTCATGACTTGTAAAATAACACTAACAACTCTCCATACTGTTTTCTCAAAGGTTGTTGAGGCCATGCGCCAAACAGTGACTAATATGATGGGCACTTTACCACCACAATTTTTTAAGCTGTAACTGTCTCAACGGTATTGAGAACCTCCAATTCCTATGGCTGTCTTCCCCTTTTTATTGTTGCTTTATTGCATGTTTGATTGTCTTTTATCAACACAGGTTGCTGAAAATCTGGCTCAGCTTATGTACAGCGTCCTAATGACTGGATACATGTTTAGGAATGCACAGTACCGTCTGGAATTGCAACAAAGTTTGGAGCAGATTGCTCTTCCTGAACCAAAAGAAGAAAAGGTAGTTGTCCAGCTTTGTTGACATATGCTTGTAATAGGCATATATGACTGAATGACCGCCAGTGCTGACACCTGATCTGTTATGATCACAATGTACATATGTCCTAGTAGTTCATGTGGGCGATCCTTAAACTTACCTTGCAGTACTATTTAGGTCAATAAACTGTTAAAATGCAGGTTATAAGGTCCCTAAACTTAGTACTCATACAACCAAAGTCAGTACCTCTCTAATGAGTAATTCTAAAAAAAAACTCTAATGAGTATGTCATGGGCAGCTGATCCCACATGTCGTTTTCCATGCTGATATGCCACACATGTGTGGAAAAGATTACTAGAGAGTTTCGGACCTTGGGCGACACACTTAGTAAGTTTATGGCTAGATGTGTATTTTGATAACCCAGTGACCTAAACAACACCATGGGACAAGTTTAAGGACCGCTAGAATGTTTTAGTATGTAAGTAAATATGACGGAGAAAAATTGGAACTTTAAGTTTGTTGTTTTTCAATAGTGCCTTAACTAAAAATCTCCTTTGAATAACTGACTGGTAATAAATATGAACTTTCTGGTTGCACTCTAGTCAAAAACTCAATGGCTCATCCTGTTCTGTATTAAGCTCTCTTGTTGTCTATATTAGTTTGCATTATAAAATGCATTTAATATTGGTGAATATACATTCAAAGGGAGTAAAGCAATCTTCAGTCTATTGTTATGTTGTCCATTCAAGCTCTTTGCCTATGAATTATGCTTTCTAGATGAGTTGCCACTACATGACTATTGGGAAACAAAGGAAGAATTCATTATATTGTTTAAAAGGAAAATTGAACTCAAGTGCATACAATAGTTGCTAGTGTTTGTGTCTCCCTAAAGAGATCCTGGAGTTAGATTGTTCTGTAAAATGAACCTTGGCATGCCCTATGATTGCCTGGCTTGTGCTGGATCAAGTTCATACTTGGTTTTTGTTCTAGTCCTTTGCACTTCTTACTTGTTAATCTCTCTATAATCTTACAAAGAAGAAGAAGAAGATACGCTGGTAACCCAGGTTTACCAGTCCATTTATTTATGCTTTATGCGTCTTAATCAACTGTCCTAGCTCCAAGAATCACGCCTCCAACCCATATTCTTTGTTTTTGGTGTTTGATCATTTTGGGAACCTTCCTATGTCTTGATTTTTGAACAACACATGGCATGTCTTTTCATCTTTTTAGTCCCCATGAAGTAATAAATCTGCAGATGGACCTCCAGTGGTCTCTATAATTATTTCATACCATATATAGAGTTTAGTAATATGCATGTGATGTGCTTGTAGGATTCACCGGATTACGCTCCTGGAACCCAGAAAAAGGTAACCGGGGAAGTTATCCGTTGGAACAAGGCTACTGGACCTGAAAAAATCGATGCTGTAAAATATATAGAATTGCTTGAAGCAGAAATTGATGAGCTGAGCCGTCAAGTTGCTAGGAAATCGTCTCAAGGAAGTAATGAGCTGTTGGAATATCTGAAGAGTCTAGAGCCTCAGAATTTAAAGGTACACATATGTTTGTAAACTGTTACAAGACATTGCTTTTGATCTACGTCCCTAGTTGAAGATAGAAGAGAATTTGATGAGGAAGACCTGTGCTGGTGGTTGGCAATGTTGGAGCTGAGTCTGACAAACAGAAGCTGTTTCAGGAACTCACGAGTACTGCTGGGGAAGACGTCGTGTTTGCCATGAATGCATTCATAAAGCGTCTCTTGGCGGTCTCTGACCCAGCGCAGATGAAGGTGAGGGAATCGTATGCTTACCTTACCTGCATGGTTGGAGAGTGAGTGAGTGCTTTTGTTTGATTTGAACTTGTACTTGTGTGTGTGCAGACAACAGTCTCGGAAACGAGTGCAAATCAGCTGGCCAACCTGCTGTTCTGGTTGATGATCGTTGGGTACAGCATGCGCAACATTGAGGTGCGGTTTGACATGGAGCGAGTGCTGGGTGCTCCTCCAAAGGTGGCAGAGCTACCACCTGGTCCTGGGGAGGCCATATAGTTAGAGAGGGATGCCTCTGAAGTCTGAACCAACCAACGGGATTGTAGATGTAGCCACTTAGGAGAGGAGAGGAGAGGAGAGGCTCTGAAAGATTGTTGATTGAATCAAGGAGAGGAGAGGCTCTGAAAGATTGTTGATTGAATCAACGATTGGCTGGCTGGTGGCATTCCATTGCTTTGCTTTGTAATCCATAGTACAGTAACAGTACTATAGTAATAGCAACACATGGATGCTTCATTCAGGGATAAGCATCCATAGTTGATTGACTTGTGTCATGGTTGAGTCACATATATACACACCAAAGCTGCATCATTGAATTAAATTGATACTCTTGTGTGTGATTGACCCGTTTGTTGGATGGTTTATGTGGCTGATAAGCTCGCTAATGCTGATTCATTATAAGAGAAAGGTATTGTACCCTGGCTGGTAAGCTCAAGCCATCAGTGTGTTGAAGCTGAGATTCCAGTTTCAGTTTCAGTTCCTTGGAGGCTAAGGAAGGAGGTGAGCCAAATTGGGACGCTGTGCCTGTGCGAAAGCCTACGTACGCGGTAAGCCAAATTGACACGGAGAGAGAAAAGGATGGTTTCACGTTCACAAGTTACAGTTATAGGCTCTAGTCTAAATAAAAATGGCAGAAATTACACACAAAAAAATAATTAAATTCTTAGTTTATTTGCTAAAATTCATATATGTCAAACTTCTGTCTGCCTTCCACCTCTAGTTACTGTGTACTATAAAATTCTCAATAACTTATCCCTTAAATAATATTCTTAGTAACTTAGGAGTGTATTATTAATTAAGTATAAATAGTAATTGGTATATATTTTTCTGGAACTGAAATAGCAATAATAACCTTTCAAAATATGATAGGGTTGGGTTTTTGTAATTATTAAATAAATCTATATCCGTCGTCCACCCACCAGACTACAGGATCGTCACGGTCACGGAAAGAGGTCGAGCGAACTCGGGGTCGTACATGCCGCGACGCAGGTGTGATTTGCACGACTTCGCGGTCGTGGGTGTGCGCGGGGGCAAGGTACAGGGACGGCTCGTGCGACTTCGTAGTCACGCCGTGGCGGCGGGCGGAGCTCGGGCTACATCTTCCGGGCTCGTGAAGGCGGAGTTCGGGTTCCGTTCTCCGAGCTCGAGGTCGTCGCGGGTTGAAGGTATGCCGCACGATCTTCACGGTCGCGTGATGCGAGATTGTACGCTCCGGAGGTCGTCGCGAGCCTGAGTTTGACAGAGGTTGTCTTAATGGGGTCACGCGTTGTTGCGCCGAGCTCGGAGCGGACAGATCTTGTGTTCCGTGGAACCTCAGGTCGGGGTCCGTAGGACCGTGAGCTCCCGAGCGGGAGCTCGGGTAAGTGGTACGTGACGTCTCGGCAAGACCGTGGGCTCGGAGCTCGGGGATCGTGAACTCGTTCGAGACAGAGTTTGGGTGTATGGTCGAGCTTCGCTACGCGGGCTCGGTCTTCAGCTTCTGAGCTCGCACGAGGAGGAGCTCGTGCTCGTGCGAGGCGGAAAGTACCCCCGTGGGCCGAGCTCGCGTTAATGATGATCTGGGCTGAGTGCCGCTTGGGCTTTTGGCACGATTAGTCGTATGTTTTGGGTACCCCGATCACGGTATCCCACAAAAAGGGCAAGTGTTGAATGAGCGCGCGTAGTGCGGATTCTGTTGTAACGCACGGACACTTTTTTCCTAATATATATATATATATATATATATAAGTATCAAATCAAAAGGTAATAACTTGGGCACATTTTTTTGGTCGAAAAGAAAGGAAAACAGATTGCGGTTGGCTTGTTGGCAACTAACTCCGCTCCGTCTCCACCGCGTTGCATTGCATTGCCGTGCAGCAAGGAAGGAAGGAAAGAAAAGACACCTACCAGCCCCCAGACAAAAATCGGATTCGAAACCCTAGCTCGGATCCGATCCCGTCCCATCCGATGGCTCGTTCGCCGCCGCCCCTTCCTCGGCCGGCGGCGCGCAGTACGCGCAGCAGTTCCTCAACACGGCGCTCTCCCAGCGGGGGCCGTCCGCGCTGCCGTACGCCGAGGACGTCAAGTGGCTGATCCGCAACCACCTGGTGGCGCTGGCCGAGGCCTTCCCCCCTCCACCCCAAGGCCGCCCTCTTCACCCACAACGACGGCCGCGCAGCTCACCTCCTCCAGGCCGACGGCACCATCCCCATCCACCACGCCGGCGCCTCCTACAACCTCCCCGCCATCATCTGGCTGCCCGAGCCCTACCCGCGCTCACCGCCGCTCGTCTTCCTCTCCCCTACACGAGACATGGTCATCAAGCCCCACCACCGCCTCGTTGACGGCTCCGGCCTCGTCGCCAACGCGCCCTACCTCCGCTCCTGGGTATTCCCCTCCTCCAACCTCGTCGACCTCGTCCGATCCCTCTCCCACCTGTTCGGCCTCGATCCGCCCCTCTTCACCAAGAATCCTCCTGCCGCCGCTCCGGCTCCGCCACCGAACCCATCGCCGACCCTGCCACCACGGGTCGCCCCCTCCCCATCACCCTCCTACAGGCTTGGCGGCTTCCCGGCGTCGCCCCAGCTCGCACCCCGCCCGCCCCCACCGAGGACCCCGCCGAGGTCTTCAGGCGCAACGCTGTCGCCAAGCTCGTCGACATGGCCTACGCCGACGCAGCCGCGCTGCGGACCGCGCGGGAGGCTGAGGTCGACGCCCTTTTCGCCGTCCAGGCCGAGCTGCGGCACAGGGGTGACATCGTCGCTCAAGGGGTGCGCAACATGGGGAGGAGAAGGAAGCGCTCGAGCGCCACCTGCAGGACGTCATGATGGCAACCGATGTCATGGAGGCCTGGGTCAGGGACAACAACACGAGAGGTAGCAACCAAGCCACCGAGGACGCCATCGAGCCTGCGGATGTGCTGTCCAGGCAGATGATTGAATGCACAGCGGCAGATTTGGCGCTCGAGGA
Organism: Hyparrhenia diplandra; assembly: GCA_015847255.1. NCBI lineage: Eukaryota > Viridiplantae > Streptophyta > Magnoliopsida > Poales > Poaceae > Hyparrhenia > Hyparrhenia diplandra. Next base: position 79,159 of record JADLZK010011186.1, on the reverse strand, counting down.
CACCATCTACGCGCTCGACAAGGCAATCCAGGAAGGATCTGTGCCCTTTGATGGCTACCTCAGGAGTGTGCGCGCTCTGTCACGCGAACAGTTCTTCCACCGCGCCCTATCTGCCAAGGTGCATAGCGCGCAGCAGCAGGCCAAGGTTGCTAGCATGGCAGCACGGGCACCACACTACGCATCATAGGGATCATGGTCAGTATAGTCTGCAGCCCCTCCGATTTTGTCTGCTCGCCTGATTAAGTACCTGTGTCTGTAAAGTTTCTACTCCATGTTTGTTTATTGCTTACCAGGGAAGGGGAAGATACAATGTTGCCTGTCACATTTACTTGATAGTAGGAGGACTGGATGAATATGAAGGGACTTGTGTCTATAATAAACTTCAGTTTGAATTGCATCACATGATGCATGTATGGCTTTTGAGCTTGCAGTTCACATTGCATACTCCATTTCTGTGTATTCTTCAGTACTTGATAGTAACATCATCAGAAACCTTTCAGTGTCCTGTTCTTTGGATATGGACCACGACCTTCTATCTGTTTATCCGAAATTTCCATGGGCCTGCTTGTTCCCCATGTGCTTACTCTGCAGTGCAACCATGATGAAATTCAAGCGCTAGCTGATTGTCATATAGTATATGGGTTCATGTTCACCTTTGGAAGGTTAGATTTTCATTCTTTCATTCCCAGGGGTAACCATGTGAATGCTAGGATCTTTTAAATTGATCAGTTCTTGCTTATTTTCAAAAGCATGCTATCTTAACATGTAATATGAGTAACCATATTATCTCTTTTCAAAATTTCGAATTGAAGGTTGACTGCTTTAGTTTGATCCCCTTGTTTTTCCTTCATTTTTTTGGCCCCCCAGATCCCCATGGAAGGATAGGATGTTAGCATGTCACCATTGCTTGATTCGTCCAAGACAAAAAGTTCTAATTCTACGAAACCTTTTCTCTTGAATATCAGTGAAGAAAATTTTGGATTGCCTGCTATTCCACCAATTCTTAATCCAAAGTTTCATACATTTGTTAAAAAAGAAGAGACTCCCTAGGCAAAAGTAAGACGATGCTGCATTTCATCCCCCGCTCCTTGGTTCCGCGTGAAGATCATCCTAATTTGTTAGTTGCAGTGCAGCCCTATTGAGGTTTAACTCTCTCACGTTAATGTCGGTTAATTAGTTGCTTTGGTGTAGAGAGCTTTGGTTTGATCCCAGTGGTTTCTTGTCGACGAGCTTTGGTAGAGATGTTGATCTGATCTCGAGTTTGGATTGTAACTGTCTGATTCATTCTACTTCTATGCATGTTAAGATATGCAGTTGAGCGGCACAGGGTTACTGAAAGCAAAGGCGTCTGTTTCTAAGCTCTGCTTGCTTTATTTATGTTTTATGCTAATTCTGTAGGTTAATTATGACTTGGTAGCTGTCAGATTCGTTTGTCATTTCAGTGACTACTTCTATACGACCCCAGACTCAAGAACTTCTTAGCTTTATTTTAACATGTTGTGGTGATTACAGAGAAATAAGCTTCTTATAACTCCACAAATGTATGGTTTGTCTTGTGAGTAGATTACACAAGGCAGTAACCTGTATGGTATTTTGTGCTGAAGAGTTGTAACATCAACTTGGGGCTGCGTCAGAAACATTGCCGGATGCTGGAACCAGTAAAAAGCTTTAAGTACTGCTCATTTCATCCTGAAATATAAGTCAGCTATCCAGAATGTGTAGTTGTTTGGTTTTCTCTATGTATCGATGTTGTGTTGGAAACATGCAATGCAACTCCTGCTAGGGACTGTTGGAATTGTTCATCTAGAGCTGTTTGGATTGCTTCGTCTGGGTAATTATATACTGCTTGCGGTGGCTCATACCCACACTATTATCATCACAAAACTCTAGATCTTTTGCTAGCGCTTGCCTCTACTCACTGCACGTAGTTTTAACAGTGGTTGCGTTTGGATCCTGTCCAGCTGTTGGAAGTAACCTAATGATCGGTAATGTGCTAAGAGCATCACCAACAACTCCTCTATCCTCAATACAACGACAGCTTCAACAATCCCTCTTACTCATACCCTTCAATTGGCGATCACCAAAAAATCACTCGATGGTGTCCAGAGCATGGGAGCTGCTGGGGCCTGGGTTGTCCAAGGTGAGGCTTAGGTGACGAGACTCCGGTCTGGACCTTCCGAATAAGAGGAAGAAGAGACCTGGTGATCTACTAGAACATCTCCCCCAATAATCAAAAAATCAGTGTTGATGATCACCAAGACCAATGTATTGAGAAGTTATTGGTGAGCTCTTGGAGATGCTAAGTGGACCAGCAGCCTGTGAAAATAAAATGAAAATCGAATTCAGTGACAAACAAAGAGTTGGGTCTTGGCAGCCCTCATCCAGTACAATACAACTACCAGATGAACAGAAATAAAATGAAAATAAAATTTTCAGTGACAAGAGTTGGGTCACATGGCAGTCCTCATCCAAGACTGCAACAACTGCCCCGCAGAGCAAACCATGAGGAAAATCACAACACAACTCTTTGCACTCTGTGAAACAGGTTCATCAAATAAATCTGCCCCGCAGATCAATCGGATTTACAAGCTCCTCTGAACCTGAGTTCACTAACTAGCTGTGCACTAACTGTAACCAGTGCAAAAGATTGCAAACCATATTACACTACTACCATATTCTGAGCAAACAAAAACCAGAGAAGGAAACTGATGATCATCCAAAAAGGTTCAAAGGATATATGAAAGAAAATCTATATATTGAAAACTTCTCAGTTTGGGGAATTTCACTTAAATTTCAGTCTAAGGTTTTAACATCAAAAAGGCCTGGGATGCAAGGAAAGAGCCTCTTTACTGTAGTGGTGGAGGGTTATTGACAGCACCACCCAGCCCTGCTTTCTGCCCCAGTTCTGCAAGTTGCTCGATAAACTCCACCCCATTGACAATCTCAGTTGCACCGTATATGACATGCTTTGAAGGCTGCGAGCATTCTGCCAACTCCATCAAGCTCCTGTACTCAATGTAATTCCCACCACCAATCATGAAAACAATTGCTTCTCTGAATGGCCCTTTGAACTGCCCACCACTTCCCGATCTAGGGGCCCTTGGATCAAATAGCAGATAGCCGTCCACCTCCGGATTCGGCTTCCCTTCCATGAGAGCTTCAACCGTCCTTGTCAATGCAAGCTGCCTCCCGGTGGACAAGAGATTCTTTACCCCTGCCGTCACCGCGCTAATGGACTGCCCATACAGCTTCTCTGCCCAATCAACAATGTTGCTCCTGGTTGCTGTGTTTGACGAGGCACTAAACTGCGTGTTCAGTGACTTTACCCTCTTGACATACTGAAACGCGGACATGTCCACTTCTGCCTCACGCAGCGCCGCCTCAACCTGCTCCAGCTCGGACGCGAGAGGCGTCTCGAAAGCCAGGAGGTATGTCACAGCCAGACGGAGCTTGTCCTCCTTGGTGCCCTTCCCTTGGAGGAGGCCCAGCACAGCGCTCCTATCCAGGGTGCCCTTGGTGAGCATGTCGTTCTCGCAGTCGCAGTATCCATCCAGTGATCTCTCCTTGATGTGCCCAAGCAACGATGTTGCAATATTTGTGTGCTTGTCAATCATCTTCTTGCGTTCTGTAAGCTCTGGGAGCGAGTTGACGGCATTCATGAGGTGCTTGGTGTTGCCAATGAGATCTGTACCTTCAAACTCGATGCCATCCCTGCTGCCACCTGTGCGCTGGTTCACCTCGTCGACATCCTGCTTGTACTTGGCGAGCTGTGACTCGATCTCCTCGGCCACCCTGGGGAACGGTGACCAGCTGTTTGCCACCCAGAAGGCATCGGAGTCATCGAGATCGTAGGTCTTGGCCGGGCCAGACTTGTCTGCGGGCATCTTGAGCTTGTTGAGCTTGAGGCCGAGGACGTCATGGACCAAGGGGCGGTAGCTCCAATCGTGCTGTATCCCCACGGAGAGGTCGAAGTTCCTGTCGAAGAGGCAGAGCACGGGGCGCTGGAAGGAGGCGACGGAGGCTGAGGCCAAGGCCTCGGTGAATAGGTTGGGCTTGGCGAGGAGGTGGTCCCGGAGGCGGGCGTCCAGGGCAGCGGCGACCATCTCGGCGGGGCCTCCGCGGGGGCACCTGATGACGGGCACGGTTCCGAGCGTGGCCGCGACGCAGAAGAGACCGAGCGCGATGGCGTCGACGAGGGCCTCGATGTCTGCGTCGGCCGCCTTGGGGTCGTTGAGGGCGACGTAGGAGCGCGGGTGGGCGAGGGAGAAGAGGTTGTCCTCGAGAGAGACGAAGTCGAGGTACTGGTCGGCGAGGCGGGCGACGCGGTGGGCAGAGCCTGAGGCCGCGGCGGCGGCGGCGGCGAGGCGGTCGAGGAGCGGGCGCGGGAGCGCGGAGGAGAAGTTTAGGTGGAAGGATGCGTAGAGCGAGGCGGCGGCGTCTGCGGCGACGCGGTCGGCGTTGGCTTGGGTTGGGCGGAGGAAGTAGACGGCGGGGGCGTCGGCGACCTGCTGGCGCGGCTTGTCGATGGGGAAGTAGAGGGTGACGCCGTGCTTGCGGAGGTCGGCGACGCGGAGCAGCGGCGAGAGCAGCGAGAGGCAGAAGGCGTCCAGCACCAGGATCTTGTACACCTCCTCTTGTTGCTCCGCGGCCGTGCCGGGCGGCGGCGGCGGCTGGTTGAGGTGCAGCATCCGCACGACCAGATCTGGGAGCGATCCAATCAAAAAACAACTTAGCAAGGAAGAGCGGGCAGGAGGGGATCAGTCGATCGGGGAGGGAGGCGAGGCTTACCGAGCTGCTTTTGGCGGAGGCTCAGCGCCGCCATGGGGGGAGGGGGATGCGATCTGACGCAACAGAACCGACGGTGAGGAGAGGAAACCCACCCCTGATTCTGATTTCACCGGCTTGTGCTCCTCCCGCTTCACTGGAAAACTGACACGCTTGGCCTGGGCAATTGATGAGCCCATTAAAAACTCGATCGTTTCTTCCGTCAGATACAGTGTAATGTAAAATCGAATATAATTAATTAATCATATTTGGTTTTAGTTATTTGCGTGATTTCTGTTCCGGAGGGACTTACTACAACAAAGTCGTCTAACAAATGGTGACGAAGTAGAAGCGTCATGGTATAGTCTCGTTAGAGCTCCACCGCCACGGGATCTGGCGATACCTTGGTGTGCCCATGACATCCCTCTTCCCTTCCCCATTTCCGCCGCCGCTTTCTTTTACAAAAGTCGAAAAAATTGTGACTCCTGACCCGACTGCCCCCAGCCGTCCCCATCGCCTATCGACTACCTCTCCCGAGACCCTCCTTCTCTCTAAGGTAGTCGGAGTTGGGATAGAAAAAAGAAGTCGCAAGATTTTTTAGGGGGGAGAGAGAAGAAGCTCATTGGAAACATAACTCACAAATCTAGGAGGATGCCTACCTCGCCGGCGTTGCCACGTGAAGAGAGAGGAGGTTGGCGTCGTTGTCATCTTTGCCTTCATCACCGTGGGGAATGGGGAGAGAGGTGGCGCTGCAACAACATCGAGAGGGAAGAGATGGAGCAACAACGCGGGAGAGCAGCGCGTGGGGCAAGAGCGTCTATAAGACACCCCACGGTATCGAGAGGGAAACATTTGGAGCAAAGAACGTAGGATCGGGCGCATGGGGCAAGAGCGTTGCATGAGACGCTGTCGCCTGTTCTATAGGAAATGTGAACAACAAAACATGGAATCCTCATCTTAAAATATCACTGCATAATAACATCAAACAAAGATAGAAATTGCTAGTTGTGACTTAATCTACATTCAATTGTTTAAACATTATACCTACTAGCCTTGTAGGTAACATCCATTTTATTTTGTTGTAGACCTGCAATTGTAACTTTTTTATATTTCTCACATGCCTATGCGTAGGTCTTATGTATTTTAATTTCAAAAAAAAAGTCTTATGTATTTTAGATTTAGGAAATGTTTAGAACTCATGAATTTTACTGCTTGTTTGGTTGGGGTGCAGGGTCCAACCCGGATGGGTTCAACCACTTTTTATGTTGTTTGGATGGGGAGTGGCGAGGGATGGGTTTGACCTAGTAGGGAATATTCACATATTATGCGGGTTGGCTCCGCCCCTTGAAATCGGCGGACGGAGCCAACCCCCATTTCTCTAGTGCGCGTTTTTTTTCTTTCATCGTTGAATGCATCCGCGCCGCTCCGGAAGATCCCACGGCGGAAGTGCATCCAGTCTTCCCAAGTCAACCCCATCCTCCGCATCCACCGCCGACATGACACGCTCCTCCGTGGCGTGCTTCCCGCTGGGCGGCCTCGGCCACGCCAATCCGCGACGGCACGTTCGCCCCGCCATGGCGCTTATGGCGCCAGCCTCATCCGCTAAGCAGCAATAACCAACGCTAAGGGTTCTTCATTGACACGAAGCGCCCAAGTCTTCCAGTTTAGCCCCCCGCGCCGAGGTCGCCGGGCCCAGTTTTTCCAGGTCAGCCCGTGCGGCGGCGACCTGGGCCTCCAAACCGCCGCAAAGTCCTCTCCTCCAGTCCGCCACGCGACGACGACCTACCCCTCGCCGGGGAACAAAGCGGCGCCACCGGGGAAAGGGAAAGGCCGCACAGATGAAACCACAGAACCTGGATCGAGTGGGGGAGAAAGTTAGAGATGACACCGACATGTGGGTCCCACCAACTACTGTAGCAACACTGTTTTCTACCCACTTCATCCCCCCGCTTTTCTCCTCCTCCAACCAAACAAAAACGGGTTCAACCCATCCTTCTCAACCAAACACGTGAGGGGGTGGCTCCATTCCAAAACACGGAACGGAGCCAATCCATCCCCTCGCTAGTCCCACAACCAAACACGCTGTTATAGAATCGATCGATTTAATTTTGCATGGAAAACACATGAACAAGAGGGGTTGGGGGGATCCTATGTTCCTATTTGAGCTGCAGCTTTTGAGCTTTCTGCTTTCCTATGTTGACTTTTTGCTATTGGGTTTTATAATAAGCAATTAGCTTCTCAGCACATCGAAAGCTAGAAAAGTGTGCTTTTGTCTTTGAGTTTATTTCAAAGCAAGCTTTGCAAAAGTTGGCTCTCCGGCTTAGATCGATTCTGGTTGGCAGAAGGTAGATAAAAGCTAAAACAAAAAGCAATAAATAGATGAGTAATAAATGAGGATAGAAACTATGATAGAGAGAGAGGGTAAAAACATAAGAAACCAAGTCAAACTAAGAAACCAAGTCTTCACGCAAACTAAGACAATCTGTGAGAGTGACAAATGGGTCATGTGACATCATGATAGAAAAATTGCATTGTGAAAGATAGTTTCTTGACACAACCTCTAACACTACGTAAAACATGATAGTTTCTAGCACGCGAGAGTGCCCTCATATGTATATACTCCCTCTGTCCCTAAATGTTTGTCGCTTCTCTATCTCCGAGAAAACTACTACAAAGCAATTATATATTAAAATATATAAATATTTATGCTAAGTAATTAGTTTATCGAAAAGATCTTTTTGTCTAGTTTTTTAATAAATTTATTTGGAAAAATAAATGTTGCACGTATTTTGTTTAAATCAAGTCAAACTTGTGGCACGAAAACCAATGACGACGGTCAATTAGGGACCCGAGGGAGTATATGTTGAGCTTCGGATAGCGGTCTCAAAATAATTCACCATGTTGACTCTAAGACATCATGTTTGAATAAGACGGCGGTCAAACATGAACTCTTAAAGTCATGATGAATTATTTTGAGACGGAGGGAGTAATGTAAAAGCTAAAACAAACGTACCCTCAAATGGTCTTTGGTCATGCACTGATCATGTCGATAGCTTAATTTGTGCGGATTTATATAGTCAACTAGTTAGATAGATGTCATGATTTTTTCTAAAAAAAATGATGAAGATGGTCACCCAACGTGTTAGAGATATTGCATTGTATCATTTTTCATATATATATAGTTGACAACATTGATGTTTGTTGATATACAACAAAGAAGCTATGTATATTTGAGCGAGTCATCCGGCGACGGAGCAGTCCTCTGTCTGCCGCCAACTGTCATGAGCGGCGCCGGCAGAGGAGGCGCGCGGAGTGCCTCCCCGTCGCCGTACGTCTTGATGATCCGCCGTCGGCAGCCTCGACGTCTCTATCAACCTTCCAGGGCTGCGACACCACGTGCTGCAGGGCCTGCGTGACGTCGCTCATGGTGGGGGCGGAGGTTGGGCTTGTCGTGCAGGCAGAGCGAGGCGATGACGGCCACCTGGTAGAGTCCGCAGCGACGGCGAGGGTACAGCGCCTCCAGGCACCTGCCCCTGCCACGTCGGGCCGTGCCCACACCAGCAGCCGTCGCTCCTCCCTAGCAGCTGCGTCGAAGGCCCTTGGGCCCGTGAGCAGCCAGCAGCACGACGCCGAAGCTGTAGACGTCGGACTTGACGCTGATCAGCTTCCCCGTGACGGCGTAGTCCGGCGCGCAGGTGCCCATGACGCGCGTCGCTCTCGGGGTCGGGGCCCAGCCTGGCGTCCGACAGCTTGGGGCTCAGGTCGTGGCGTCACCACCTCGTGGAGGTAGCGGAGGCCACGGGCGGCGCCGACGGCGACCTTCCCAGTCAAGGAACCTGGAGACGAAGAGGTGCGCGTCCAGGCTGCCCCGCGGGAGGAGCCGCTCCTGGACCTCGGCGCATTAGCCCACCAGGGACACCAGGTGCCGGTGGCGCAGCATCATCAGCATGCTGCACTCCACCAGGAACTCGCGGCTGCCCTGCGCAAAGCTGCTTGACGGACACCTCGAGGCCGCCACCGCCGGCCGCATCCAGCCGGACCCTGTACACACCCCTGCCGAAGCCGCCCTCGCCCACCAGGTTGGAGTCAAGGAACCCGCCCAGCTGCGCCAGCGTAAACTTGCGGGTGCTCGTGGTGACGTCGCCGCTGCTGCTCAGGTGCCGGTGGACGGAGCTCAGGCTATGGGCGGCGTAGCTGGAGGGGCTGCCGCAGGGGACGACGGATCCACGTCGCCGTCGCAGTGGTGGCAGAGACGCAGGCGGTGGCTCCAAGGGATCAAGCAGTTCATCGGAGCAGGCGATCATCGATCGCGAACTGGCAATGCAAAGAATGCGCAGGGGATCGGAGGACCGGCAAATGTGCTTGTCTCCAGATCCGCCGCCCCGCTGGATCGCGCGCGGCTCCATCTCTATCTCTCCCCAAGCTAAAAATAATGGGAGTCACGGCATGCCGCAGCTGCCAGGCGTCCATCGGCAAATGCAATTATTAAAGAGTTAAATAGACAATCAGAAATGGATAAAACAGTTGCCTCCGTAGCATAGTGGTATTGCGTTCGCTTCGTAAGCGAAAGGTCGCGAGTTCGATCCTCGCCGGGGGCTCATATGCATTTTTGATCACTTTTCGTACACGGTTTGCTTTTTTTTTTTATTTTTTTTTTTTTTTTTTTGAAAAAACGATAATTGGTTGAGCTAGCGCATCATGATCCTCCTCCCGGCCTGTTCACTACTAGTTCAGTAATAATCAGTTTGCGGAGATCAAGTCAATTTTGCGATTTTTTTTTTTTTCCAAACTCAACACACCACATTCTTTTTATTATATTATATACGTGAACAAACCATTCGGTTTCTTCACCTCCACTTCTTGTATGCCCGTATGATTTGCATGCAACTCTGCCATAGTGCAAATGGTATGGATATTTCCCGAGGGTATCGTTTCAAATTTATTTATACGAGTCCAGATCTGTCTAGATTCAACTTTGGATATTCAACATCCGATCCGATATTGTATTTGTATTCAAAAAATATATTTATGATGTCGATGCCTATTTGTATTTGTATGGTATATGATAAACTCCCACGTCCCAAAAAGAAGGTCATTCTAGCCTCTAAACCTTGTCCTAATAAAAATGTCATTCCAAGTCATATCCTCCTACTTTACCAGTCCAAGGTACCAGGCCTAATGCCTGCACTCTCTATGAAGGTGAACATTAACTTTTGGCCTTGTGAAGTACGTAAATCCTGAGAAGTGCATAGTAGAGAAGTCTAGAGTTATATTGTCATTGGTATGTTATATATGTTGAGTGCTAGAACATCTCTTTGTCTGGGATAGAGAGAGTAGTTGATACTATCCATATTTAAATTCTAAAAGAAATATAAAATATATCAGTGATATTCGTCCATGTTTGATTAGTATGGATTGAGTTATAATTGTATGATCCTTAGTACCACCTCTTGCGAGCCCACCACCAGAACGCCGCCGCCGGCCCCCGGCCTCCTCCCCCGGCTTGACCGCCAACAACGAGGTTTGGAGGGCCGGTCTCTTTCGACCTCCGGCCCCCCCCTCCATCCTTGTACATCTCCACTTTAATAGCAAGTACAATAAAAGGCCTCCATGGCTATTTCCCCTCTACCTCCTTTGAATCCACGGGATCACTCCAAATCGGCTGCGGTGCACATGGATCCAACAGGCGCGAGCTCCTCGCCGTCCCAGAGCCGCCTTTTCGGAATCAAGAAGATGGCGGACTTGCCGGGCGTGTGGTCCATCGAGGAGGCTCTAGTTGTGAGCGTGACCGCTGCCTCGGCCTCGGACTACTGCTGCTCCGAGCGGGTGCGGTTCCCGAGCGCGCGGTCCATCGAGGAGGCGCCAGTCGCAGCCGCGACCGCGACCGATGCCTCGGCCTCGGCTTGCCGCTGCTCGGGCGGCGCAAGCGGGTGCAGAGGCCTCCCACCTTGCGTTCTACCTGGTCCTGTCCGTTGACGACGATGAGGAGGAGCCGGTTCGCCTCGACGCCACCAAGCACAAGCCGATCCGCATCGCTATGCTAGAGATCGAGGAGAACCGCGATGCCACCGCCACCAAGCACTACTGCGTCTTGGGGAAGATTTTTCGCTGACACTATTCACCACAAGGTGGGTCCCACAGTGGGGGCCTAAGGCAACGTGTGGAGCATGCACATGTCAGCGTTTTCCTCCCCGGCTCTACAAGATGACGCATGTTTGGAGGCCATCCTCATCTGTTACCTGGAACCTTCCCATGATCTTTATCCTTCTACTTTTTTTTCTTTTCTTTATGTTATCCGCCCACACCCACATCCGACCCGCCACCACATACTCCCTCCGTCCCACAAATATAAGTACATTTAGGTTAGGGGCACGAAAATCAAGACAAAGCGGAAATGACAAAAATGCCCCTATAAAGGAGATAAACGAGTGGACGTGCACCATCCGGAGCCTTCGCCATTTCCCCTTGTTTCAGGAGTACAGTTCTTTTTTAATTTCTTGGTCCACATGAAGAGCGACGCGTGTGCGCTTCTAGGAGGTTCCGTCCATTTTGTTTATTTTTTTTTTTGTTGTCGGACCACACGAACTGACGACGCGCTATGTACAGAAGCCTGCCAGACCTATATTTTTTTCATATTTGTTTTCTTTATTTAAACCCCAGATGCACTTTTATTCCCGGGACCAGGGAGTACGCTCCACTCCACCACATCCTCCACCAGGCAGCCATTGTTCATGTAAATCAGACACTCGTTCATCCAACATTGGCACGACGACACCGCCAACATCGGGGATTCGACTTGAGCACCATCTTCTACCTCCGACAACAACATACTACTTACCCTTTGGTCGTCCGAATGTCCTTCTTCACGGCTCGTTTACCCACCTTCAACCGCCGCTTTGCGTCCTCCTCCATCCGGTGTATGTGCCATCAGCGCCCCTACGGCCCTGCGAGTTCATCGGTGTCATCGCCTCAGTTGTTTCGGTTGTGCTTATCCGGTCTGTGAACCATGCTGGAGGACCGTGGCAGGTTAGTATATAAAGTTTGCTATTGTAAAAAAAAAAAGACAGAAAAAACAATTGGAAATCCATCCGTATGCAATTGTGGTTTTGAATTTTTTTATATTTCTATTTCCTAGCGGGAGGACGGGAGCAAAATGAGCAAAGAAAACACCTGACCTGACCTGCCGCCTGACCTTTGGGGTGGTGGGTGACATTAGTTGACTTGACGACCCCGCCAAACCAAACCAAAGCGACCCGATCAAAAATCAAACACAGCCTGGGTAGAGGGCCCGCATGGCAGTCGGGCGGAGAAGACGACCAGGCCAGCTCCAGCTCCAGCTCCAGCTCCGCGTCGGCGGCTCCCTTTTCTCTTCCCCTTCTTCCGTAGCTCCCTTCCATTCCATTCAACGCCGCACGCCGGGACCGGGACCGCCGAGCTCCTGTCGCCTCGTTTTCCCCAAGGTCGCCACCAGCCCAGGCGCGGACCACTTCGCCCGCCCCCTTCTCCGTCCTCGCCGCCGCTGCGCGCTGATTGATTGATTGATTGATTGGTACGTACAGTACGCTTGGTTCGTTGCTTGGTTGGTTGGTGGGCGGGAGAGGTTCGTTTCCTTTGTTGTTTATAGGAATATGCAGAAGCTGATTGATTGCCGTGCTCAAGCTCAACAATGGACATGAACGGGCAGTTCCATCCCTAATCCAGCCCTTTTAGCTAACTAATTTGTGGCGGCTGCTACTATTGCTGTGCTAGGCCCTCATCATCCGCTACCTGGCATAAATTTGTTGGTGCTCACCTCACCGTTAAGCTAGGATTTCTTCTTCTTATTACGTTTTAGTTTGTAATTTGTATTTGTATTTGTAATTGTAATCATCATCAACCGAAAGAACAGTGTGACAAAATCATCCATATCCGTCGCTCATAGGGTGTTTGTTGTTTTGACAGACAGGCAGGCAGACAAGAAGACAGAGATCGATCCATCGCAGGATCGAATTGAAAGCGCTGAAAGAAGATAGATGGCTGCGGCACATGATTTCGGTGGCGTCGACAGCGAGCTGGAGGATCAATCCAATGAGGGGTACCAGGAGCCCGCGTTCGAGGCCTTCATGTGCCCTCTCACCAGGCAGGTGATGCACGACCCTGTGACCATCGAGACCGGGCAGACCTTCGAACGGGAGGCCATCCTCAAGTGGTTCAGGGAGTGCAGGGACAGCGGGAGGAAGCCGACGTGCCCACTCACGCAGGCGGAGCTGCGCACCACCGACATCACCCCCAGCATCGCCCTGCGCAACGTCATCGACGAGTGGAGAGCAAGGAACGAGGACAAGGAGCTCGACAAGGCCTTCGCTTCCCTTGCCCAGGCAGCGGCGTCGTCTGCTCAAGACGATGCCGACACCCCCTGCGCGCGCTCCTCTACGTCTCCCACATGTGCCACAGGAGCGCCACCAAGAAGACCCTCGTGCGCAGGCAAGGCGTCATACCCACCATCACTGACCTGCTCAAGAGCAGCAGCAGAAGGGTTCGCCTCAAGGCCCTCGAAGTCCTTCGTCTCATCGTCGAGGACAACGATGAAAATAAGGTCCGTCACTCTAACTAATTGGTGTTTGGGTTCCCTCCATTTGATGAATGGCCTGAATGAAGCCTCATCCAATCCATCCCCTCCCTTGTATGTATGTATGTATGTGGAAGAGCTGGGGAAAGGTGACACCATACGCACCATCATCAAGTTCCTGTCCAACGAGAATTTCCAAGAGAGGGAGCTTGCAGTGTCCCTATTGTACGAGCTCTCCAAGCTCGATCCTATATGCGAAAGGATCGGCGCAATCTATGGGGCCATACTCCTACTGGTTGGGATGGCAAGCAGCAAATCGGAGAATGGTGTGGCTGTGGAGAAAGCCGAGAACACGCTCAAAAATCTGGAGAAGTATGAAACAAACGTCAAGCAAATGGCTGAGAACGGCAGGCTTCAGCCTCTGCTTACAAAACTTATTGAAGGTAACCTCTGCTTCAAGTTTGCATGCAAAACGGCTGGATCGATCACAAGCTAAGGCTGGCTCAACTCCCGCATTGGCATTGCAGGCACACCTGAAGTTCAGGTCGCCATGGCTGAATTCCTTGGTGAGCTTGCATTGGCGAACGACGTCAAGGTTGTGGTGGCAGATCAGGTCGGGGCTCTGCTGGTGAGCATTATGAAGACGGGCAGCCTTCCGGCGCGAGAGGCCACGCTCAAAGCCCTGAGGGAGATATCGTCCAACGACTCGAGCTCCAAGATCCTGCTCCAGGCGGGCATCCTGCCGCCGCTGGTGAAGGACCTCTTCTCCTTGGGCGCCGGCCACCTGCCCATGAGGCTCAAGGAGGTGTCGGCCGCGATCCTGGCCAACCTGGTGGCGTCCGGCGCCAGCTTCCGGTCCATCCCGCTGGACGACGAGAGCGGGGAGACGCTGCTGTCGGAGGAGATGGTGCACAGCCTGCTCCACCTCATCAGCAACACCGGGCCCGCCATCGAGTGCAAGCTCCTCAACGTCCTCGTGGGGCTCACCGGCTCCCCGTCGACGGTGGCCGACGTGGTGTCCGCGATCCGGAGCTCCGGGGCCACCATCAGCCTGATCCAGTTCGTGGAGGCCGCGCACCGGGAGATCCGCGTGGAGTCCCTCAAGCTGCTGCGCAACGTGTCGCCCTACATGGGCGCGGAGCTCGCGGACGCCCTCGGCGTCGGGGGCAGCACCGGGCACCTGGGCAGCCTGCTGGCGGTGGTGACCGTCCCCGAAGACCACCGGAGCGGCGTGACGGAGGAGCAGGCGGCGGCCGTGGCTCTGCTGGGCGACCTCCCCGAGAGGGACTGGAACCTGACGCGGCAGCTGCAGGAGCTGGGCGCGTTCCGGGCGCTGGCGACGAAGCTGGTGGAGCTCCGGCGGGGCACGATCCGCGGCAACCGGCACGTGGCGCCCTTCACGGAGGGGGCGGTGAAGGTGCTGTACAGGGTGACGTGCGCGCTGCAGGAAGAGGATGTGTACGTGGAGCTGGCGCGGGAGGTGGGCCTGGCGCCGCTGTTGGTGGAGCAGCTGCAGCAGATGAGCAGCGGGCAGGACGCCGTGGTGCTCTACTCGGCCATGGCGCTGGAGAACCTTTCGCTGCAGTCGGCGAGGCTGACGGACGTGCCGGAGCCACCGGCGCCTCGCGGCCTCGTGTGCGGGTGCTTCGGGGGCCTGGGCCGCAGGGTCCGCAGCTGCCCGGCGCCATGGGGACGTGCCGCGTCCACGGCGGCTTCTGCTCGCTGCGGGAGACCTTCTGCCTGGCGGAGGGCGGGTGCAAGGCGGTGGAGCGGCTGGTGGCGTGCCTGGAGCACGCGGATGCCCGCGTGGTGGAGGCGGCGCTGGCGGCGCTGTCGACGCTGGTTGGGGACGGCGTGGCCAACGCGACGGAGGGGGTGCTGGTGATCGGGGAGGCGGAGGGGCTGCGCCCCGTGGTGGAGGTGCTGGTAGAGAACCGGACGGAGGCGCTGCGGCGGCGGGCAGTGTGGGCCGTGGAGCGCATCCTGCGCGTCGAGGACATCGCGCTGGAGGTGGCGGCCGACCAGACCGTGGCGTCGGCGCTGGTGGAGGCCTACCGCAACGGCGACGTCCGCACCCGGCAGACGGCGGAGCGCGCGCTCCGCCACCTCGACAGGATCCCAAACTTCTCCAGCGCCTTCCACCAGGCCAAAGGCAGATCCGCGTGAATCTCAATCTCACCGTACATAAACCCCAAGAATGTATATGTATGTATCCATGCCCACGGCAACATTCATTCTGTTGATTGATTCGTGCGTCTTGTGTTTATAAAAGGCAACAGCCATTACATGGATTTGGGGTATATAAATGTCGTATGCAGTGAGCAGTGCCACACCGGTTCTGCCGCTCTAGCTGGGCTTTTCCTCAAGAAAGACTAATGTTGATGTATGGCGTATGGTGAACTCAGAAATGATTGCTACGACTCATCGGTATGGACGGTCAGATCCTGTATGCCCAAATCTTGATACAGACCATGCGTGTATTCAAGGACTCCGCGGTCGTCCGCGCCGCTCTTCACCTATACAATATAAAATACAATGCAATGCAAAATAATCAACATCAGGCATTGCTTCAGTGCAGATAATGAATGGGCTTTACAGCTCTTTTTACCCTGATGGAGACAGATCCAACAGCCTGACCAGGAACAAGCTCCCAGAATCGACCTTGCAATACTTCGGACACGTCTTCACATGCAGCAATCTGAAGAATATCTATCACTAACTCATGTGTGCATTTTCTTTTCCAACCAAATGAACAGCTACTTGAGGCATCGTTTACCTGTCTGGAGCACTTTGCAAAGGCTGAAGGTGGCACGTTGCTAGGTGCAATTTGCAGTAGGATATTGCCGGTGGCTTTAAATAACGGCAGAACCAGCATAAAAACTGCCACCGAGACAATTCCCAGGCACAGAACTTCAGCATTCTCAATCCTACGGGATAGTTGCACAAAAGGACTAAACCGATGGCCACAAGTCACCAAGATAAATGGGAAGCATAGGAAAAGTGCAAACAGTCAAAAAAAGACTTACCCCAATGAAAGAAACCAAGAAGCTAGTATCAAGCCTGCACTGTGAAAGAATTAACAAGCATCAATTAAAATCAATGGTGTGGCAACCGGCAAGGCACCAAAGTTTCAAGTGTGCAAGGGAAGAACCCAACAGTGCCTGGGAATGCATGTACCTCCGTATTGAATCTGCCAACACATGCAAACAGACGGAGTGATAATTCATATCCTCTGCATTCCTGTAAACTGCCGATCATAATAATTCTGTTTAAGTTTCAACTCTTATCTTACAGGGGAACAAGTACAAAATCGGCATTTGCACCCAAAGCAACAGGATATAATTTTGCTTCCATACCTATGTTAACACGAGCATAGCTCCGAAAGAACCAAACACCAAGTAAATTAACCAAAAGATTGGTGACAGCAGAGACAATGAGATAATGCCTGGAAGATAGTTTTTTAGAAGATAATAAGAAGGTGTCAGCACAAAGCCCCAGAAAGGCAGTGGAGAAAAAACTACTAACAACATAGACAGCTATCATCCCATCTGAAGACACTTGACATAAATGGCACTTACTTGTGCTCTGATTCATCTTGCATAAACGCATGCAATGCTTCAACAGCCAAGGAGAAAGACAGGAACAACAGAAACAGCTGTCTACACAAAGAAGCATATGGTGGCGGTCAAAATGTTAGCACAAAGTAAATGGCCAGAAAGGTTAAAAGCAAGTGTAATACTCGAAACAGCTATATCATATGTAAGCACATGCATAGAGTGTCATGATAATCAAGTGAACACTTCTTTTTTTTAAAAAAGAAATCAAGCCAAGATGTAAACCATGGACTATCATGGTACAAACGTTTAACATAAACTTGAAAGTCGGATTTGATGACATTGTTCATACGAGCGAATTCTGTAGAACTGTGTGCACACACGTATTCATAAGCTTGAAGGTTTTGGAAGCTTACGGCATTTGTAAAGGCAGCCAGAACCTCCAATCTCTTGTACCTGAAAGAAAACAGGCAACGATAAATAAGTGTGAATCAGTGCACAGATGAATGGCGACAGGCGATGATGAGAGACTGACCCATAGGTGTAGACGCTATCAGGCTTGGTTCGAGATGCAGCCATCGCGAACAATGAGAAAGTTAACAAGCCGCATCCAAAGGTGAGATGGAAAGCATCTGAGACTAAGCCTGCAAACCAAGGGCACCAGTGATCACTGCTCTGAATTCCTCTTTCATCCAGCCGCATAAATGAAGCAGATAGACCGAGTAGTAGATGTAGGGTGCAATAATTATAGTTTATATAGGATGCAGTAGCAACATGCTGGTGATGCTTGAATCGATCGACGAAGTCCTGGGATCCATTAAGGAACTATGTCGTAATCTGAGTCATGGAGCCCTTGTTGATGCAATACCTACGCGTCCGGTGAAGAGGCCGATGGCGAACTCGGTGGCAGAGTAGGCGACGTTGAGGGCGAGGAGTAGGGCGAGGCGGCGCATGGGGCGGCTGGCCGTGGCGAGGCGGAAGAGCTTCCTGCCGGGCTTGGTTCCCTCGTAGACCGAGGGAAGGGGAAGGGGACGGGCATGGAGATGGAGGAGTCGGAGCGGACGAGGCGCGGCGTGGTGGCGTTGGAGGAGAGCTGGCGGGAGAAGGCGAGGCGACGGTCCCCGCTGCCGACGACGCCGTAGTTGGCGTTCCACGCCGCCTTCGCCGTGGGGTGTCCATGGTCGCCGCCGCCGCGGAGATCTGGTTCGGGGCAGCTGTGGTGAGATGTGAACGAGGGAAGGACGGATTGTGGGCCGTTGGATCCTAAATCTACAGCTCTCCTCTTTGGCTCCGGCCGGCTCTCTCTCAGGCAGTCAGGCATCCGTTGATCAGCATGTCTGAGCCGCCGCCTCGCCTGAATTCATTTCAGGCTCCTTTCAACGAGAAAGAAGCCAAACGAAAAAAAAAAAAAAAAAAAAAAGATTACAGGCAGGATCACTAAGCAACCATTCTCTAAACAATATACATTGGGAACGCCATGTATCAGCAACAACAAAATATCTGATGGTTTTACATTCGCATTAATTATGCTGCCGCATTTTACAAACCAAGCAGGCAAACGGACGGACGATACATTCAGATTCAGGTATAGGCACCACAACTGAATAGAACTAAGCAACACATAAACAGCACAACACCACCCATCTGGGACAACGGTTACAACAACAGATTCATCATCAATTATTTCCTCCATGTATGCCACTTTCATATCATCATCATAACAAGCTGTAGTAACAAGAAAAACAAAGCGGAAACAGGACAGAAAACAAATTACATTGTCAATATCATGATTCATGTTACGCAACATGTCAATCTCCAAAAGCATGTCGCTCGCATCCCTTGAATCCTTTGTTGACAAGTATGTACAGCACCAATAACCAGTACTGAGCTACTTCTCTTGTCCATCAATCTTCACTGGGGAACCGCAATCCTAACCTCATCCTCGCCAATGTCCTCATCCATCTTCTCCTCTAACGCTGAATCAACCATCACTGTGCTGTGCTCACCTGTCTTCTCAGTACCCACAACACCCTGCTGCTCATCTGCATCGTTTCTATCAGTCTTCAAGACACCAACAGCATCCTGCTCATCTGCATCATTCCCATCAGTCTTCCCCAAAACACCAACAACACCCTGCTGCTCATCTTGCTCTCAGTCTTCGCTACCAACAGCATCCTGCTCATCTGCATCATTCCCATCAAAAACACCAACAACATCCTGCTCATCTCCACCAGTCTTCTCCAGAACAGCAACAACATCCTGCTGCTCATCTGCATCAGTCTTCTCTGAACATGCAGCACCCTGCTCCCTGGCATCGTCCTTGCAAGACTTCTCTGAACCCACAGCACCTTGCTTCTCTGCAGTTTGTGCTCTGGTATTCTCAGATCCCACATGAACCCTCTCTGCATCATCGTCACTGCTATTCTCTGACCCGATATGGATCCTCGGAGCTTCCTCCACTGCATTCTCGCCACCTCCAACACCACCACCACCTAGCGAAAATCGCCCCTCTAGAGCCTCCAGGCGGCGCCTCATGTCACCAACCTCTTGCTCCATCAAGAAGAGCCTCTCCTTGAGAGTGAGGTTCTCCTCCTCAAGGCGAGCCACATGCGCATCCTGGTCATACTCGTCCTCGTCCTCCAGCATGTAGCCCCCGGCATCGTCCCCTCTGCCAGGGTACACCATCTCAAAGCGGCTGAGGTCATGATCGAGGCGTCGCTCCACCTCGACGTGCTCCTCGACATCACTTCCACTGGAGTTGCCCTCGTCATCGTCGTCAGATGCTGCGGCAGTGGCTGGCTGGGGGAGCTGCGGAGGCGGATGAGGCCCTTCATGGAGCCGTATCCATCGACGCCCCACTGCGCCTGGGCCATGTCCGCGAGGCCCTCGCGGGAGGGGGAGAGACGCGGGGTGGGCAGCACGGCGGGCGTGACGGGGCACGGGGAGACGAGGGAGGCAATGCCGCCGGCGCGCTTGGCCCGGATGATGAAGGAGGTGGTGTTGCGCGGCGCGGCGGCCTTGTTGTTCTTGTTCTTGGGGAAGAAATACTTGCGGGCTTGGTTGGGGTTGAGGTTGCCGCCGCTGTTCTTGAACCAGCGGCGAGCCTTGGCGCGGTTCTGCACCTGGAGGTCGCCGAGGGCCGGTGGCTGGTAGGGGCCGGTGGCTGGTAGGCGGCGGCGGGATTCTTGCGCTTCCAGCCGCGGTTGGGATTTGGAGGGGGAGGAAGGGCTGCGCCTGCGCCTGCGCGTTGGCGGCGGCGGCGTGGTCCTCGGAGGGTGGCTGCAAGGCGGCGGGAGGCGGCGCCCCCAGATGGGGAACATCATCTGGCTGGGATCCATGGAGGGCTTGGTCCTCCTTCCTCCTTGTTCAAATTTAAAGAGGGGATTACAGGATGTTGGTTGGGATCAAGGAAATCCCCTTGCTAGACCAGCTTTTATTACTTCCTCTCGATCGGTGATGTCCGGAGGTGGTGGAAACTCGCTCGAATCGGAGGATGAAATGGATGGATCGGTGATGTCACCGGCTAGAGGTGTCCGATTCGATAAATTTCCCAGGGAACGCGCAGCAAACCCTAACCCTAGGTCCAAGAGGCGGAGCAGGAGAATGACGAGGGAAGGAAGAGAGGATACCAGCAGAAGAAGTCACCAGACTTGACCACAACATGGGAATAGACGATCGATCCTCCCTTTGTAAGAAAAAAAAAAAAAAAAGACAAGCAATAGTGATTGAGGAGCCCAATACCACAGGATTCGGACGCTCTATTTTTTAAAAAACAATTATTAAACTAATTTCTGTAAAATTTCTACCCAATTTCTCTGAAATATCTGCATTCTAAACACACCCTCGGTGGTATTTCTAGGTTGCCCATTGGAACGCCACCTTTCATTGTACCCTGCACTCTTGGTTTAATTTAATTTAAATTCTTACCGTGGGGATCTCCTCAAAAACAATGTTAAAGAGGTATAAATTCCTCCTCTTTCTTGAACCATTATTATTTTGAACTAGCCCTCCCTAACAAACTACAAAAAGTTCATTTGATCTTCCTAAATTATCACCCAAATTTTGATTTACCATTCCAATTGAAAACAATCTTTTTTTAATCTTCTCTACCTTCTAAAACCGTTCAAAATTTTGTTTTGAACGGTTTTAGTCCATGTCTCCCTATCAATTTAACACCATTAGAGGTGAATGTGGACGGAATGGTATAGAGGGTAAAGAAAAGTTTCTTGATGGTGTTGAAGAACTTTTGGACTTTTTGATGGCACATTGGTAAGAGATTTTTTTTTATAATGACACACAGGTAAATGGCTCGTTTAAGTATATTAATACATCCAGAGAAAATCAAATCAAGTTATAATTCAAAATAGAAGCAGTATCTGACTTAAGAGAGCATTAGGAGCAGATCCAAATGGTTTATTGCCACAAGAGACGAGGTAACTAAGAGAAGTGGGGGCTGCCCAAGGACACATCCTTATGTACAACTATGAGGAACTATTTGGTTGGAAGGACTAGGTGGGGCGAGACCAACCCAGTTCTAGTGATGTTAATTCAAAGAAGCCAAAGTCAAGAATATCCCACTAGAAAATATTCCATCCGTTCTAAATTACAGTTTGTTTTGACTTTTCGAGATACGATTTTGTAATGCATTACTTATACACTATCTCATCTAGAAAATGCAAAACAAATTATAATTTAGAATAGAGGAAGTATTCCCCTCAGTATATGAGAGACTATCGTCACTAGCACGTGCGGAACAAGAGAGAAGGGGGGGGGGGGGCGTAGGGTGGCACGGTGTCCTAAGGCCAATCTCAATGGGAGTTTCACGGGTGTTTTATGCTCATTAAATAGAGTGTCACATCAGCTGGAATTCACTTTTTGCATGAAATTACGAGGAGAGAAGAGAAAAGTTTCACCATGGTGAAACTCTTAAGCGTTGTTTCCTAGGTGTTGAAAACAGTGTGAAATCCCCATTGAGACATAAATAATGTTTCATCACGGACTCCATGCGTGGAAGAGTAAAGATGAGTGGGTGGAAAGAGAGGCTGTGGGACCTATGAACCTATGAAACTGTTCATTGAGAGAGACATCTATTTTATATCAGAGTTTCAGATCTTGAAAACCGGAAGATGAAACGCTCCATTGAGACTGGCCTAAGCTCATAGTGCAGGGTAGCCCACCAGCATGTGTCCAAGGGCAGTGCAAGGGTACCTCACATGCCATTTCATCTATTTCTTTGTCCTATAAAACCAAACACAAAACAAAGATGATCCTGTTTCCCTCAACCAAAAAATAAAACAATCATAACGTTTAACGTTGAGATGGTAAGTACAAATGTCCAATGAGGCAATCGAGCGATTTCAATTGACTGGCCCAGATTGTGCCGCCAACAACAGGCACATAAAGAAAACACATGAAGAAGGTAGGCACGCATACAATCTGGCATGTTAGCAGAGATGAATTCCTTGCAATATAACCTGGTCAGTTTCGGGGTCTCCAATGCCCAATAACCAATATACTACTATAATGCCACGTGGGAGCATGGTTGCATTGTAGGTCAGCACTACCAGGCAAGGAAGGCCACGACAGAACAGAACATGCACCATCCACGGCCTCCCTCTCCCCCCTCTCTCTCATCACGCATACACACTTACATTTCGCCCAACAGAGTTGAAGGAGAAACTACCATTTACAGTGAGTTTGTCTGTGCAGCCCGGTCTTTCTTGTGTCCGCCTAGGATACGAGAAATCTGCAGACCTCTACTGAAGGCTTGGTTGAACAGCATCCTTGTCTGGAACTCAGAAACAAACGGGAACCAAGCGAGGAATGCAATCGGGGTGAACAACAGCAATCCCATGATGATCTCATAGCCTCGGGCAAGCGCCTTCACCGATCCCCATAGCCCCATATGTGAAATAGCTCGCCTCATAGTTCGTGCTATCTGAAACCAACAACACGTGAGGAAGGGTCACAACCCAACCGTCAGGCAAACAAAGCAACCATGCAGCAGCAACTACTTACCAGAAGCAAACCCCATCCAGTTGGCATGAACGCAAGGATGCAAACAAAGATGTCCTGAACTGTCATGTGTGGGATTGCTATCAAGATTATGATAATAGAGATAAAAGTTATGAATATCAGCCCCTTGATCAACCGGAACACAAGCTGGAACTCTGCACTGAATTTCCTCCTGCCAACTGATACAGTCTGCAAAGGACACAGCACATAGCCAACAGTCAGCACCATTTCACATTAAGGATATAGACCTATTCAATCAAGTAATAGCCTGAACAATTTATTCTAATTTCTAAGCTGGTAAGAAATATAATAAAAGTGCCTCTATGACCTCCAAACATGCTAATTTACAGTGACACCACAAATTTCGGAATTTAGTTCACCAAACCCATTGCAGTATCCTTGCACAAATCTCTATTACCTTTCAAGCATTAAATTCACACGTGCATTTTACATGTGCAAGTACGTGTGTTTTATATGTACAGCTCTAGCCAGTGTCACTCACGGGTAGGCATCAAAATTAAACAGACGGGTGATAAGAGCTCAGGTGGCAGGTTACCTTCATCACGAGCAAAATGACAAAAATTATGACCCATGAGATGCAATAAACCTGGAAAGAGCATCAATAAATGTTTGAGCACATCTGTACAGCATTTGCTGATATGCATAAATCAGAAAGATATCTCACAATAATAAATGGGATGGGTATTACCAGAACGCTCTTTGTGTGAGTGGTGATGTTCAAATGATAAACAAGACCATACTGGTATATAAAGAAGCGTAATGCAAGCACTATTTCAAGAACAGTGCCACGCTTTCCAGAATGCCTAAGAGGCTCCTGCTCTTTTTCCCACCATGACTCCCAACTTTTCTCTGGCGGCACCCCAATACCTCCACGGTTACTGATCCACTTATTCCAGTCAGTCCAGTCATCCACAATTTTCTGCCACTCGAACCCAGAAGGATTAAACAGGAATGGGGCAAAGAGCCAGGTGACAACCATAAACCACATGGAAATTGTGATGAAAATGTAGGCGATAGCTCCTCGGTATGACTGCCCAAATATTTCATACACAATGAGCAAAATCATCAGTTCGATGCCCTTGACAAAATGACTTCGTGAATACAATCGATAATTCTCAGCAAATTTGGCATGGAACACCACAAATCCACGCCCTGTAGCTCTATATTCAGCTCCTCCATGTAGCAGTGTGGTTCCATAGTAGTGGGTTTTGGTCCCAACAGAGAAAGTGAAGAACACTGATGCCAACTGCAGCTGCATAAGTACAAAGTCACTCAATGCAGTTCTGAATCCTCTCTCTAGACCAATTTCCATCATCATAGGCAGTGCCATCAAGAACCCAAGCTGCACAAAAGACTGTGAAGCTAAAGCGACCTGCAGAGGCTCATTGTGTATAAACCTTTTTCCAGTGGCTAGTGCTTCATCAAGGCCACTGAGGACAAGATACAGACGCCCGTAGAGGAATACATAAACAGTCCAAACTGTTATCTAAGAAGGGCAGAAAAATTTAACAAAGATCAGAATAGATCAATGGTTCTGAAAGTTGAGAAGTCAAAGGAGAAGTTTATACCATTGTGCTGAAGTAAAAACCAATAGTAGTATAGTAGCAGGACAACATTCTGAAAAAGTCAAAACGATGTCCAAGTCGGTAGACGTCACGGCTCAGCGTCTGTTCACCATTACCATTTGCTATTTTTGCTTCAAATAGTGAGATCTGATTGAGACCAACATCTCTGCCCTTGCCAACTTGCATGTATTCATGATGTGTAACATTTCCTTCACGCAATGTTGAATTAAATCCTGTCATCAAGTAACAAATATATTAGCAAAATAATTTCCATTGAGATTAAGAAATAATGGGAGGCGGGAGAAACAATGGCATACCAGCAAATATGTCTTCACTAAGATTGATAATCTTAGAAGCTTTGCTTACGCCTCCCCGTGTGAGGTGGAAAAGTCGATCGAAGATATCAGGATGCCCATAATGAAATCGAACTCTTACGAAGATCATTGTGGGGACAAACACAACAAAAATCAATTAATGAGTTATAGTCCTCACAAAGGAAACAAACTAAGCATGCCAACTTGACTGAGCACATATAATAATCATAAAGATGGAAACTCCAATAACTGTTAGTTCATTGCAAAATTGGAAATAAAAATCTTGATAAAAAAACTCCAATATATTAATTATCATGAAGAAACTTGCTAAAAAAGTGAAGTAAACCCAAAAACATGAAATACTATGGATAATGATGTGATATAGAAATGTCCATAACAAGATGAATCACCTTAAAGGATTGGCAAGTACGCCAAGTTGTCCAATGGTCACAAAACTTGTTTCTTGGTTTGACATGAACCATGCAAGAGAAGAAACACTGTAGAAGAATTAAAAGATTATACATTGATTATCCAACTAAATGGCACAGACAAACTCAGAAATTAAATATAACTTTAGGTGTACCTGCCAGTGAAGATATGTTCTCTTACACCAAGTATTGATGGATATCTCACACCATCATGTTTCTTCAGAAACTCTTGCAACAAATTCCTCATTTTCAAAGTCTCCTCCATATAATGTTCCTATTATGATAAAATGGCATAGTAAAACACTGTCACAGAATATGAATGAACCAATTGATGCATACCTGATTCATGTCGATGGTTTGGAGACCTTCACCTCGTGTGAAAATTATGGCATGGTTCTGGTTTTCTGGTTTTCCTTCACCTAGAATTGCATTCCCTGGAAGCTTTATCCTATATATATCCTATGCAGCAAAAAATGGAAAGATGATAGGTAAACAGGTTTATCCTCATTTGGCACCAAGAGATCTGGAAATACATTCATTCCAATAGGTACTATCTATTCCAGATTTCTTGTACAGTTCTAGTGAAATATCATAAACCAATTCAATGATGCACTAGGTCATAATGTCCCCTTCATATTCTCAGCATAACTCAAAAGTGCCAAACAAATCTAGAAAATATAGTGCCAATTTATAGTGCATGCATAGCCACGAAATTTGGCTCTAGGTTATGAAGTAAAACTCCACCAATGTTGGGGTGCCTAGGGTGTCTCAACATAGCAGGTCCCAAGTCCCGGTAAAGGAGGAGGGTTGTGTTAGGCTTAAGGAGCAACGTCAAACTAAGGTACTCTAATGGAGACGAACCCCACAAATTGCCTACCCCAACTTGCTTGGGACTGAAAAGCATTGTTGTTGTTGTTAGGAAGTAAAACTTGTTTGGCTTGGATTAAATTTTGGAAAAAGCTATATCCACAACAACAAAAACAACGAAGGCGAAAGTGCCTCTAGCTGAGTTGGTTAGGTGCCTTCAGTAGCACTCCGGTTCGAGCCTTCAGTACCACACTGGTTCGACTCCCCGTGGGAGCAAATTTCAAAAGGAAAAACATAAAATAGATAAATAGTGGTGTTGTAAGGGGATCTAAAGCCTGTTCATGGTTCGGGCAGACAACTGCTCTTAAACTTGAGGTTGTGGGTCCAGGCCCCATAATGATAATAAGAATAAGAATAATAAACAGCAACTATAGTAGGAACAGAACAATATAATTTGACCAATCCACACGACTAACAGTCTAACATAAAAAAAACATTTTGCAGTACCTGATCAAGTTTCTGCCCAGGGTCATCAGGCTTCGTTACTGCTGCCTTCACCAGCGCGGAGTAGTAAACCTTCTCTATTTTCTTATTTCTGTCTTTGCTAGGCTCTTCGACTTCATCGATATAGGCAACCCTAAGTGACGGATAACTACCAAAGAGAAATTTTCCTTTCAATCACTGAGAAGCTCAGGGCTTCAATACAAGTAACACAAAACAATTTGTTGCAATGGTCAAAGCAAATAAAACTAAGCTATCCAAGGATTATAAGCTGGCCCTCACCCTCCTAAACTTCCAAGGTGGTACTAAACCCACAAACTGGAAACTACAACTCAACATGTGCCGCATGGGCCAACTCACAACAACTACAGGCTGAGGTGTTACAAAAAATATGTTCATAATACTTGTTGTTAGAGTATAATTGATAGTTCAGATATTGTAATCTAATACTACCATATGTATCCGCGGAGGCGTCTTGCCACCCAAGTCTTTGTACTCTATATATACTGCCAAAGAGGCTCAATGCAATATAAGCCATGTACTGTAAGCAATTCTTCCTGCTTTCACTTGTATCCTGGTAGGCCGGGACAATATTATCAAAACACAATTTTGGTCTGTTTTACTACCGATCATAATATGTTCCCCTATGAGTACTCAGTAAAAAGAACATTGTCCAGTTGTTATGCAAGCATGAGATACCATTAGGCTCAGGCACAGGCAAAATATTTGATTTTAATCAAGACTTACGTGGTCATCAATCTCAGAATATCCTGTGCATGTGGATCACCAGAACGTTTCTGGATACCATATTGTTGGCATGATACAACATATGTGAATTTCATGTCAGCTATAGCTTTGCATTGAGTCAATAGTCGCGATTCATCAGATTCAGATAACAGGTCAGCTGCTCTGAAACCTTCCATAAGATCTGAGGAAAGCAAGTCAAATAATGAATTAGCCATGCAGTGTTCAGAGTATCGAAATAGTATCAGCTGTCAAGTATTCAGAAAATTGACCTTCATCTCTGGCCATATCAAGGAAAGCCTGAAGGACTAAAGCTTGTCTGTAGTACATCATCCCTCTTACTGTAAGAAAACACAACTAGTAAGATCCAGCATGTTCATGTGGGATATGCCAAGGGCCTTTTATCAAAATCTTTAAGGTTTTGTGGCTTGCCTTTGCTAAGGTAACTTCTAGTGTGCATGTTTTTTTTTGTGGGCTAAGGATAGCTCATATTGTCTGATCCCTGGGTGATCAGAAATATGAGTGTTTGGCGGGTGGTTGTATGGTGTTGCTTACAAACTTGAACTATGATTGTAATTTTGTTGCCTTGGTAATCATGAAATTCGGGTTTTACCACTGTGGGCGAAAATACTATTAAATCAATAAAATTATGGAGCATGTGCTATATACAAGAGGTTTCATTGAGAGAAGAAAGCATAATAGCCGCTATGACAGAGGATACCGGTTCTTGTCAAAGTCTGTCCACGGTATGATGCCCAAAGGCGAAGCTGCTCTTCAGATTGCTCAGTCTCGTGGAGTTGATCTTCACTCTCACAATTCACCCTTTCAAGAAAATTTTTCCATTCATCTGCAAGGATGTTGGATAGAAAACATTGCTTTGATTATCAAAAGAATTTTTGGAAATATCGAGGTGCGTTTAGCCACAAATCAAGATTTCACCAACGAACCTGGATAGATTTTTGCAAATAGAAAAGGATAGAAACTCCATCCTCATTCTGTTCTGCTAGTGCGCCTGAAGAGAAAAAAAAGAACGTCTTCTTTATAATAAGGAGTCAAGACACTGCAGTAGTCACCCAGTGAAGAGGAATCAAAACAAATGTTAATTAGCCCATGAATTGTAACTCTAGTTAACAGAATTACAGAAGTTAGGAAAAGGAATCGGTATGATTTGAGCAGATGAATAGAATTGTATCACATGTTAGTGGATATTTTCATATACAATTTCAGTCTGTGTCCCACAAAGCTTTGGGTTGTACTATGACACAATAAATCACTTGAAGTCAATAACTTATGGAATAAAGGTTGTATAGTTTCCTGAATAACAAAAAAGGTTAAAGTGTACAAAGTGTATAATTATACATCTATCTTCTAGTTTAGCTACAAGATACTACTATCCAGCTGGATGCTAAATCTGAGACATTACATTTACTGTTTTGTTGGTCACTAAGTGAAGATGAGCTTCCTTTCTTGAAAGAGAGAAAAGAGAAACAACAGTTTTTTTTAACAACTGAAAATAATATTAAAAAATATCTAAGGAAACTAAAAGCATATTAAGTCCATATATAATAATAAAGTCTGTTGCAACTTACCAGTAAAACATAAAAGCTAGATATCAATGCGACAATGCTACAGAACTAGATATGAATGTTACAGTGTAGATTTTAGTGGGCAGAACTTACGAGAAGGACAGCATTTGCCGCACTTTTGGAGCACTTGGCATCGACATAAAAAGAGAATTAGCAAAGAAAGATATCCTTCTTCTAGCATCCAGGTTTGTAGGGACATCCATAGCTGATTCCTTCACCGTGAGCAGAAGACGAAGCCTTTTTATCTAAAACCAACAAATAAGCATAATTACAAATAAGTTAGTTTTATTTAGACATTAAATGTTTTTAATACTAGGAAATAATAAACAAATCCAGAAAAGAAACATAACCTTTTCATTCCATGCTTGTGTTTGATTTACAGGAAAATCAATAGCTTTTGTGAACAACTGGTCTTGTTGGTCAAGTGGTGTCATTCCTTCGGATCTTCTATTACTTGCACCATGTACTGATTCCAGTAGTCTGCCCAAGAGATAATGATAATAATAGATATGTCAAAAAAATACAATAAACCAACCAGCAATAACCTAGCTGTGATTACCAGAGATATTGATGAAAAGCTATGTGTGGCCACGTAAGCAATGGCATCTATCCATTATGAACCAAAATATTGTTTTGTCTATCAAGAACAACATGATGTCTTTATCAAGAACAGTGTGATGTCGAGTTTGCGAAAATTAACAGTGTGATGTCTTAGTGTAAAAAAAAGACATGTTCAGTTAGCAACTGAATTTTGCATGCCAAACCTCAGGTGGACAGCTTTTAGGTAGGCTTGGCCCCTCCCACAACTTTTCTTAGCTTTCTAGTCCACATGTCATGAACTCATGTTTCTTGTCTAACTTTGTTTAAGGTTAGGTAGCAATTTTCCTTGCCACAAAAGTGTGACAAGACTAGCATTAGCCACCTTAGGAAAATATGTGTGGCAGCATTAGTTGTCAACCAAACATACCTGAACTGCCCCATGTCATAGACCCATTATGAACACCATGTTATCGGAGGCGCTAGAGAAGTTTTGAAGGGCTATACCCACCAACCAAGAAAAAAAAAAACTCTCATTGCACTGAATAACTTATTTAATAGCCATTAACCAAATAATATATTATCAGATAATCTCCACTACTCGGTAAATTGTGCATGAAAAACAGGCCCCTGGTTAGTTAAAAAGAAAGCATGCATATAGAAACATGGTTAAAGGCTACTCTACAAGTTTGCACAGTTGAATGGTTACTAGGTTCTGTACCCGCTAAGCTGGTCATCCATTATGTCCCTTGTAACCACTTCAAGCATGTCCTGAAACAATATGATGACCTGTCCCTTATCTTCTTTGTTGTTAGTTTGCTGCATTTAAGAAATGAGAATTAATAGTTTCCACAATGAACATCATTAGATCAATGATAACTAATTTTATACCAGCAAGTCAAGCAGCTCAATAAACTTCTTGCTCAGGGTAGGAAGGTTACTCATGTTCAGCTCCTTTATCAAAGTGTCTTCTCTTATATGCACATCCACCGCATCGAAAATCTTTTGTATGAAACTGAAAATATCCCATAATATATCAAACAGGATCAGAATAAAATCTAAACTTTAAGGTCTTAGTCATATACGCACACCCACCGCATCGAAAAGATCTAGTATGAAACTGAAAATATCTCATAATATATCAACTGGGACCAAAATATAAGCTTTAAGAGTGTAGTAACATGAAAACATGAGAATGTCAAACATACTCTCTCTCTCGTGTGCCGGTCACTAGTACATATATGATATTTTTGAAAGAAGCATAGCATTCCTTGATAGCATAAGTAAAATATGGATCTGATTTCATCCTCTTCTTTAGATCACGATCTTTTCCTCCACTATCTGCGGCCATATCCAATGCTATTGGAATCTGAAATACAATCAATAAAGGAAATTGAACAAAAGCTCTTCACCAAAATAGATAGCACAAAAATAGGCAAGAAACAAATTACAAGAAAATATACCTTGCTGGCAAGCAGGAATGGTGGCCATTGGATTATATCCATATCACGGTCTTTGCAGTATGGAACAAGTAACAAGTCCTTCTCTCTGTCGTTTTTTTTTAAAAGATCATAAACAACAGCTTTCCAAGAAGGCAAATAAGGAAGTATATATATATATACACATGGGTAAAGATAGGATGTTGCACCTGTTGTCTATCAAGTCTTCCTCGCGAAAAGCTTGTGATAATTGAATTCCATATCTGAGCAAATCTTGCGGCTATTTTTTCTTGTTCTTTGGTGTCCTCGGGTGTCTAAAGTAATTCAAATGTACCAGGTGATGGAACAAACAAAATGTATAACAAATACTTTCCATGGCAAGAGTCGATATTAGACGTGTTGGTAAAAGTTGTTAAAAAAAAGAACCACACCTTAGAAGGTTTGGAGAAAGCAGCCCGGAATCCACTCCTCTTTGTGTCAGATGGAATCAAACATTGATTGAAAGCCTTAGGCAGAGACTCAAACCGAGATCTCAACATTCCCAATGTCCGTATCTGATCTCATGAAACCAGCAACAATGCATAGGCTAAGTTACTTAGATCACTTATAAATAATCAACGCAGAACCATAAAAAGCACAATTACAACCCAAAAGCTCCATATGCATGAAACAAGGTGTTCACACAAAAAGGTGTGTTGAAGAATTTGAGCTTCCATCAATTCAAACAGAGAAATGCATCAGAAAAATAATATTTTTTAAAAAAATTGCTTGTATTTCAAAATCATATGCAGTACCACCAATCTCAAAAACTAGTGCGAATAGCCACACAAAAAAAGAGGAAATTGAGAATATTACTCAACTAATTTATCATGGTACAATATTTTGATCCCAAAGCTGATGTGCACTGAGACTGAGGGAAAAAAGGTAAAGGAGAAAATGGTATATTCTAATCCAATAACATTAACCTTGTTTGTTTTCCCTGATATAAATCATATTTTATGATGACTTTTGTAGGATACTTGACTGCTATTTAAAGTAATTCTTTTCAAAGTTTTTCATGACCATGTGCATCATATGTTGAAAACTCGTAGAGTAACTGAGTCAGATATGTTAACATTTCAAGACCAGAAACTTAAACGGTGTGTTATCCGTAACTTAACTTTTTTTTTTTTTAAAACCGTAACTTAACTTCTCAAACATGTTGTTTGGTTTGGTGTCCTAAAACAGGTGTACTGATACATCCACAATCAGATGTTGTCATATGACCATTACCAAGGGGTTGTCACATGCATGGAGTAACAATATCAAAAGAAAATATTTTATTTGTTGCTGAAGATTGTACATGAGAATAACTAACAGAATAAGATCACACAATGAAATGAACACAACACACCCCAGTCTACTTAATAATAAAGTAAGTTATTGGTTAGCTATACTAACCTCACCAAGACGGCGACAAGCCCCATAGACACCACCAATTAGCGCGTCGAGAAAATTGCATACCAAATTTGAGTATCCATGAAATAGACCTGAAGCACTCAACTAGAGTAAGTCAAAACAGGAGGAACAAAATGTATTGTTCAAGACAACAAAACGGGGCAGGAAGCATACAAGAATGATAGGCCCAAAGCGCAATGATAACACCAATGTTATTATTTGCTGCACATTAAAACCCAAGAAAGTAAGGAAATATCAAAATAGTAAGGAAATATCAAAATATCTATAGAATATCATCATCATTTCGAGGCATACCATGGGGAAAAACTCGTGCCACTTAAATGTTCGTATTGGCTCCTTCATTATATCTTTTGTAGGCTGCACAAGTGGTTTGATCTGCACGATAGGTACACATGAGAAGATGAGTAACCAAATATTGACTTATCTACAACAAATGCAGTAAATGTCAACTAATGCTACAGCTCTCTGTCCTAAGTCTCGCAGTTTTTGATGAGACAAAACTCACATAAAGAATAGAGGATATATATTTTATTCGCTTATAGAAAACATAAATGTTAATCACTTATTTAAGTCTGTTTTGCATAAGGTCCATTAACCTACACAATTTTAGACCCACCACTACAGAACTCAACTTCCGATTATACTTATGTTGCATGTGGATCTTAATAAAGTTAATATAATTCTCTTTGACAGCTCTAGAGCCCAACCTGCATCTAAAGAATTGCTGAACTGCCTTACTAGTAAATGAGGACTTGATCTAGAATTTAAACTAAATCCTAGGAACTTGACATTGGTTTTGAGTAATACCTCCACATAGAAGCTCACAACTAATTTAGTAGCCAAAAGCAAGACCCAGAACATTGTATACCTACAAGGGCAACAAAACTCATAAAATATATTTAATGATAAACCAAAAAAAGAAAGCTGAGATATGCAAGCATACTTGAAAAGGGAGAATGCTCCCTCATGCATTCCTCTTCCAACAAATAAGCGAGGCTGTAGAAGTTTTAGATCAATTGATCAATACTTACGTAAAGGGTAAGAAGAACAAAATTCAGCTTAAAAAGCCAAATAGAAAAATACCTGTGACCACCACATTATAAATGTTACAACTTGAAGATTTGATCTCTCAAGGGCTCTCCTAATTACAGGGAAAAGAAATAATGTGGCAGACAACACGTTTGGCGCTAAGTAAATCACAACTGCCAAAATGTACAGTGATGGCTGATTCTGGCCATCACCAAGCCAACTTTTAATTGTTCTTGCGAGGCCAGTTGGATTATCCCAAGTGTAAGCATAAGTTACAGGCAAAATCACAACCCAAGCAGCAGCTGATAGTAACTTTAAGATATATCGTAGCTTAACAACAAGAGACATGTTTCTTCTTGCTTTCCAGCTTAAGATAGTATCCAGGATTGCTGCAATAGAAAATACCCAATTAAATTTTATGCTATGTAAATTATGTTGAAGAACTTGAATATATGAGTAAAAAAAATTGAATATATGCCCAAAACTGTAGATCGCTATTTTTACGATAAATATGCTCATAAATCCCCACATCATTTTTTCAGCAGACCTTTTAAATGTATTGTCACTGCAAAAGCTCTAGCCATTCTCATTGTTATAAAAACTCGTAGAGGACTAAGTGACACCTAAATAATTTGATGATCCCATCCGCTTCTGCAAAGCTAATTTGGTAATAGCAAGTTTCAAGACTTATTTGACCTAAAAGGAACAAAGATTGCGATCTTTTTTTTCTTTTCTTTTATGAAGAGTGGAACTAAGATTAAAAAAATGACCTAGGGGGTAAGGCAGCCCCCTCGGTATTTTAAGAAGATAAGAAGAAGACCTGCACGCAGGTCAAGAAAACCCCCAACCCAGCATCGCAGCCCATATGTGAGAACGACCATGACTGGGCCAGGCCTTAGACCTGTGCTTTGGGACAGACAAGGGGACTTTTTTAACCCCCAGCCTCGACCTCGCTCCCACGGGTAGTCGAACTCAGACATGAGTGCTACTCAGACCACCTAACCAACTCAGCTAAAGGCCCTTTAGCAGTGGAATTGAGATTAATAAGAGACCACAGGTAGAGCCATCCGCTAAAATTCATGTAGGACACAGGCAACTTCTAGCTAAGTACACATGTAACTAAGATCCCAATTGATAACAGCACCAACTGCATGTTCCCATCAGCCTTTGTCATGATACAAAACAGGAACCTAGAGGGCTCGGAGGGAGGCATACCTTGACCTAGTTTCAGTACAGCCGCAGTTATAAATATGCTCAAAACCTGTTTGAATACTCCTCTATCAAAGATATCACTTGGTGTGCCACCATTCCAAGCAATTATAATCATAGCCTGTGAAGTTGCAATTACTAAGGATAAGGAAACAGAATCCATCTAAAAAAAAGAGTAACCAAAAGAACTTGAACAAGCTTTGAGTAATGAAATTCGGTTTTTCCCATTGTGGAAAAAGAACTCAAACAGGCAAGAGAATTGCAAACCTGTAAAGATAAAATTAAGAAGCTCCACATCCTATCAAAGCTGCGGAAGATGTGCCAAAATGACCGTATTTCAACAAAATTGACTTTTCCCATCCAATTGCCATTACCCACAGGCCTGTCCTCCTGGAACAAAATAAGAAACACCAGTACCAACTGTCAAAATAGTGTATCCACATGTTTCACCAGCTCTAGTGTGCTCTCTAGGCTAAACCCAAATTGTCCCTTTCCTAACTAGAAAGTCCTTCTATGCTTGACTTAAATTTGTCCTCATTAGAACTGATGTTTAGCATAAACTGAAGCCCTTAATAAGAATCTTTGATAAATACAAGCTCAAAATTACCAAATGAAAAAAAGAAGCAGCTTACATACTAGTGTCAGATGAATCCTGTTTGACTGCTGCACAATCAAGCACGTTTTACATTCACATCCTTGGATGAGTTTTCTTTTCAGAATAGTTAGAACACATGTATATTTGCCAAATGCTTCTAGTGTACGGTTTATGGGTTTATGGGAGGATAATACTCATCTAACAAAATATTACCTAGCCCAAACCCAATTGATTGCACAAACGTCATAAGTATAATAATTAACAGAAGGGACATACTCCATCCACATGGCGACGAGAATCATCATTTGGAGTCTTGAAAAAATCTGCATCAGATCGCATAGGCCATCCCAATCGGAAGCAATCTCTTGACCTGAGTAGTAGTGCAGAAATAATTGCATGACATTCCTCAATATATAAGCCCATGCAACCATATAAGAAAAATGAGTGATCAAATCAGCCCTTACCAAAAGTACTCATTTAGATCATCATAGTTTCTCCAGTTGGAGTGTTTTGATTGCATGATCTTGCTCCTCTCGGCTTCCTATAGAAGTTGCAAAGGATATAACTGTGATTCAGGGCATCAGTGGGCAAAAGAAATTAAAACACTATACCTTTTCTATAACTTTGTAGATTGGAGTCACAACTCTCTTCAAGAAGGCTTCTTCATCTCCACCATAAGCAGGTTTAACATTTTCACCGGTCGTCGGGCTTACATTTCCAGCCAACATACCATAGAGTTCAAAGGCCATCTGTTATGAAACAAAATAAGACTGTCAACACTCACTAATAACAGTCCTACTGCAGGACTTATGGTCGACAAATACTGCAATGTCCCGAAGCCAATCGATCAGGACCAACAAGCCGCCTTGATACTCAAGCATATTAATTTACACAAGTTCATAATAGATGCAAAGAAGAAAGAAGCATGAAAGGCCAGTAAGATTAGACATGGTATGTGGATAACTCGTTCGGCACAAAACACTAAGTACGTATTAAACACACCATTTCACCTGTTGACAATGGTTTGAAATATTCATAGCACCTTAAAGAAAAGGAACAGCGCAAACTATATAGTCGAATGCCATGAATCATGCACCTAAATTATCAAGTCACTTTCAACATGCTATTGTCTCAGGGCCCTGCAAAATTGCACCCAACACAAACATTCTCACAAACTGAGGATGCAAGCAGAATGTGATTATTCATATTATGCCAACAGCTTTGTGCAAGGTCACATAAGCTGAAATCTTTACTTTTTTTTTTCAAAAACAAACTTCTGTTATACCATAAAATTATTTATGTTAGAAGTACTGACCCTTGCAAGATTCACTTCACTAGTTCAATAATTACAATACCATATTATACTTATTTTGGAAAAATCAGGATTGTTCATACATGATGATAGATGTAGCATAGACACTCTGGCATGAACCTCAGGTTAGCTGCTTCGCCCCATATGAGCAAATAAAGACCCATATAGAGAAGCTTGCGTTGTTGCACCTCCTGTTGGATAGTCGGCAACCTAGAATGGAAATGGTCAATTCGTTATTTGAGCAGAGCTATCTCTTCCCAGAATCATGAGCATCTCATCATACCATAAGCTGCTTTTGCGGCCGAGATATTTGCACCACCTCTTGTAACTCTTAAATAGCTTCTTCATTACTGTATCCAGAGCTCGGTCATCCAACTGAGAACATCAGCCAATAAGAGATGGGTAAATGCCACAAACATGAAACACGTCATGTGTTGATACAATATTTGATCGAAGGGATACCTTTGGTTGTTGGTCAGGTTTGGGAGTCTGTCTTATGTGCACGTTGGCAAGCAAGAGTATGAGATGCTCCCTTTGATTGGATACGTTATCTTTCTACAGAGTGTTTAGAAAGCATGGATTCAGAGGTGACAAACAGTTATGGTCATGAAAATCTGCTACGAAGCCAAGCCAGAGAGGATGTCAAGATGGTGAAAAGATCTGTGATAACCTGGAATCCAAACATGGCCTGAAGCCAGGCAAGAAGATCTGCGTCAGGCTTCTTTTCATGTTCCTTGGGCCATGGCAGACCTCTGGTGTTACGAAGAGCGTGGAAAGCAGCTTGGATCTACACACATATAAGACATAATAACGTATAAGACATGTGATACTATGAATGGCAGCAAGTTGATATGAAATACTCCTAGGTGGCAACCTCAGGATAGCTCATGATAGCCTGGTTGGCGCCGTCAGGATCAAGTGGGAGGATATTGTAAGGAAGGTATAGCTTCTTCTTCTCCTCGACCTGGTTGTGCGTCTCGAGAATCTGCAGGGGGCAGTCGTGTTGTGTGAATGAAGGAGAGCGAGGTGCAATTAATAGGAAGATGCACAAGCAACCAAGTAGAAAGGAAGGCAGTGCTGGTTACCGACTGATCGACTTCGATTTTCTGCGAGACATTGACGGCTTTGAGGACCTCGAAGAGCACGGCGGCAGTTTGATAAGCTTTGGTGAGCTGAGCCCTGGGGGGTGGATAATGGTTACTTTTATATTTAGAACCGGCTAAGTAGCAGTAAAATGAATGAAATGAAATTGTTATATATAAAATAAGGAGAGGAGGAAGAGGCAGACCGGTCTGCTTTATCAGCCGCGTTTTGCAGCGCCTGAATGTACTTCTTGTAGTAGTGCTGGTAGAAGCTCTGCATTTCTCTGGCGTCACTCTGCTTGACCCTGCCCTTGAGCGTGGGATCGTTCTCCCGCTCGAGCCTCTGCAGCAGTGCGGTTTTGAACTGGCGGACACCACGGCCGCTGGAGGTCGGGTCGAGGCGATGCGCCTTCTCGAAGGCGTAGAAGCGGCCTGGAAGCGAAGGTGATTTGATTGCAGAGGAAGGGAAGGGAAGGGAAGGAAACGACTCTCCTAGTGCTACTAGTCTACTCACAGAGGTATGCTACTCGCGGGTTGCTGGCCTCGACCTCGTTGGCCACACGCAGGATGGGCGCGATCTCCACAAGCGACGACGGGACGACCTCGCTGTCGAATATGGAGTCGCCGAGGTTGCCGGCGGTCTGGGTGCGGTAGATCCTCCTGCCGCCGGCGGAGGCGGGGGGAGGCGGAGGAGGAGTCTCCCCGGGGGCCATCCTGCGGCCCCCGCCGCCGCCGCCGCCCCCGAGGACGCCATGGGCTAGCTACCGTAGTAGAGCAAGCCCTGATCAATCTGCTCTCTCCGCCTCCGCTGTAACAGCCAGAATCCGCATTAAACGGGGGTGAGGGAGCCAGACCCTTTAATTTGAGAAGCCAAATTTGAAAAAAGGAAAATAAAAACTGACCGAGGGAGAGAGATTCTCCTCCCTATTTAATTTGGGAAAGAGATGAGCGGATCGTGCGGGGGGAGGAATTGATTTTGATTTCTGATCTGGGGGGGAGGAGGAAGAGGAAAGCTGCTTGCTGCTGCTGGTGCGAAGACGAAGAGAAGAGGAGAGGAGAGCAGCGGGCGGCGCCGCAGTGGGAGTGGGAGTGCTTTGCTGTGGTTGTGTGTGTGCTTTCCCAGCTTTCCCTCCCCTCTCCTCTCCTTCCTTCCTTGCCCCGAAAAGCATGGCGGCCGCCTGCTGCTTTTCACTCGCCCGCCTTTTGCAGTGTGTGTTGTTACAGACGGCAGGCGGGGAGAGGCGTAGACGGGGAGCAGACCCCCCCGTTTTACTCTTCCTCGACGTCGACGGCGGCCTCACTACCCCTCACGCACCTGCCTG
Source organism: Hyparrhenia diplandra (assembly GCA_015847255.1). NCBI lineage: Eukaryota > Viridiplantae > Streptophyta > Magnoliopsida > Poales > Poaceae > Hyparrhenia > Hyparrhenia diplandra. The sequence goes on along the minus strand of JADLZK010011186.1, from coordinate 40,329 downwards.
CCTCTCTCTCTCCGAATTTTACTGCTCCCGCCTAGTAGTATTATTTATGCTCTGTTTACAACGTCAGACTTATATTTATTGTTCATATTTTTTTCGAAAATTAAATGATTTATGTGGAATTCATGTACTTGCACCTATAGAATTCCTGAAAAAAATTTTATGTGGAATTCATTGCTGTGCTCGACACAAAAAAAAGAATGGTCCATTCTAAAAATGATCCGTTTTTATCCTCAACGAAACAAAATGCGTTTAGTATTTCTGTTCTATAACTTCAAAACGCTACTGTTTATTATCGAGGAAAGGCATATTACTGTCGGCTTGTCTCGTTCCGTTCCCATTGAGGTAGCAGGTCAAAGAGAGAGAATTTTCAGCTTCACGCACACTCAGACTCAGCAGTCACTTGCTAGTCTCATGATTAGGTATGTCACTCATATGTGGCGGTAGGTACGATCTTCTCTTCTTTCCTATCTACTGCTGGTGCTGCGTGGCTGCTTAATGGCGAAGCTACCTCACATCCACTCCCCCGATACCCACCACTTATCGTTTTTTTTTTTTTTTTGAGGTCTCGTCTCATCTTATCTTAATATCTATGAAAATAGTAATCGGGCTCTTCGGATGATAAATTGTTGTCATATTTTGAGTTAGTAGAACCACTCATAATACGCACACAACCTATATGAATACACGGCAAACCCTACCCCTATAAGCACCTCCGAAGAGTGAGCACCGACAAATCAAGATTCCCGAAGTCACCATTGACGCCGCCGTCGTCCACGTTGAGGAAAACTAAAGATTCACTATTGAATGCATATAACGTCGATAAATCAAGAAAAACTATTTCTAAAAAAAACTCCCTCCGAAAAAGTGAGCACCCGAAGAACCAAGATTCCCGAACCACCATTGGATAGCGTCTCCACTTGAGGAGAACGCCTACCATTGAATGCATATAACGCCGATAAATCATTTTAAAATCCCCAAAAAGTAGCACCTCCGAGTAGTAGTTCATAACAAATCCAAGATTCCACCAATGTGCCTTTAAATGTTTTCGTGCTATTCATCAAATGGCCCATTTAAAATCATAGAAAAATCCCAAAAAAGTAGCACCTCCGGAAGGAGTGAGCACCCGCAAATCAAGATTTTGTCACCATTGACGCAACGTCAAAACCTAGAACGCCGCTACCATTGAATGCATATAACGTCGATAAATCATAGAAAAATCCCAAAAAAAGTAGCACCTCCGGCGGAGTGACCACCCAATAAATCCGGATTTTGAAGTCACCATTGACGCCTGGTTTCGTTTTTCGTTTTTGAGGAGAACGCCGCTTACCATTGAATGCATATAATAAATCACATAAATCATAAAAAAAAAATCAAAATTGTTGGGCTCCACATGATTTGAACCACAATGAATATATAATATGGTATACTTTCCTACCATTTTTTACTAGAAAGCTAATTTGCTTTTTTTAAAAAAAATTTATTTCATCTCAAGTAGTTCATAAAAATCAATAATAAATTCTTAAATGTGCCTTTAAATGTTTTTCAATTCTGTTGGCCCATTTCAAATGGGGAAAATAAAAGGAAAAAGTTACTATGGCTCTTTAGCTAGGTTAGGTTAGCTTTTCCTGTTGTCGTCAAAAGCCGGGACAAATCACCTCTCTCTCAACTTTTTCAAACCATGCAAATTAACTCCCTTGAACCTTTGATCAATAAATTAAATAGTACACCTATATATCTTTATTTTTTAAAAATTCTGCTCATTTGAAAAATCATAGTAAAATTGGTTTTTCAATTATAAAATTTTTTAATTTTGTTGTACTGATTTTTAAATCTTGACAATGAATATATAATAAAAAGAAAAAGGCAAAAGTTTTTGCTATGAATTTTTTGTTTTTTTTATACCATTTTATATATTCAATGTGTAGATATAATTTTGTGGAGTCTAACAAAATTAATTTTTCTTTTTATGATTTTTCGTGAATTACTATGATTTTTAAAGATTCAACCTCAAACCGATGGCAATAACGGAGCCCTCAAAACCACCAAGCGAGGGAGGTAATTTGCATGGTTTGAAAAGTTGAGGGGAGGTGATTTGTCCGTTTTTGGCAAATGGGGAAAATAAAAATTCGACTTTTTCCAAAATAAAATAAAAGGAACAAGTCCTGGGTCAGCCACAGAGAAAAAGGAGTGAAAGGGAGCCCAGAGCGGCAGCCGGCGAGCCCATAAAACGCGGTGGTATGGTGATGGGCCTCGGCATTCCGGCCCCGCCCATGGCTGGCCCATCATCTCTCCTCCCTATCCTACTCCTACCGCGGCGGGCGGCGGCTAATCGGCACTTCGGCCTCGCCTCGTCGCAGTCCAGTCCGCGCCGCCGCCGGCTCCGTGCCGCCGGCTACCGGACCTATCTTGGCGCGACTGCGGGAGCTGCTTGGTGCTGCTGCTGCTCTCTCGCTCCATTCCTCTCCTGAAGCGGTCAAGCCCGCTGCCCGCCCATGGAGACCTCGCTGCGCCTGCGCAGTGGCGGCGGCCTCCGCATCCACGCCAAGGAGAAGCTGCCCCTTGGCCACAGCTCGCTGCTGCAGGTGCACCTGCCCTCCGCCCTCTCTCTCTTAGTTAGTTTCTGCATGCCTTGTAGCAGTCAATTTCATCTCATCTGATTGATTGGGTTGGGTTCGATCCCCGCCGCGCAGGCTCATGCGGAGCTCGACCTCCACGCAAGCCCCGCCGGAGTTACTGCCCCGAGTTACCTCGCTCTCTTTGTCAGGCACTTCTACCCCCAGGTCAGCAGCTCCCTCCCTCCCTCTCCATACCAATCCTTCCTTTTACAAGGCTCAAGTTATATAACCAAACCAATTTGCCAAAAATGAAAATGCCATGTCTAGCTATCAGCCAACCTCGGAGCTGGCGTCCAGCTGCACAACGGCGATGACCTCACCTACAGCCTTCGCGCCAAGAAGGCCGTCCTGTTCAAACCAGACAATGGCTTTCTAGGCCTAAACTTCAAAGGGCGACTACTTACTGACAAAGAGTTCAAGCCGGTAACCCAACTTAATTTCTAGCATATACAGTATATAGCAATACGACTAATGTCAGTCTGTCCCGTGTGATCTTATTAACCACACCACAGCCTTGCTCTCAGTCTCTCAGCCTGTGCTCCTTGGTTCTTGCAGACAAAGACAACCGGAGCTGTTGAATTGGCCTGGACCATACTTGACTTCAAACAGGGCCAAGACGTAAGGCTCAAAGTTGGCTACGAATTGTATGACAAGGTAGGTAATCAGACCATTCATATTGCCAGCTGCTTCATTTATGAACGAGATGCAAAATGTTCCATCGGCAACCAAACCACCTAAACATCTAGGTGGAAGTTGGATGTCCATGGATGTCCATCGGATACCCTCTAGTTCAAAAAAGAAACCTAAACCCCCACCAAAATTTGAATTTCTACCATTTGTCAAAATCAGCTGTCCAAATTAGATTAGGCCCACCTTTTAAACAGCTGCTTCCTTTTAGCGATCATGGTCATCTTTTTATGCACAGAGTAGAATGCATGGCCGTAGGGCGGTAAACATGATTAATCATGAACAAATGCAGTGTTCAAAAGCCGCAAATATTCACAACCTGATCTAGTCAGTAGTCATACAAATTTCAGTTAGATTGCAAATTACTTCTCTGATTCTTTTTTTCCCTTGCCATCTTCTGGGTGATGTTGGTTCACTTCTTCCTATGACCATGGCACATTAACATAGATTGCTTCTGGCCAGATCACTTTTGTCTTTTTTTTAGATAATGAGATCACTTTTGACTTAGTTAGTGACAATCTTCCAAAACCATGTACTACGGTAGCCATTCATTTCTGTGAGCAGTATTACTGCAGAGCACTTTCTCTAGAAATAAATTTACAGCCTGGATTGTTTATTTTCACCAGCGAGGTTACCATATGATCACTGGAGAAACCTTTGTGTGTGTGTTGGGGGAGGGTTATGGGGGTCATGTTTATGGCCCTGAGTGCAAGTAAATTGATGTGCTGTTTTTAACACCTCTTGGTGTTTGACATTGGTTGCATCCTAGTTTGCTGTTGTATCAGGCACTCCCTTTTTGTTGTGGCTATCGATCTTGCTGATATACATGGAAGTAGAAAGGATAGCACATTTGGTCTGACGCTACTGATATGGTGCTAAACATGAGGAGGGAGAGATAGAGAAGAGATTTGTCTTTGTGCCTTGTCGTGATCTTTTACCCAAATTATTACTGTTATTTGACTGCAGGTGCCTTATTTCCAGCTTAGAGAAAACAGTTGGACGCTGAATGCTTATATGGATGGGAAATGGGATGTTAGATTTGAAATGTGATGAGAACCCATCCGCTTTTCAGTAGTGTTTGTGTAGGGTCTTAGAATTCTTATCTTAAGCTACCAATCCTACCTATCTGTACTGCACTGGAAACTGTTGATCGATTTTTATGCAAACCAGAAAGTATTCAGTCGCTTTTCATCATGTATGCAGAACCAGTATTCATCAGCTTGTTTTGTAAGCATTGGCATACTGCATGACCTTTGGTAGTCTGTACTATATAATTGTATATAGCCTATATATACAATAATAATTTAGATGTATTCATGCGCCCGCGCAAAAGACCAGGAACCTTATAAAATTTTATGCGGTGGTGGCATATCGATAGATAGGTATGCCTGAACAAGATATATAAAATAATAATAATGTAGATGTATTCATGCGCCCGGTGAAAGACACCAGAACCTTTGTTGCTACTGGTGGTCATCTGGCTTATGCCTGAACAAGACTGAAAAAGTGTGTGGGTGAAGACCCAGGCCTGCTGCTCTTGTCATCTGGCAGCGTCTGTCTATAAAAACCGGTGGTGGTAGTAGACTGAAACCCCGGCCCTCGTCCTGAGCTACCATGCGCACTCCGGCGGTCCTCCTCCACTCAGCCACCGCTGACACCCCATCTCCGGCTGCTTCTTTGCCTCTCCTGCTCCCGGCTCATGCAGAGGAGCAGCAGGCCATCTCCGTGGACTCGGACACGGTGGTCATCCTGGCGTCCCTCCTCTGCGCCCTCATCTGCGTCGCCGGCCTTGCGCTCGTCGCCCGGTGCGCCTGCCGCAGAGGAGGAGGAGGAGTGGTGGCCGGTGGCGGCGGCAACAGCTCTGGCTCTGGCTCTGGCTCTGTCGGCAGGTCGTCCGCCCAGCCGCCCAGGGGTCTAGGGAAGGCGGCCATCGAGGCGCTGCCCACCGTCTCCGTCTCCTCTTCTTCTTCCCTGGATGATAAAGTGAAAGCAAGGACAAGAGAGGAGTGCGCCATCTGCCTGGCGGCGTTCGCCGAGGGCGACCAGCTCCGTGTGCTGCCGCCGCGCTGCGCCCACGGCTTCCACGCCGCCTGCATCGATACCTGGCTCGCCGCCCACGCCAGCTGCCCCTCCTGCCGCGCCACCATCGTCTCGCCCATCTGCCGGAGGTGCGGGGCAGCCTGCTGCGACCTGCAGGACGCCATGGCAGCACCGGAGCCTGCTGCTGCTGCTGCGGGCTTGCTTGCTCCTTGGCCCATCGATCCACATCCATCCACTGACCACTGATGTCGATGGGAAAGCAAGGAAATGGCCAAGAAGCAACCAGTTCGTCTAGGATCCCATCCAATGCATGCAAACATAATTATAATTAATGTTATCATTGGATTATTTATTTCTATATGGATGGCCATGTAAATCATCGATTATGCAGTACAAAGAAACTGCCTGACTGTCCAGTTTCACTCCGCTCGTATATGCAGCACATCTAGCGCATGATTCAGCCAGTCGTGGCACTGGGACTACACTTTGTACGTAAGCGCCTTTGACCTTTTATTCAAAAATTTATGTTATTAATAAAAAAGCTTAAAGTTCATTTTTTTTTAAATTTTTGAATAAGACAGGCCTGTCTAAAAAGTCAAACAGGTATGTAGGAAGAGCAAAATGCATCATAGGTCCATTACTGTTTAGCTTTGTATCATCCTTTTTTTTTAGCATTGATTTGTGTCATTTAGATCCATCATCTTTAACGGTGCAGTTTTGGGTCCATTAACTTTGTTTGGGGTTCAACGGGGGTCTATATCTATCTACAAGCATGTTAACAACCTTTTGACCACACCTATCTCTTTCTCTGTTTTTTTTTCTTTTACAAAATTACTCAAAATTTCATATGGAAACTTCAAAAACTTCGCACGTACGTGAAAGTTGCTCAAAATTAAAAGCTCCACAAATTTTCTTTTGGACCAAAGTCAAATTCTAAATATTTTAGAAAGTCAGTTTAAAAAATAATTTGAATTCCCAAATTAACTTTTGAAAATAATTATTTTGAAATTTTGGTATTTAACTAACAAATCATTACTCAAATTTTATAAGCATAATTGTCATTTTGTAATTCAACATGATCCAATCAATAAAATACTTGTTGCTCAAGTTTTATTCATAAAATTGTTTTCACAAAATTGAATTTTAAATTGGAATTCCAATACTCAACTAAAATGACTAAGTACCGGAATGCAATTTCAAAGTCAAATTTGGAGTCTGGCAATAATAATATGGAGGGAATAGTAATATTGCAAACGGATCTAGTAATATTAATATGCAGTACTGTAGTTGTCTCTTATTAAATAAAAAGTAACATTTACTCTCTTCTATATACAGACTTGTGTATATATACATACACATTGTTGCGTTGAAAATCAAAATAAATAGAAGATCTGTAGTGCGGACAAATCTGCTGCTGTTGGAGAGAACACATGCTGCGATCTATCCCTTATTCTCTTTAGCTCCTGGCCGATGCTTTAATTTCTCCATTTAGTTTCCAGCCGCTGCTGCTATCTGCATCTCTGTGCTGTGCAGCGGCTCGTTTGACCTCGGAAAGCAAAGCAAAAGCCATCAGTTTAATTTCAGCCGTTGCAAGTGCTACCTCCACTATCATGCAAATATATACTCGCTCCACTTAAGTTCATGCATTCTACTCTCTCTTAGTCCGCAGTAGTACCATGGGCATCTAAACGATGAGTCATTTTGCCTATTCAATTGACCATTTAGATCAAATAATGACTAAACTGTACAAGTCTGACTTTTGCTATTTAGAACATTTAGCATAACAATACCGATAGTAAACCATTGTTCTTTCATACTTAACTATTCCTACCAATTATTCGTTCTCGTTTGGTATTCACACACAAATTGATCCGTGCAAAACTTTTGCGTAATCAAGAAAAAACACACAAATTGATAGACTATAAACACCTTGACCATCAATGCCCTAGCCAGTCTTTGCCCAAACAGTGTTTGCTATGCCACATCACAACCACCTTTGCCGCTAATATCCGGCAGCACCTAGCAACATTGTTGGCCCGCCCAATCTATCACCAGCCCACCACAATCGAGTAGCCATTGTGCAAGGGGGGCTCCCTAGCACGACCATCACATATTCCAAACTTAAACTAATTTGGCCATCATCACATTCCAAACTTAAACTAATTTTGCTTTTTTTTGTGCAGTAAGGGATGTACGTGTATATAGTGCACATGTTTTCTTTGGAATTTTTGTTAGGTAGGATAACTTAGTTTGTAAACTCGTCTTGGCTTTGGGTCTATGGTTGAGCATAAGGGCAATGACAATGTTTTTTTATAAAAAAAAAATATTGTTGTTACCCTTATGCAACAAGGGTTAAAGGACCAAGTGGTCCATATACAACATCATAGGAAATAAAGACCAAATCCCACTACTATTTGGATGAAATATGTGTGTTCCAAATAGACCCTTAATGATGAGGACATCACTCCTCCAGATGCACCCACTGCTGATCCTCCAACCGTGATTCGTCTCCATCCCCAAATCGAGTTATCTTCACACCTCTCATCGAAAGATCGGGAACAAACCCCAGTGGGTTCTCATCACTTAACCTGCCCCATTTCCTTGTCATGAGAGTTGCATTCCATTCATGGCATTCTCACTCCTGAAAACCCTATTTTGCACGCCTAGCTCAAGGCGACAGGGCTTAGACCTAGGAGCAAGAGAGCGGTGAGTACATGAAGGGCAATCGACCATGAGCAAGGCGAATGGAATGCTTGCCTCCTTTGATTTTCTGATTGGATCAAGCCTTAAGCCATACAGTACAGTGGGTCTTTGGTGAAGAGGCTGGATCTTAAGATGGAGAGGGGCCTTGTTGCTTCGTCTCTCGGCAAGCAACTGTCATTACAGAAAGGAAAAAAAGAAACAATTGTTTATTCTTTTATAGGCATCCTTTAAACTTGTAGGCCACATTATTTCTGATATATACACAGATTTTTAGGTTGATTCACAACATATATAAGCGACTTTGATGGCTTAGGCCCAGCCCCAACACAAAACACATTGCTCCTTCTATTCTGAAATAGAAGTTGTTATAGGATGCGTGCATATCAAATTTTCTCAATTTTGACTAGATTTGTTTTAAAATGTTAGTGTTTGGCTTCTCTACGAGAAGTATAGTGCCACGTCCTCTCTACCTATGTGGACAACAACTTTTAGGAAGAGACAGAATTTGAATCCCCCATCACAAACGATCCATTCCCTTCCCGCCAATATGGTTAGAACCCTCCTTTTTTTTTTTACATCATTGATCAAATATATAGAATGATATACATAAATATAATTAAAAAGCAAATAAAAAAATCACACAATGGGTCCAATCCAAGAATGAAGGAATTAATCAGAATCCAATCAAAAAATGCAATTCAATGGTGATCCTCCTCCTCGATGGCGGGCAGTCCCCTGGCTCCGACGTTGAAGAACTCGATGATGACCTCGAGTGGCAGGCCCTTGGTCTCCGGCACGCGCAGCGCCACGAAGGCCAGCGCGACGCAGCAGACGACGGCGTAGAAGCCGAACACCCCGTGAGCCCCACCCATCTGAGCATCACCGGCAGGCTGTAGGTGACGGCGATGTCGCCGAGCCAGAAGGCGAGCGAGCAGATGGCGATGCAGAGCCCCCGCACCCGCGTCGGGAAGATCTCGGCGCACAGGATGTTGGGGATGGGCCCGAAGCCCATGACGAAGCAGCACAGGTACACCATGACGCTCCCCGTGGCCACCGCCGCGTGCGCCGTCGCCGCCATGGGCACCACGCTCGCCGCCACCAGCGCCGCCAGGGACGCGATCAGCACCGGGATCGTCCACAGCAGCAGGCTCCGCCGCCCCGACGCGTCCATGAGGCGCATGGCCACGCCGATGGTGGGCAGCATCAGCAGCGTGGTGAGCCCGCTGATGAGGATGGACGTGGAGTCGGCGCTCAGCCCCAGGCTCGCCAGCAGCACGCTGACGCCGGCCTGGTCCAGGATCTGCGGCGTGTAGTAGAGCACGCCGTTGATGCCCGAGAACTGCTGCAGCACCTGCATCGTGACGCCGCACACCAGCGCGTGACGCACGCCCGGCTCCAGGAGCTCGCGCCACCGCGCGGCGGTGCCGGTGCCGGCGGCCGAGTGCTCGAACGCCGGTGCCCCGTCCCCGTGCTGCTTGGCGGCGTGCTGGTACAGCGCCGACTGGCTCACGAGCGCCGCCGCGTGCACGCCGTCCTCGCCGCCTCCGCCCGCCTCCTCGTGCAGGTACATCCTCTTGACGCCGCCCTCCGGCCCGTCCGTGCGCTTCCACGCCAGCTGCCAGCCGCCGCCGATGCCCATGGCGGTGGCCGCGTCGCTCGCCGTCATGCTGCTCAGCAGCGGGGCGTGGAGATCATCCCCAGCAGTGCCGTCGTCCTCCGACTCCGAGTGGCCGCCGGCGGCGATCTCCTCGTCCCAGTCCAGGGGCGCCTGCTTACTGCTGTCGTGGAAGCTGAGCATGCTGCCGAGGTTGGAGAAGAGCATGCTACCGCGGGCGCTGGTTGCGTCGGCCGGGACGGGGCTTGAGGTCGTGCACGCTGCCGAGGAGCGCGACGACGGGGTCCCTGAGGTGGTCGAGCATGCTGCCCTGGCGCGAGCCCAGGCCGATGGCGCTGCCCAGCATGCTGCCCTGCGCGCCGAGCGGCAGCGGCTGCGCCACCCACGACATGCCGCGCTCGGGCCCGTACAGGACCGTGGCGTTGGCGTTCTCGTGCCCCGCCGGCGGCCCTACGATGTACTCCTCGATGGCCGTGTCTCCGGCGGTTGCCAGGCCTTCGACGAGGAGCGCCATCTCCCCGCGACGTCGTCCCTGCCCCTGAGCATCTGGAGCACGGCCCTGGCCTCCTTCATCCTGCCCTTGCTGACGAGCCAGCGCGGCGACTCCGGGAGGTAGCAGACGGTGAGCAGCAGGTAGAGGAGGGAGAGGAGGGAGAGGCCGACGCCGAGCATGAGGCGCCAGTCCGGGTGCGGCGCCAGCGTCATGGAGAAGACCATGCAGTAGGCGAGGAACATGCCGCCGGACCCCGTGAACTGCGGGAGCGTGTTGAGGAGGCCCCGGATCTCCGGCGGCGCCGTCTCGGAGATGTAGACCGGGACGAGCGTGACGGCGAGGCCGACGGCGAAGCCGTCGACGAGGCGCGCGAGGAGGAGCACGTGCACGCCGGGGGACCAGAGCATGAGGAGGCCCGCGAGGAAGTAGAGCAGCGAGGAGGCGACGAGCATGGGGCGGCGGCCGACGGAGTCGGAGACGGGCCCGGAGAAGGTGGTGATGAGGGTGGCGCCGATGAGGGAGGTGGCGACGAGGAGGCCCTCGACGGCGGGCTGGGACTCGAGGTGGAAGTCGCGCTTGATGTAGAGGACGGCGCCCGCGATGGTGGCGTTGTCCCATCCCTGGAGCAGGTTGCCGATCGCCGCGGCGATGGCCACCAGCACCGCGCCACGCATGGTGGCGGTGGTGATCGTCGATCGATCGAAGCAATGCAATGCAATGCAACACAAGAGTGGCCGATCGATCGAGATCAGGTAGGCGTCACTTGCTTTCCATTTAAATAGGCTTGGTGAGAAGACAAGAGATGGATCCAAGGCCAAGAGGCAAGCATTTGTTTTTTTTTTTTTTGACAACAAAGCAAGCATTGGATCTCTTTTTTTCTACTGATAAAAGCTTTCTAGAATAGTAGTGAAATGTACTACATAGGAAACAAGAGTTAAATTGGCAATTACTCATTTTGCCAACAATTTGTCATCACATATATGCATATCATCATTATCATCATTAGCACTAAGCTTGTAAAAAATCTAACCTTGCAAATGAGATCGACGAGCAACCAACAAGCACTATTTTGCTGCACTGAGTTTGATTACAGTATAACATACATACATTAAAAAGAATTAAAAGTTGTATTTTCGATGATATAATAATGCTATTTATGACATGACGAAAAAATGGGAGGAATAGGCTGCAAGGGAGTGATTGTGCCACGTGTGAATGACGATCAACACCGACTAGCTTGCAAGGCAAGAGGACTGAACTGGAAGTGACGCAGCAGCATGCCACCATGAGGCGTTGGCATGTCCAGACAAGACGCAGATCAGAATATGGGCTCAGATTCAGATCGCAAATTGGCGCCAATTCAACGTGGTTACCACTCACTCCGAGTCTCAGTCTCCGGCGAAAAATTAATCACCATCCAAAGCATCACACGAATTCAAACATCTCCTTAATTTCCCCCACAGCTGCACAAAACACAGTACCATACCAAATGGAAACCAATTCAATTCAATTCAGGCACAACCACTTTTTCTTTTCTTTTTTCCTTGAAAAAAACAAGGATCGATGCTTCAACAACTAACATCTGCCGTGGCAGCCCGTGCGGTTTATTCATGTTCCACGCTTGTCAAAACGCCAACCTTTTTCTATGAAACTGAACAGATTGCTTAAAGTTTTCGTTATCTTCTTTTATGGGGATAAAATTAAGCAGTGTCCGTGTCAAATTCATGGTCTCAACATGTTCCTTTTTCTCTGGACTCACCCACCTTTATATGTGCCACTGCCAAAGTATATCGGCGCTATATAGATGCAGACTGAAATGGTGCATAAACGCAACAAGTTTTTGTGTAATGATTGTGGCATGAATCTAAATTTTACGGCGTCAAAGAAACTGGAGGTCCTATAGGATTTCTACCAAAATACATGCACTTGTACAGATCTTGCATTAAGATACATGTTATTAGCAATCTGATGAAGTTTAGTACTGGGAGAAAGGCCTTCGGCCTATATAACTATAATCACAGAAAGGAACTTTGATCATGCTCATCACCCAGTCAAACTCTAGCAAGCTTTAGGTATGTATACTAAAAAACCTGGCTCTTGGATCCTCATCACATTGGTCCCCTGCATGCCACGTGGAACCCATCGATCAGTGCCAAATAGCTAATCCAACTTTGACTTGATTCCCAGGCTCATGATATGTCCCATGTGTCATCCAGAGAATCTCCAATGCCATGTTGTCCTGCAAATAATAATAATCACTTCCACAAATTAAAACTATATATATTACATTGCATTGGTAAGTAGTTGCATGAGGTGTAGTACTAAAAAAACCTCCATCCCAAATTATAATAGTTTGACCTTTTTGACAACAAATTTTGACCACCTGGTCTTATTCAAAAAATTTATACAAAATATCACTTTCTTTTGCCGTGGAAAATTTATTTATTATCTAAAAAAATCCTTTGAAAAAATGACTTAAATTTAACTATATTCACGCAAATTTTTTTATAATAACAAGAATAGTCAAACTTGGAGCTTGGTGAAAGTCAAATCGACTTACAATTTGGGATGGAGCCATACACAAGTAACCCTGCATCCCCCGCCCCAATGATGCTCGTACCACATTTGCATGTGCATATGCATGCTACCACGATCCAGTTCAGTTGGCCTTTAAATATAGCTAGATTTCAAACAATTTTAATCTATACCTTTTTTTTTTTTGATGTATCTGAATGGTGACGTCGTCCGTTTTCTTTTTGTTTGTGTTTCAGTATAGGAGTAGTCCATAAGTTGAGTCGAGCCCTGGAGAGCTGTAAATTTTTTTATAAATCGTCCAGTTCATCCGCCTTAATCCGTAATAAATGCTAGCCTTTCTAAAAAAAATGTATCTGAATGGTGAAGTATCATGTATGTATGTATATGATGATCCATGCATCGATATTAAAATTTAAAGCTAGAATCTTTCTAATTTTCTTTTTTTTCTTTCTGCAATATAACTGCGATTCAAGCATGACAGATCTTGTTGGTACTCATGTTGAGATCCGCTCCATGAGAACCCAATGCAAAGCTACCATCGAAAGTGTTATCGTTATTGTTATATATGGTCCCTAGCCCATTCCAAATTATAAATCATTACAAGAATTTTAGAGAGTCAAAACATCTTAAATTATACAGAGAAACCCATGAAAAAAATCTTAAATTATACAGAGAAAAACACAGATTTACTACATCAAATAAGTACTATTTGATTAAAATTAATGAATAATCTAATGATACTTAATTAATATCATAAATGTAATTACCTTATATATTTCATGAATTTGCTCAAACTTTTAGAACATTTGAGTCTTATGAGATTTTTTAAAAATGAATTATAATGATACTTAATTAATATCATAAATGTAAAACCTTATATATTATATGAATTTGCTCAAACTTTAGATTTTTTGAGAGGTCTTTAAGATTTTTTAAAAAAAATGACTTATAATTTAGAATGGAGGGTGTGCTATATATAGCAATTTAAACAGATAATATTCACAAAATGCCTTGTTTTCTCTTAAATTTAGTTTTTACCAAAAGATTCATGTTTAGTTCCCATAAGAGCCCAAAAAAAGTTTTTTTTTTGGGCCACATTTTAGTGTTTTTCATTGTATTTGGTAATTATTGTCTCACCATGGATATAACTAGGCTCAAAAGATAACATCTCATAAAACTTCTTTGTTTGGTCGGGTACATTATTATTGTGTGCATACATATAGATATATAAGTATTATCCAACCTCCACACTCCGTGGAAAGAAGATGAATGTTTTATAGATATGATGAACTGTACTATTCCCTCCGTCCCACGGAGTTTGACATTTTTGACTTTTAAAACTTTATGTTTGATCATCCATCTTATTCAAAATATTTATGTAAATAATAAAATAAATTAATTAATATTTAAGTATCTTTATTGATAAAATAGGTCATAATAAAATAAATTATATTTTTGTAAAATGTTTTAATAAGATATCGAATAAGATGGCACGGACAAACTTAATGGGACGGAGGGAGTATGCACACACACATATATATCTTTTTTTTATGTATATAGCCACACATTAATTTATTTAGTATATATCAAATGAGCGAGATTATAAATTTCTAATGTACAATAGGATGATGAATAATGTCCTTGTTTTACATCAGAGAAAATTAACCATGCATATATATGTGCTGTTGCGCGATATGCATGGTGAATGATGAAAGTATAGTGTGTAAATCAATTAGTTCCTCGATGAATCCCCGATACTCGTTAGTTGTATATTTCTCCAACCAAATACGTAATCCGTTGTTAAATCTGATTTTGAAGGTGAAGACCCAATTAAGATGAAGAAGTTGGTGGCTGGCATCAATATCAAGGATGGATGGATCATGGATATGATGAGCACTTGAGCAGCAAGCGACGGTAGCAGCAGCTAGCCGGCGCCATGGAGGACGCTGCCGTCGGAGGTGTGGCGCATGGTGAGCCTGCCGTGGCCGATGATGCCCTTCTTCATCATTGCCACGAACTCGCCATAGTCGATGCGGCCATCCTGGTTGGATGCATATCAGTCAGTCAGTGAGTGAGTCGATGAGATGAGATGAGATGCTGAATGAAATCGATCAAAGGGTGGATGACTGACATTGTCCTGGTCCACCTCTGCGATGATGTCGTCGAGACCGACGTCGGCCATGTTGTGGTCCCTGCACGCCTGCTCCAGCTCGTCGACGGTGATGTAGCCGCTGCCGTCCTTGTCGAAGTAGGCGAAGGCCGTGAGCAGGTGCTCCTCGCGCTCGAGCTTGCTCATGTGCACGGTGGCGGCGATGAACTCGTCGTAGTCGATGGTGCCGCTGTTGTCGACGTCGGCGGCGTCCATGAGGTCCCTGATCTCGCTCTCCCTGAGGTTGGAGCCGTGCCTCCTGAGCCCCTCCTTGAGCTCGTCGAAGGTGATGGCGCCGCTGCCGTCCGTGTCCATGGCCTTGAACATCTCCTTGAGGCCGGCGAGCTCCTCCTCGGACAGGCTCTGCGCGATGACCCTGAGCGCCATCTTCTTGAGCCTGTTCATGGCGGAGAACTGCTTGAGGCGCGTGAGCACGGCCGGGTCGAGCGCCCTGTCCGGGGCGACGCCGTTGTCGCAGATCCACGGGTGGCACAGCACCTGGTGCGCGGTGAGCCTGTCGGCGGGCGGCGAGCGCAGCATCCGGCGGATGAGGTCCTTGGCGCTGTCGGAGATGGTGGGCCAGGGCTCCGAGTCGAAGTCGATGGCGCCCTTGAGGACGGCGTCGAAGATGCCCTGCTGCGTGTCGGCCCAGAAGGGCGGCACGCCGCTGAGGAGGATGTAGACGATGACCCCGGCGGTCCAGACGTCGGCCTCGGGCCCGTAGTGCTTGCACAGCACCTCGGGCGCGACGTAGTAGGGGGAGCCCACGACGTCGGTGAAGACCTGTGCAGTAGGTTGGCGTAAAACGCTTCCCTTAATAGAATAGGTGCGCGCTTTCGACCTGGCCGGGCTTGAAGAAGACGGAGAGGCCGAAGTCGATGGCCTTGAGAGCGTTGGCGCTGGTGGCCTTGTCCTTGAGCAGGAAGTTCTCGGGCTTGAGGTCCCGGTGCATGACGCCGAGCGAGTGGCACGCCTCGACGACGCCGACGATGACGCGCGCGATCTCGGCGGCCCTGCGCTCGGAGAAGTATCCCCGGTCGACGATGCGGTCGAAGAGCTCGCCGCCCTCGCAGAGCTCCATGACGATGTGGACGTAGAGCGCGTCCTCGTAGGCGCCCTTGATGGTGACGACGCTGGCGTGGCCGGCGAGGTGGTGCATGATCTGGATCTCGCGGCGCACGTCGTCGACGTCCTCCGGGGTGAGCAGCTTGCGCTTGGCGATGGACTTGCAGGCGAAGGCGGCGCCCGTGGAGAGCTCGGTGCACAGGTAGGTGGTGCCGAACTGCCCCTGCCCGAGCTTGCGCCCCACGTCGTAGAGGTCGCGCAGCGCCGGGGTGACGTGGCCCAGCACCGCGGTCGGGGACGACAGCTGCTGCTGGTGCCCGCCACGCATGGTCGCTGCTGGTGGTGTTGGGTGCTAGAGCTGCTGCAGGAGGAGTCGGGCAGGAGCATCATCGTACGCTGCAGGCCGGCGGGATCGATCAAAATCAAACGCCGCCGGGAGCCATCGTCATTGAATTGGGAGGATCGACACTGAGCGCCGCCGCCGATGATGTTACTGTCTCCGATCGGATCCGGCCTCACATGAAGGTTGGTGGGGAGAAAAGCTCGGAATGGGAGGCAGATGGAGGAGACAGGAACAGCAAGGTTGGGAAATGCGGAGCGAGAGCGGTGGCAAACAAATCAAATTGGCTCGTAAGCTCCGGCGGGAATTGAGGCATCTCGATATATATATAGCTTCTGCTCAGCTTGCCGGATATCATATACTATGCTGATGATGATGAGCAGATGATCGTTCATTCATCTCCCTGCAATAAGAATACATGCACACATCAACTTGATCAGAGTGCGCGGGCACCAACGCAGGGCAGGCACGACACAACCCCTTCTCTTCTCTTCTCTCCTCACGTCGCGGCCGGCCAAAGAAAAGATTGTTGACCAACACCCTACCTCGCCGTCGCCACTTCCACAACGTTGCTATTGCTACTCGGCCACGCACGCACATGAATGACACTTACGCTTGCACTAGACACATGGCAATTAAGCACTAGTCAACCTGCTTAACTAATAAACTGATTTGATAAATAAAACAAGGAAACCAAATGCTGTCCTGCTCAGGCACTGGCAGGACTATTTTTGTAATAAACAACCTCAAATCAAACAGCTCTTTGATTATAATTCCCCCCTTATTCATATTCATGGCGTGCATGATGAGGAAACCAGCACAAACTGAAATTACAGCCAACGGACCCAAACGAGCGTTTCAACATCTCCTATCGATGGAGGCCATGCCTAACTTATTGCAAATCCAATACAATCAACTAATGCTTTCATCTTTGCTACCTCAGAACCTAGATAAACTGACCACCTAGTGTACTTAGTGATGCAACAAGATGCGCACAAAACAAGATAACATACAATCCATTGGTTCCCTTCCCAACCGTCATACTCTTCCTTGGGGGCTAACAGTAAAAGGTAATCCCAGATACAAGAATTACAGCATCAGTTTCCGAATGGAGGCCTCCAGAATCTGTGGACACAAAAGAAGCAAAGCATGCATGGCTAAGTGTTCAATAAAACCATTGACAACTTCTCAGTAAACCGACTAATAAGCAAGCTTTCAGTAAAACCATTGACAAGTAGCTATTGTGTTATATTATGTTTGTCGCAGAGAAGGTTGTCTCGGACGTCAATGCTCACGGACCTTGATGGCGATAGTAGGTACCACTAGGGTACTTGACTTCTCCGGTATGTTTAGTGAGGTTGTTGTCATGTTTTGAGTGCTTTGACTGAAACCAGAAAGTTTTACACATGCAAATTTAGCCCCCAAAACTATAATTCAAGATGGTCTATTTTGTTTAGTGAACTTCGATCCATGATCCATTCAATTGCGTGCCTACATACACGCTGGTGTTGGGACTATTCCTTGAGGTTTTCAGATACGCGAGGAGAAAGATTGGGGCGAATGTGAGTTAGGGAAAAAATAGCAACAACATCATCACCATCAATTTTGGTGGTGGCCAAGGAGGTAAACATGCTAATTCGATTTTTTTTCATGTGACTATGATACTGTCAGATATACGTTCCTAATGAATCTGAAATAAAAGCAGCTCTACACCCAGAACACATACATATTGGAAATTGGTCAAGAAATTCTATTGCTACTTGAATTATCAACCTCCCAAGAAATAAAGCTTTTTTTTTTTCTGAATCTTCTGTTGGCTGAACAGAAATGCCAGCTCTACAGGCCGCAAAAGGCTGGCTGGTTGGCTCCCAGACCCAAGAGAAAAGAGGGTGGATTTGGTCCTGTCCTTGGTTCAGATGGCAATCAGTTCCAATTTGGCTAAATCTCGGAGCAAATCTGAACTACTACAACCACTCACTGTAAATGGTAAATTGGACTATTTTGTAACACTATCTTTATCCTTCAGGTGAATATGATCATTATTTTTGTTCAGGCAAACTTGTGTTAGTAGCCCTGACTTGTGTTAGTGCTTCTGTTAGTAAATTAGTCCATATGAAGTAAGGCAGGAATCAGGATAGCGCTTGTGTTAGTGTTGTCAGTGGTTAGTTCATGTGTAGTCTTTTTTTTTTTTTTTTTTGTCAAATGTAGTTGTAGAACATAATATTGGTGTAGTGGGGTAGCCTACCAAACCCAATGCATATAATGCCGCCGACCTGTTCCTCCATGCCCACCCTGTAAGTTTCAAATTCACAGCGCTATACATCCCCCCTTCTTGCTAAATGTTTGATCTAAACACCATGTTGAGCCATATCCTTCATATTTGAATTTGAATTGGTGTCAGTAACAGAATATTTCTGCTATCTGATATGCTTTTTTCTTGGTGTGCAGGGAGTGCTACTGTCAGCAATGTAGACATCCGGTTCTTGAGGCAATGGGTTTATAATTAAAATGAGAAATGAACGGAGACTTCCTCAATGCAATTTAAATATAGATGGTGTACATTAAACTGCATGTCGATGTTGTTCAAATACACTTTTCTGAAAAATATGACCGTTCAGTTGGTCAATATGTTTGAGTTATATGAAGTTTCGTTAAAAATAACAATGAATCGATATACATCAACACATGGATATATTGATTTTGATTTGGTTATAATAACCCTAGACAATACCAAAAATTTCTGTTACTCCCGTTGCAACTCACGGGCACGCAACTAGTCAGGCCTCTAAAGACTGAATTCTGAACATAATGGAATAGCAAAGGGTAGCTTGCAGGTATGACCAGCGTACCTTTTGCTAGTCCAAGGATGATGTGGCGATGACCCTGGCACCAAGGGTATCGAGCTGAGCGACGGTTGCTGTCGCCTTGAGTTTGCCGGCGCTCAGAAGGCGTCCACCATCCTGCGGGCAACCTCCTCCCCTTCTCCTCCCCTTCGATGACGGCCACCGCTGTCGGCCCCGCGCCGCTAATGGTGCAGCCCAGCGCTCCAGCTTGCAGTGCCGCCGCCTTGACAGCCGTCATGCCAGGTATGAGGGGTGCCCTGGTGGGCTCGACGATGCCGTCGGACGCACATCGCGGAGCCGATGAGGGCCGCGTCCCCTTGCAGCACCGCCGCCACGAGCGCCGCTGCCTGGCTGGAGTTGCGCACGTGCTGGTGGACGTCGACGTGCTTAGGCAGCGCGGCGCGCATCTTGCTGGTGGGCGCCTCGAAGTCTGGGGTGACGAGGACGAAGTGGAGGCGGAGCGCGGGCGGGGAGCAGAGCGGGACGAGGTGGAAGGGGTCGTAGCTCCGGACGAGGACGAAGCCGCCGAGGATGGCCGGGGCGATGTTGTCGGCGTGGAAGCCGCTGACGGCCTTCTCGGACTCGAGGCCCGCGAGGACGAGGTCATCGCGGGCGAGGCGGGAGCCGAAGAGGGCGTCGACGGCCTTGGCGGCGGCGGCGGCGGAGGCCGCGGAGGAGCCGAGCCCCGAGCCGAGCGGCAGGCCCTTGGTTAGGTGGATGGAGACGGCGTGGGAGCGGACGCCGAGGGCGCGGAGCGCGGCGATGGCGGCGATGCCGGCGCAGTTGCGGAGCGGGTCCTTGGAGAGGCGGTCGGCGAGGTGGGGGCGGGACGGGGATGTGACGGAGGCGATGGAGACGGTGGCGGGCGGGAGTGTGGGGTCGAGGGTTGCGGTGACGGTGTCGCCCAGGGAGAGGGGAGGCGTCGGCGACGGCGCATCCGAGGAAGTCGAAGCCCGGGCCGAGGTTGGCGACGGTGGCTGGCGCGAAGGCCGTGACGGATTGGAAGACCGGGGTGGGGTCGGCGGCGGTAACGTTGAGCGTGGCGGGATTGGCTGCTCTGACGCGGAGAGAGACGAGCGATGGTCGGGCCCCGGCCCCGGCCCCGGCACCGGCCCTGGCCGTAGCCCTGCAGGTGGAGGGGAAGGAGGAGGGCGCGGAGGCTGTGGAAGTCGCCGCCGCCATTGTTTGGTGGGGTGAGGAGTGCTGGCCGAAGGAGCTTTCGGTTGGGTAGTGATTCGATGGTGACGTCTCTCACTGACAGTTGAGGCCCGCACGCAGCAGGACTTCTCCATCAGCCCCGCGGGCATGCCCGATGTGCAGGGCAGGGCAGCAGGCGACTCGAGACGGGGACGACGTCGGTGACGTGGGAGGCGGGATTGGGGCCGGCCGACGGAGCTTCTGGTTGGCGGCAGGACAGCGTCCTCCTCGGAGACGGAGAGAGCGGCGGAGAAGGCGGCTGCGCGGGAGACTCTCAGGCGGCGGCGGTAGCAGTGGGTGGGGATAGAATGGAACTAGGTTTCTGGTCTTCATGGCTGTGACCCCACCTGTCAGGTAAGGCGGGTTTGCGGATCGGACGCTCGCGAAAAAGCATCGGTTGTTCGGCTTGGCTTCGCGTTTTGCCCAGGAAGCCGCCTCTTCCTCGACCATGCTCGGCTCGGCTTCGTCAAGCTCAAATCACCCTCGCCTTCTACACAGCGAGCCAAGCAGCACGGGTCGTCGCCTCTGCCGTCACCGTTGCGTCCGCCTAGGCAGCGAGGGAAGCAGCAGGCGTCCTGCTCGGCCTCCGTCAGCACCGTCGCATCCGCTCATCTCGCTGTCCCTGCGCGGTCGACGGAGCACGGCGATGAGGTTCCATTGGTGGGCTAGACGACCGAGCAAGACTGCCAGGAATCCCATCTAGCGGCCGTCGACCATCGAACGCAGGTGTCACCTCCCCAAGATTCGTCTTTGCCATTACTGCTATGGCTTAAGAAACGGTTGCTTGCAAGATGTTTGATAAAATGCTGACATGACTCTGGAACTATATTTTGTATGCTCCAGCTATAATAATCTGCAGTTGGTGGTGAATTTGGGTTGAAAAATCAATTAAAATTTCTCATTGCACCATATGGTCAAGCAAACATAAATGAAACAGAAGCTCAGTCATACCTTTTCATCATTCAATTTTCACAGTTTCCCATTTACTTAAGATTAGCTCAAACCATTCATATTTTTTCTTTAGTGTTTGTCAAAAATTGTAGTTGTCGTTAGTTTTAATGTGGTACATGCTATTGGTGCCAACTGCCAAGCATCATGATTCGGTTTATAATTCTCTACAGATACTCATTGGGGAAGCTTAATCTTGTTGATCTAACTGGTTCAGAAAATATATCAGGATCAGGTGCTAGAGATGTGAGTAACCTCCAAACAGCCAATTAATTATTGATAAAAAAATAGATCAAATGCTTCTCTCTGATCTTTCAATTTAATAAAGTACTTTTAACATTTAATTTAAATTGTAGGGTAGAGCGAGAGAGGCTGGACAGATCAACAAGAGTTTGCAAACAAAAATTCATAAATCAGTCAGGAAATATCATTGCAACTCCATGTACATTTAAGATTATCTTCACCATCTCAGATAATTTACAAAGAGAATTGCAAAGAGAGCCTATTGTTTTTACATTGTAACACAGCCATTGCATTCCATATTTCAAAACCATCCATGGGATATGTATTTCACATTCAAAAAGTTACATACATTGATCATGTCAGATAATTTACAAATAGGTCATTTGACACAACACACATCGACACTGATCCTATCTCTACAATTCTCTTTCTATTTTCCACCATATGTAGGGAGCAACTCCCAGTGTAGAGTAGAGCTGGTGGTGGTCCAAGTCACCCTTCCACCGACGTAGTACAGGAAACTAATTTAACACATTCATGGACTAACCTATTACATGTTCTACAAAAGAAACAAAGTATGAAATTAGCCAAGCTCTGGCTTTGGCCCTTGATCTGTTGTAGCACAGGACCAATTTCAGAATTCTGAGCATTGCACCTCTCCCGTAAAGAGAGCAGCACCTCACAGTCTGTCTCCATCAGTAGAGACTCGACACCTCTATGCTTCGCATAAAGAATCGCATCACAGGCAAGTCGTTGGTGATTTCATCTCGTCGCCGGCAACAGGGGCGACACACTAGGTAGCAGCATCAGTGGAGGCTACACATTAGCTGCCTCAGCATATATCCAGTGAATAAAGCATTTCTGTTGAGGTTCTCTTCCTGCGTGCAACAATATATACGTGTTTCAGCAAACTCGGCAGGTTGAAATGTATGGATATGAAGCAATTGATTACAAAGGAGGAACATTTCACCAACTGGGCAAATCCTACCTGAAGGAAGCCATCAACTGTCATTTGGTGAGAAGGATGCCACCTCTCTTTTCCATTTTTTTTGTAAAAACCGTACTCTCAGTCACCTGTGATTTCAGCAGTTGAAACAGCCATCAGATGAAATGGATGTGCAATTCACTCCAATAGAAGGATATACTTTTCACTCCAATACAATCAGCTGTACATGCAATTTCAGCAAAAAAAAATCCATTATCATAAAAAGAATGACTTTATACATCGGGTGCTCTGGTGTGGCTGGCCCACCAAAAGAGATAGAGTTCCTTAAAGTTTCAGAGAAATATTTAAGGTAAACTTAACACATAGATTGGAATATAGGCCTATATATTCATTACCCCTGTAGATAAATGCTTAGCTAACTGAAAATTGTTAAACTGCCATCAAAAAATCGTTTTACTGCACTTGGTCCAGACTTCAATGTATTTAATGGACACCCATGTACTCCAACCTTATAAGAAAGAGCATTGCCTGAATAAAGCTGAAAGAAAATAAGTTTTATGTATCTCATTGGGATGATGACTACTACACAAACATAGTGGATGCCTTGATGGTGTCTGAAATGGAATGCAGACCTGACCGAGTTTTCTCCTCAAATAGCTCAAGGCTGAGCATCAAACAAATGTTCCCCAGTGGCCAGCTTCCCACAACATGATGGCAGGTCGAGATCTTCAGATCTTTCATACTCACAGGAATCTGTCTATAACATATAGTTCAGAGGAACTGTGAACTGCGTAGGAAATACAAGAGAGCCATTAGAGTGCATAGAAATCCGGTAAGAAACCCAAGTCCTAATAATAGGCAGCAAACAAGAATGTTGTCCATCAATTCAATGCTTCCTGAAGTCAAAACATTGAATTAATAGTTGAAAGTAATATAACTAGAACCTTCAGTCAGCTCAAATTTGAGTGTTTTCTACCTCTGAGAAGCACAAGTGTAAAACTAAAATATATAGCATTACTATATTATGTGCCCTTAAAACAATTAATCGAGTGAAACTTAGCAGACTGAAAGCATCAACAGTTCCATTCTGGTCATATAAACAGATACAACTTGTTCAAATTAAGCATATTGATGAAACAGTGTTCTTTCAATCATAGCCTTCATCACAAGAAAACAACCTAAAGCCAAACAACTTTATGGTACAAGGAATAGTTGGCACAAAAGGAACTAGTGATAAACAGCTCTAGTAGGTTATGGTGCCTGTTCCGAAATAGACTATACTGAAATAAAGCTTTAGGAAAACTGTTCCGAACAATGGACTCGGTTTAACTGCACAGGACATCAAGAATAGGGTCAATTTTAAGCAAACCAAAAGCCAAAAAACTTCTGATACTGCTTAAAATTTGCAAGAACTATTGCTTGAGGAACCTGCCTGGAGATCAAGCATCTGAATGAGCATGAATGTTATATTTACACCAGCTACAACAAATGGATACTCCCAGTTTGCACAGTCACCATTCTGCTTGCGAAGAAGTTCCGGGAAAGATTCCTGCACAGAAAAGTTAGTCAAAGTGATTTGTGCGAAGTATGAATAGGTATCTGAGTTATATATCACAATGTCAAATCATCATGAACATTCAAGTTTTAAATAAATCACGCGTGTAATCAGATTGTTTTAGCATCCTATTCTGTTAGATATGGTTTGCACTTTTGCGGTCCAGCCTACAGCATGTACTGTGGATTTTATTTCTTTTCCCTTTGCAGGACTTAACAAGGAAATATTTGACATTTATATCCAGAAAATAGCAACATATGCCACATTCTTATTATTAACCCAGCAAACGATTATGTTCAGCAAGTCAGCAATCCTATTCATGTTTGTTGTGCTCCAAACAGAAGTGCAGCCTCAAGTCTCTAAGGCCACATAAATCATTACAGAAAAGCATGTGACAAAAGCAAAATATTGATAAAAATACGGATTTGTACTCACTGGATAGTTCCTAGCAAAGAACAATAGATTCTCCAAGGAGATGAACCCTCCACCTCTGTAATGCTAACACAACAAAGGATCACTCATCTCTACTTTCCCTTGCCAACACATCTCTTTCCACTGTTCTGATATTAGCCCCCAAAGCTCAGTTCCAGGAAAAGAAGCACACCAAAGGGCCTGCAATGCTTCCTAATTAAGAGAAGTTGCTGGTCAGGGCGGACTACGACGTACCAGCAGCTGCGGCAGGAGCTCGTGGACGGCGGCGAGCCCCTAACACGGGGCGGCGGCCAAGAGGTCCCCAGCCGTGCCGCCGCGGGCGCGAGTCGAGGGGAGGGGTGGTGAAGCCGAGCCGAGTGCGACCTGGGAGGGAGGGGGGCGGAGGGAAGACGAGCAAGGCCTCCCCAACGTTGGCGGTGGTGATGGAGAGGGGGACGAGCAAGGCCGCCGCCGCCGCCGGAGTTGACGGTGGCGATGGGGATGGAGTGCGCTGATGCTAGCCGAATCCCGTAAGACTGGTGGAGTCGAGCGTGATTTGGGGATGAAGCCAAGCCGAGCAATGGGACAATAGAAGACGGCTTCCTGTCGTCGCGAGCCGAAGAATTGACGAAGTCAAGCCGAGAAGCCGAGAGAGTCATGGCCGTCTGATTCGTCGGATGCCGACGTGTCGTACGCTGATGCTACGTACGCAGCGGATGCGGAATGCAGACGCGATGCAGTCAATTTACTTGCAGCCAAGAGCGGAGGCCCCGACCCCAGTCGACAGACGAGGCCATGTCGCGGCGCCGGGCGCTCCTCGCCATCCTCTTCGCCGCCGCCCTTGCCTCCGCTTCCTCGGCGCCCCAGCCCCCGCCGTGCAGCCGCTCATGCGCTGCCGTCAACTGCGACTGTACGTGCCCGATCTCTCGCCGATTCAATCAGGGGCCGTGATCTGATCCGGTTGACCTGACCGGTTCCTGTTCTGTAACGCTTGTTTGCCGCAGCCGTTGGGATCCGCTACGGCAAGTACTGCGGCGTGGGCTGGAGCGGCTGCGACGGCGAGGAACCCTGCGACGACCTCGACGCCTGCTGCCGCGACCACGACAGCTGCGTCGAGAAGAAAGGTTACATTCAACCCGCTTGCTTGCTTACTTCCCTGCCTGCCTTATTGTGCTCGTTACTGATGGATCAAGCCCCTAGCCTGCAACTCGTCACTAGCAAGGATTTTTTTCCACCGATTTTCTGTTTCTGGATGCAATGCCATCACTCCACCACTCGGTATATTTTTATTTCCTGGTTGGGATGTCGTTGGATTCTTAGTGGTTACCTGACAAATTCAGCATAAATCACTCACTCCAATCCGTTGCTCTGGCTTCTCTCTGGTTATGTGCTGTCCTGTTCAGACTTTTGAACAACAATGTGGATGGTGGCAATTGGTATGTCATCCCAGTATGTATTGGGATATAGAATCAAAGGCCTCAAACTCTTGTCAGTGAATCGAACCACAAAAGTACATTTACCATCCAGGCATCCATGAAAAGATATATAAAAGATGAAAATAGTGATTAACAAAGGACGAGCACGAGGATATGGTGGTATTGCTGTATTGGTATCCCCACACCAATAACTCGGCTGTTTTTTTACCTGCTGTTCCTCAGCTGATATGTCTCTTGCTTAATGCTTTGATTTATTAACTCTCTGCTAGGTATGATGAGCGTCAAATGCCATGAGAAGTTCAAAAACTGCATGAGAAAAGTGAAAAAGGCAGGCAAGGTTGGCTTCTCCAAGAAATGCCCGTATGAGATGGCTATGGCAACAATGACTCAAGGGATGGATATGGCCATCATGCTCAGCCAGTTGGGCAGCCAGAAGGTGGAACTCTAGCGTTAGATAGCTTCACCTCAGCTGCATGCTGGTTGATTCTCACTGAAATACATATATATACTCCACTGAAGAATAGAATTTACTACGACATGATTTCTGTTATTGTTTCATCGGAGTTGGAAGTGTGCACAACTTATTTTTGGATTGCCGAATTGAAAAAAAATGAAGAAAAGAGTTTGTTTTATTTTCAGTAGCTTGATTTTTTTTTTTTTTTTTTGGTGATCACGCCTAAGCGTATTTTTCATCAGTAGCTTGAATGTTATTTTCCCCCATACAGAGCATATATTTCTAGTTGGGATGGCATAAGCAAACTGGGAGAAGAGGAAAATGATGTCCCATTGGTCAATGATGTCCCATTGGTCACTGTAAAAATCCTTTAACAACCATTGCGATTTTGTGGGGGTTCCCTTTCTTTCCATCTTTCAGTCACACAGTTGGGCTCCAGGTGTCACAAAATAGAGGGAGAATTCCCATGTTGGTTCGTTACAAATTGGAGGAAGGGATATTGTTGATGCTAGTGGGTCATGTTTAGTTAACAGTCTGATGAGTAGGAGAAAAATGGGTGTTCCCTTCATTTAGGTGGAGGTGTGTTGTGTTGCTGTTTTATTTTTTCTTCCTTTTTCTTGTTGATGAGTGGGGACTGTTGGGAGTGTTGGTAGTAGTAACATTGTTGCAAATGAGCTTTGGGCCCTGCCTCACCCTTGGTGATCACTTGGCTGGGTTTGTCAGTCACGCCAAAGTGGTTGGTGTTCGACGACCCCTCGGACGTTGATGCAGCCATGGTGGATGGCGACTGCCCTGCCAGGCTTTGGCCCGATGTTGACGGAGCCGTCGCCGCCTCTAGGAGGTCAGCTCGACACTGTCAACGTTGAGCCTGTCACACGAGCCACACCAACCGGCACACACGCAATCGCCTCTCCTTAATCTTCCTCTGGCGAAAGGATGAAGCGGTCCAGAGGCAGGGTTCTGCGCAAGGCGTCGTCGCCTTTTTGTTGCCTCTACCGGTGCAGGTGTCACCACTGCAGCCCGCGCTGATGAAGCGGTCCAGAGGCAGGGTTTTGCGCAAGGCGTTGTCGCCTTTTGTTGCCTCTATCGGTGCGGTGTGTCACCATCGCTGCGGCTGCTTATTTGCCCGATTTACGCAACGGAGGCTCGCCGCTTAGTCGCTCGCGTGTGTCCCAATTGCGAAACGGTGGGAGATGCTCGTGATGCAACGGATGAGGTTCATCAATGGACGGACAGTACCCTCCGCGGCGGAACGGGAGGCCTACTACGACAGAGTCTACGGCAAGAACCGTAGCCCCTCACATAAAGAGGCGATGCGTTAGATCTTTCGGGACTCACCAGGTGTAGGGCCGAGGCGGCGCGCGAGCCGCCGCGTCTAACTGATGTCAGCTAGGTCGCTTATCAAGCGAGTAATTGCGTTGGATTTCTTTCTGCTAGGGAGGGCAAAACTATTTGTGTAATTATATTCCCCTTGGTGCGTCATTCATGGCGCGTCGTTGTAACTTTATTTTTTTTTTGTCTTGATACAAGAGGCACTTTTTGCGTGTTTGAGGAAAAAAATTGTTGCAACTGTGCTAAATTCATTTGAGCAAATTGTGGCCATCTTGATGATGATATTTGAGTAAACGTTCTTGGACACAATTCCCTATTTGATTAGATTTACAAAAAAACTATGAATATTTACAGTAGATTAATTATAGAATATGTTTTTACAATAAATAAATAATAAATCTATTGTACGATTGTTTCATCCTTCGGTAAGCTAGATTTTCAATCTTTTGAACGCAGGAGGTATACATGAAATGCTTGAATTTAGAGCGTCCTTGAGTTAATGTAAGTTGCGGCATGTGGTTCAACATCAGCATGATTTTGTAGGCTTTGAGAGCATGATGTTTATAGGCTTTGAGGATGAGGCCAAGTGAGTGGAGTGAGTGGGCAAAGGTCATCGATCACATGCACGCATTCGTACTGAGATGCTGACGAAGCGTCCAGGCTGTGCTCTGCTCTACGGAGTGGACAGGATGTGTAGGCACGTGTCGGCAGGCAGTGAGCTGCGAGAGGCAGAGGCCCGGCCCAGCCCAATGCAGGCAGGCGCGCGTGGCCGGCAGCGGCAGTAGTGGGGCATCCCAAAACTGCTCGTGTTGTGTTGTGTTCCGGCTCCTCCTCCTCCTTTTCTTCCTCGGGTGCTTTCTTCCTCCCTGCTCAGCGCAAGCGCAATCCCATTCCCCCCTTGGCCGTGCGCAGTTCCCCATTGCCGATCGGATTCCAGTGTCGCGCCCCTCCCACCCTGCTCCGCTCTCCAAGGTAACCGATCGATCCGCTGCCGCCGCCTCCATTCCCGCCGATACCTAGGGCCAGGGGGATTTCCTACTCATCGTCTCTTGCAGCCCAAACCCTGGCATGGGGTCGAGGAGGGGAAGGCAGCATCCTGGTGCTGGCCACGCCGCGCAGCCTCCGCACCCGGGCGGAAGAGGCGCTGCTCGTGCTCAGCAGCCCCCTCAGCAGCCCCCGCCGCAGCCTGCAGGAAGAGCAAGAGGAGGAGCTCGTGGAGGGAGCCAGCAGCAGGGGCGAGGCGGTGGAGGCCGCACGTCTCGTGTTGATGAGGCCCAGCAGCATCAGCAGCAAGGCAGGGGCGGCCACGGCCACGCTCGTGGAACGCAACAGTACCAACGTGGTGGTCTGCAGGAGGGGGCTGCCTCGTCATCCAGCCCTTTAGCTCCCGAGCTGCGCCAAGCAATGGAGGAGGCTCCTCGTCAACTTGCACCACCAGTGCAGGAGGCAGCAGGTCCTTCAAAGCCACAGGCTCCCCCGCCTGCTGCACCTCCACAGTCAAGCAAGGCAATCAGGTTTCCTTTGCGCCCAGGAAAGGGCACTATTGGCACCAGGTGCCTGGTTAAGGCCAACCATTTCTTCGCCGAGCTGCCAGACAAGGATCTTCATCACTATGATGTGAGCTCAGATTTCTATTCCCAACTTATTACAAATGACTACCTTATATCCTTGATGCCGTGTCAATTTGTCTTGCACAGGTCGCAATCACACCCGAAGTTACCTCAAGGGTTGTTAGTCGAGCCATAATCAAGGAGCTCGTCAATCTCTACAAGCAATCTTACTTGGGTGGGAGGCTACCGGCTTATGATGGTAGGAAGAGCCTCTACACAGCCGGCCCACTGCCGTTTACTTCACAGGAATTCCATATCACCTTATTTGACGATGATGCTGGCCCTGGTTCCGAGAGGTCTGCTGCTCACATTTTCTTCATCAATACATCCTCCCTGTTGCGCAAATCCATGATTATGTTTTCATTGTTTCTCCACTATTTGCTTTGCTTTGATCCAGGCGACGTCAGAATTTTAAAGTAGTCATTAAATTTGCCGCACGAGCTGACCTCCACCGCCTCGGGCTGTTTTTAGATGGGAGGCATGCAGAAGCTCCTCAAGAGGCATTGCAGGTTCTTGATATTGTGCTGCGGGAACTCCCTTCATCGAGGCCAAGGTGGCAATGAATTTCTACCGTCATTATAACTAGGAGCAGTGAAGCAACAAGTGGATCTTGATATTTCTCAAATTGTTTCTCCGCAGCTACGCACCATTTGGCCGGTCCTTCTTTTCCCCTGACCTGGGCCGAAGGCGGCCCCTTGGTGATGGATTAGAAAGCTGGCGTGGATTTTACCAGAGCATTCGTCCTACTCAAATGGGCTTGTCACTCAACATTGGTAATATGAATCCCCCATCCCCTCGGTAGTAAATTTGCACATGTTTTCTGTCTTTCCTTATTACTGCATGGTTTTAATCATTGTTTTTCCCATTTGAGGCTAGAGGCACTTGAAGTCTTTGACACTACTGATGATTTCTTATCCATATTAAAGACGCATGTCTCCTGGATTTTGATTGTACTTTCTGTGACTTTTCAGATATGTCAGCAACAGCTTTCATTGAGCCATTGCCTGTAATTGAATTTGTTGCACAGCTGCTGAATTGTGAAATTCACTCAAGGCCACTCTCAGACGCGGAACGGGTGAAGGTGTTCTCACTGAACTAACCTTTACTTTATATTTCATCTCATAGAAAGAACCAGTGTTCAAATGAAATATTGTGTATTGCCTTGAAGATAAAAAAATGTATAATATGTGCATAATCATGTCCAGGAGCCCTGTTTGTTTGGACATAAAAATAAGCAGTGCATGAACGTAATCTGTGCAGGGGGTTGTTTCTTGATGTTTACATATAGTATAATCTTTCGTATTGTCTGTCCTTAAGAGTATTAATAGAAAGTCATCAATTGTGTTTTACTCTTAACTTTTTTGTAACCAGAATTGGGGTATGTTTAAAAAATAGTACTCTTGATTCTTTAATGACTTGTTCAACTTTGAACTATACAACATATATTATTAACGAACAGGGGTTATGCTCTGTAAAGTTCTTTGCAGAACAAGGTTTATGGTGATTTTATAGTTTTCTTGCTGTATGCCACATATTGCATAACTATGTGATAGCAACAATACTTATGGTTCAAGATGCTTGAACTATAATGCGATAAACTATGTGGTAGCTGCATATCTGGATTGCTAGATGCCTAGATCACTAGATCAGCATGTTGTCCTGCCAAATGCATTTTATCTCCCACACTCAGCCATTCCACAAAAAAGAAGAAAACTTTTTTCAAAAAAAAAAAAAAAAAAAAAGTATGTCTGCAATCGATAATTAAAAAAGTACTGGTATGAGAGTTTCTACCTTTCTTCTTGTTTTTCCATTTTTAGCACAAGGCCCTTTCTGTTTCTGATGTGCATATTTTAAATGATTTAGCTTAAATATTGCTTTTATGTTCACACCCTAGATCAAGAAAGCCTTGCGAGGAGTTAAGGTGGAAGTTACTCATCGTGGAAACATGCGGAGAAAGTATCGGATATCTGGGTTAACAACTCAGGCAACTCGAGAGTTAACGTATGCAAGTTTCTCACTTTGTTTCAAAAGGCATTTAAAATGCTAGTTAAATTTTCCCGTAAAGATTCATGTTCTTCGTGCCACAGCTTTCCTGTTGACGAAGGGGGTACAATAAAGTCAGTTGTACAATACTTTCAAGAGACATATGGCTTTGCCATCCAACACACCTACCTTCCTTGCCTTCAAGTTGGCAACCAAAAGCGTCCAAATTACTTGCCAATGGAGGTGAGATTGTGAAGCAGTGGTATCCTTCCTTTCTTGTTTTAAATCCTGAAAATCTACTCCACTTCCAAATTTCCATGTTTAACTCCTTTTTACCAAATCTTGCAATTATTAGTATTTTTGGACTCTTCTCGAGAAATTTTTAAATTGTAGAGTTTGACTTTATTCAGGTCTGCAAAATAGTGGAGGGACAGAGGTACTCCAAGAGATTAAACCAGAATCAGATCAGAGCTCTTTTGGAGGAGACATGCCAGCACCCACGCGATCGTGAGCGTGATATAATTCGGGCATGTATCTTGTTATTCCTAATGGTTTGATATGGCTTTGAAATTTCAACAATTGCCTGTGCCAGTTCAGATCTTTTATTGTAATGCTATCTTGGGTGAACAGATGGTTAAACAGAATGACTATGACAAGGATGATTATGCAAAAGAGTTTGGCATTAAGATTAGCGATCGTCTGGCATCAGTTGAGGCACGGATTTTGCCAGCTCCACGGGTAGGCTGAACCCATTTCTGTCTGTTTTGACCTTTCTCTGCTTTACCTTTACTCATTCTCTCAGCAGCACAAGTGCTGTAAGCAATGGAAAATTCTCTCTTGCATTGGACATAGAGTATCATAAAGCTGGATGCATAAAGATGCTTACCTTGTAAATATATGGCTTTATTAACAAAACTTTCTGTATTTTCACTTAATCCAGCTTAAGTACAATGAGACTGGTCGAGAGAAGGACTGCTTACCCAGGGTTGGTCAGTGGAATATGATGAACAAGGTAACTGCATGGACTTTCTTTAGTTCTTACAAACTTTACTCATATTATTGTTATGAGCCCGATGACCACAATAGAATTGGAGAGGAAGTAGGTGGGGAGACAGGCAATATTCTACCATCTATTTGATTCTTACCATCCTAACTTTGACCAGTACTGTACATTTGTACAAGTGCTATTTCGCTGCACGACTGCTTTTACAGTAATCACGCCTCCCTTTGTGCCTTGCATGACACCATCTATGATAACATCAAGCTATACAATGAATAGGTCTTTCAGTTTGGAATTGACCTCTGCTGCTCCTGAGAATGGTGTAATTTTATCTTTATTTAGCTCACCGTGTTTTTTATAGTAATAAAGATTTGCTAAACACGTTTACCATGGATTGATGAAATATGCTAGTCAGAAAACCATACTGTCACAATATGCAACTCAGATGGGCAACAAAAAATAATGCTGCAGATTATTATGTTGCATCCCATATAGTTGTGTTTAATAATCAGCATTATCCAGTTCAAAACTGATTTCAAACACTGGCTTTTAGGTTTCATTAATCACATGGATATTTACTATTCTTTTATTACTTTCTTGTGCCCAGAAAATGGTAGATGGCGGTAAGGTCAGAAGTTGGATATGTGTCAATTTTGCTCGCAATGTGCAAGACAGTGTTGTCCGTGGGTTCTGTCACGAACTTGCACTGATGTGCCAAGCCTCAGGAATGGCAAGTATTCTTGACATAGTTCCTGCAAAATTTGTTTATTGACATCAAGGAGGCACCTCAAGATCCTTATATAAAAGCAAAAGCACCAACATGAATATTAGGATTTGTACTTCATCCACCTGTTTACAACAGTAATATTATCATGCATAATCATAATAGGATTTCGCTCGGGAGCCTGTTCTTCCACCTCTATATGCACGTCCTGATCAAGTGGAGCGAGCTCTGAAAGCTAGGTACCATGATGCCATGAACGTTCTTGGACCCAAACACAAGGAACTTGATTTACTTATTGGAATACTACCTGACAACAATGGCTCACTTTATGGTATGTGAACCTGGTCCTTCTAACTTCTAGTTCTTCCTATTGATGCCTGTGGTGTTGTTGGATTCTCATTATTAGTATTATGGAGTTCTCTGTTGACATTACTTGTCCCCTTGCTGATGCTAGGTGATTTGAAGCGTGTCTGTGAAATAGATCTTGGGATAGTTTCACAGTGCTGTTGCACGAAGCAGGTTTTCAAAATGAACAAACAAATTCTTGCAAATCTTGCTCTGAAGATTAATGTCAAGGTTCAGTGCCCAGTACCCTCCACTTTTGCGTTTTGTCTACAATTTGGCTTTCTTTTGTGTTTGTCAAGTTGACATCCTTTAATTTGGCAAAGGTTGGGGGCAGGAACACCGTGCTGGTAGATGCTGTCTCAAGGCGAATTCCTCTGGTAACTGATCGACCTACAATCATATTTGGTGCTGATGTGACTCATCCTCATCCTGGTGAGGACAGTAGTCCCTCAATTGCTGCTGTAAGTAGAGTAACAACACACTCTTTTAGCTTTAGTGATTAATGATCTGTTCTTGAGTCTTCACTTTTGCTTTGGGAAGTGTTACTTAATTTGTTAACAAACAACTTTATCTTTAGGTTGTGGCCTCCCAAGATTGGCCAGAGGTGACAAAGTATGCTGGACTAGTTTCTGCTCAAGCTCATCGGCAAGAGTTAATAGAGGATTTGTATAAGGTCTGGCAAGATCCACAGAGAGGGACAGTCAGCGGTGGAATGATAAGGTGCACTACTCATTATTTCAACTTTTCTTTCCTTAAGAAAGGAAGGAACATGCAGCGATTCAGTGATACATTTTTCAACCTTTCTTTCTTCAATGGCAAATAATTTGTTACATGAAAAAACTGCAGGGAGCTACTTGTATCCTTCAAAAAATCAACTGGTCAGAAGCCCCAGCGAATAATATTTTACAGGTGTGTGCTCTCAAAATGAATACATGTACTAGTGCTTTCTGCTTTCTTTACAGCATAATCTTCTTTCTCCTTGTCAGGGATGGTGTCAGTGAAGGCCAATTTTACCAAGTTCTGTTGTATGAGCTCAATGCAATCCGAAAGGTAAATATTTGACCAAGCAAGGCATGAACATATGTGGATGCTACCACTAAGCATGATCTCCATGTGTCCCTTAGGCCTGTGCCTCCCTGGAAGCGAACTACCAACCAAAGGTGACTTTTGTTGTGGTTCAGAAGCGCCATCATACTAGATTATTTGCTCACAACCACAATGATCAGAGTTCAATTGACAGGAGTGGAAACATACTCCCAGGTAATATTAACATTACCTTGTACCCTCGTAATTAATATTACTATGTTACACCCTCCGTTCCGGAATGCAAGTCATTATGACTTTCAAAAATTTCACTGAAATATAAGGCATCCTACGTGGTGCCCGTGTTCAGATTTAGCATATTTTGTTAAAATGGAAACCATGATTTGAGAAGAAACTCCTTAATTGGGTTTATCCATGGGTACATGCGTCATTTGAGGATTCCCTTAAGTTGTCTTAAATTTTCTAGAATATCTTGTATTACAGGACGGAGGGAGTAATACTGATGTTTGTTACTGCTGCTTATTATCTAAAAAATGACTTCTGCCATGCTGTACCTTTTGAAAGGTACTGTTGTAGATTCGAAGATCTGCCATCCTACTGAATTTGACTTCTACTTGTGTAGCCATGCTGGCATTAAGGTACGGACCATGAGATTTTGATTGCATATGGCTTGTCAGATAATGTCATTCTATCTAACGTGCAAGTCATCATTTACCTACCCCATCTATATATAGGGCACTAGCCGTCCAGCTCATTATCATGTCTTGTGGGATGAAAACAACTTCTCTGCTGATGAGTTGCAGACTCTTACAAACAACCTCTGTTACACGTATGTGCCTATTTCTCTGGTGAAATTTCCTTTTCGAATGCTATTTTTCTAACACGCTTCATATATATGTGCAGTTATGCAAGGTGCACTCGCTCTGTGTCGATCGGTAAGCTATCCCCTCTTCCAGGGATTGTTTTTGCAGTCGTGCCACTGGTTTGCTTTGTGACTATTTTTTTTTTCATTTGCAGTTCCACCAGCGTATTATGCTCACCTGGCTGCCTTCAGGGCTCGTTTTTACATGGAACCAGAGACTTCTGACAGTGGTTCGATGGCAAGTGGTCCTGCCGGCCGTGGACCTCAGTCAGCATCCCATAGCACTCGGGCCCCTGGTGGTGCAGTTGTTAGGCCACTTCCAGCCCTTAAGGATAACGTAAAGAGGGTCATGTTCTACTGCTGAGGCTAGGCTGGGCGCTTATGATCATGTTCTACTGCTGAATAACGTAAAGAGGGTCATGTTCCAGCATCCCTCACTTGTAAATATGTTTGGAGATAGTAATAATCTGGCAGCTGCTACTTTGGATGCTGTACTGTTACCATTTACTGTACTGGTCTACGTTTCTTCCTCAAGCACCACATGTATGCACTCATGCTATTGTCTCAATGGATCATGTACACCCTGTAACATAGTAATATCCTCGGTTGTGTCTTGTGAGTAATTCCATCTGTATGTCATGTAAAGGAAATTGAATCCCCGTTTGGTTATCTGGAGCTGTTCATGCAGGTGCTTTGGAGTACTGTCACCTGTGGGAGCCTGTAGCATAATTAAAAAAGAAAGAAAAAAATATATCCTGTGGATTTCAGTATCAATCTGAACACTGCCCTAGGCGAGACTCAATCTGGCAAGTAGCTGACTCTGGTATTACTTATGCTAGGAGCTAAGTTTGTGATGGTTCATGTTACGGCAGCATGAAACTCTGGCCATTACGTATTGCTTCCACAATCATCATGGACATCCGTGATTTTATCTTATCTATTTGTTACTTATTCTCTATTTACATCTTTCACAGCCAATTACAGTTAATAAGAGAAAAAGGAGGAAACATCACTCGGGCACACATCCGGCTTTGGTCTGGACAGCCGACAGCTCCTCACATCAAGCAGCATCCGAGAGATGGGAGGCTGGGAGCACTGGTCCAAGTAAGTTGCTCGCAATTCTGCCCAGTTTAGACAGACAACTTTTACCATGGATCATTAATTCAATCAAATAATTGTGCTTTGCAGATACAACATGATAGGTTCTCACCTCTGAATCCTTATCTGCGTCCTGCACAACAAATCACCGGTTAGTTCAGTTGCTTCCCCACTTTATCTTCAGTAAATTTCTTAAGAGTGGACACACTTGCCTTTCTTTTGGCCTTGCTGCCGACCTATCAGGCAATGCCGCTGCCATAGCTTGCTCAGTTTGGTCACCCACTTTTGGCACCATATTTGCCTGAAAACACTGAGAAAGTTTAAAATTTTGCATTCTTGAGATATAGTGCGTAGTTTCCTTCATAACACAATGAAAATCCTACTCCAGCTGGTACTGTTCCTCGACTCACCAGCTTCCTAAAATGAAGGTTGTAGAACATCTGTAGGTAATGCTGTTTGGCCTGCTTCTCTTCTTTGTCCAGAGTCCTCCAGAAGCCATACATTGACCCCATGTTCAGAACTTTGGTTGCATAGATCTGCCAGGTATAGCTACAATCAAAGACCACACAAGTCACACCAGGCCCATCGATTAATAGGTGCATACGGGGCGACTGTTCAGGGCCTCCAAAATTTAAGGGCCTCCAAATTTACAATTACTAATAAATACTGATATTTTAAATAGACATTAAACTTTCTTGTGCCACAATGTTTGCTGCTAGGATGCTGGACTGTTACTTGAGTACTACTTTTTACTCTTTTAGCACTAAGATTTGATCTTAGTAGTCTAAGAACCATATATATTTTGAAGTATTATATTAATTAAGTGAAAATATGCTTTGATTTTATTGAATTTTAGGGCCTCAACCATGTATTTTGTTCAGGGCCCTCCAAATCTTAGGTACGGCCCTGGTCACACACATGATGGGTGTTCTGTTCCTTGGATGATTACTGGAGATACGTTACCATTCATAGATGCGTTGCAGTCCAGCGGTGGACATTCTGTTCCAGTACATGGGATCTTCTTTGCATTTCTGGAAGAAGTTGGCAATCTTGTTGCTTGCCTCTTTTCCATCAAGTGGGTTGATATGGAAACCTGAGACCTCATTGACGATGATTTCTGCGGGGCCTCCCTGATTTGTTGCAAAGGTTGGCAGCCCACAGTTCATTGCCTCGATGACAGTGAGCCCGAATGCTTCATAGAGCGCAGGCTGAAAGGCACAGCATTGGATGGGTAGGTTAGAACCGAGTTTCATTACAAGCATCTCTCATGGCTATCTATATCATAACTCAAGTACCTGAACGAAGGCTCCCCTGGTATCTGCTATGCAACGGTAAAGCTCCCCGTTGCGCACGCGGTCTGTCTGGGCTTTAATCCAGCGGATCTGCCCCTTGAGCTGGTACTTGTTGATCAAACTGTGCATCTTGTTTATCTCCTCAATCTCCTCCCTGTCCTTGGACTGCGTGGGGTCCAGGAGCCCGCCCACGACTACAAGGTTGACAAGGTCCCTGAGCCTCTTGTCCTGACCATACCATTCAACAAGCCCAGTGATGTTCTTCACCTTGTCAAGCCTTGCCATTGAAAATATGACCGGCTTGCTCCTGTCTTCCAAGTAGCCTCTGCTTGCATCATATCACACAGTTGAGAACCTTAAGCACAATTTCTCCAAAAGCCAAAGGAAAACAAGCCTCAATGCATTGTACTTACATGTGATCATCGTTTTCCTCTTTACCGTATACTAACGCCTCGATCTGTGGGTGCAAATCTGTGAGGCGCTTGTGCTTAAGCGTGAATGGGAAATAAACTGATTGATCCGCGCCAGGGGCAGCGATATTGAACTTGGGGTCGAAGACATTGATGCCTGTAGAGAAGCGGCAGAGCCCTGGCATTGTGAATGCATAGTGGCTCTCGTACTGGCCAGGCTTGTCTTTGCTGCATGGTGTGGTGTCATTGTGAAAATGGCTTGACGAGTAGTAGTAGTAGATAGCATGACATTGCCCAAGCAAAGCAAGGCAGAGGGCACACAAGAGGAATTTAGTTAGGCGATCGCTGACCTTCCGGCTATTTCTTGGTAGGTGCTAGCGATGATGAAGTCGCTGGTGTTCATTGCGATCATATCAGCAGTAAACTGGCACGAGAAATGATACTTGTGGTCCATTTCTCTCCACTTAACATCGGAATCCTCATACTTTGTCTTCTCGAGAGCATGTGCGATCGTCCCCTGTTACATTGATGCGATATTTTTGTCAGATATAATTACTTGATTGGCACCAGCACCATTGCATTGCATGGCGGGATTTTCACCTGGGTAACTCCTAGCTTCCTTGACACGAGGTAAGCTACTAAATTTCCATCAGTGTAATTGCCGATGACCAGGTCTGGTTTGCGCCCCAATATATCTAGGATCTTGGCACAGGAATCCTGAGGTTTCATGCCATGCCAAGGTACATATATTTATAGAAACAGAAGGGCATTTAATTTGTCTATCAGTATATATATCATATAATGGTAGCAGTAATAGAAATACAAGAGATGCAGACCTGGGCGTATCTCTCTAGGTAAGGGTAAATGTCGAAGCGTGAGACCCAGTGGGGCAGATCCTGGCCATCTTGGGTCTTGAATGGCACACGGAGGATGCTGGAGTGCCTTGTGTTCTCAATGGGTTCCAGCTCCACGTTGCAGGTGGTGCCCTTTGCTTCTGGTATGAGCCTTGTGAGCTGCATAGCAACGGCATTGGTATATTGATGGGCATGCAATTGCATGGTGACTGACTGGGTGAGTACTAGTAGCCTACCACGAGGATGTTGGGCGTGAAAGTGAGGCCCTGCCCTTTGATTCTCTGAAGAAGCTCCTCCTCAAGCGCTCTGACTTGGTCCAGGATGTAGACGACCTGGCCGCCCGTGTCGGGCATCCCCAGGACCTTGTGCTGCCCGAAGTAGCCGTGGACGGAGAAGATGACGACGTCGAACACCGACGGCACCCTGCTGAAGAAGCTGTCTATGCTGGCGGGGTCCGGCGCCTGGAGCACCTCGGAGAGGCAGGCGAGCGTCTGGCCGCACGCCTCGGCGGTGTCGCCCCACCCTTTCTCCAGCCCCCACTCGTGGAACCTGTGCGCCATCTGCTGGTACGGCGTGTCCGGGTGCTGCTCGGAGACGAAGGCCTGGGCGAGGAGCAGCGCCGCCTGGAGCTTGCCGACGGTGTCGAGGGTGTCGCTGATGAGCAGC
The DNA here is from genome assembly GCA_015847255.1 of Hyparrhenia diplandra. Lineage (NCBI taxonomy): Eukaryota > Viridiplantae > Streptophyta > Magnoliopsida > Poales > Poaceae > Hyparrhenia > Hyparrhenia diplandra. The sequence continues at coordinate 834 of JADLZK010011186.1, read as the reverse complement.
TTATTCTGCTGGTACCTGAGCGCCAGCAGGTAGTCCAGCAGCGGCTGCTTCGTCTTGTTGAGCCTGGAGGACAGGAATCTGGAGAGCAAGTGCATGCCGTTGCCGATGGAGGAAGGCAGCGTGAGGCGAGGCGTGGAGAGGCCCAGGTTGAGCTCCACCTCCAGGGAGTTGTCGTCCTGCGCCCAGTGCTCGTCGTACAGGCTTTCCTTGCGCTTGAGGTAGTCGGAGGGCGTGATCTGCTGGACGGTGAGGTCGCCGGAGTGGACGGTGATGTACTCCCAGACGCCAGGGTTCCTCCGCACGGCCAAGGCCACGTAGGGGGAGCACCACGGCCTCATGCGTGCAGGAGATGACGTGGCCGAGGAAGCCGTCGGCGAGCTGCTTGTTGCCGTCCGCCGAGCCGTGGAGCTCCTCCAGGAGATGCTGCTGCTTCATGAGCCTGGTGCCCTGGGACACGTAGCGCTGGAAGCAGCGCTTCATGTGGTACCGGCTCTGACGCAGCGCCTCGGGCATCATGTCCGCGATGCTGTCCGAACGCCTCAGCATCTCTTCGATCTCCTGGCCGGTAGCAATCTAGCGCCTGGAAGAGGCAATGCAGTCGCAACTAATGATGCTTGCTCCATCTTTATAACCAGATCACCGGAGTATGTAAGAAGGCAAGTATGGCCATGGATGCTTGGGGACAGTGGACGTCCAGAGCAAGGAAGGATAATGCATTCAGCAACGATGGAAGAGAGAATAAATTTTGATTGGTGGACGACAAGCAAACATATTGGCATATGGCAAGCAAGGCATTGCCTTTACCTTTACCTTCGAAATGCTTGTCGTCGGAAT